>JAJAGP010001246.1:116381-215490 GCA_025084515.1 Ancistrus triradiatus
TATTTAGAATTACTTTCTCAAAATAAATGGATTTGAGTATCAGTAATGACAGATAAGTTTATCAAGGTATATTCAGAAAATTGGGAATTCGCTGTTTCTTATGGATTTCTTGTTACGAGTCAACAATAAGGTGAACTTTGACTTGTTAGAAGAGACCGAAAAAAGCCAATTATGAGATCTCAAATGTTTCTTATGTTTTACATGATGAGACAAATCTGAGATGAGACAAACTTAAGACGAATTTAAGAAACAGGAGAAATAAGCTTAAATCTCACATTGATCTCAAACACGTCTTAATTATGTCTAGGAGAAGTAAATGAGACAAACTTAAGATCTCATTTAGAGAATTTCTTTCCTCTGGGTAGGGTCATGGTCTTGCTTGTTCCATCAAATGATGGAAAGCCATCCTGGCCCAGATGCAGCAAAACAGGCCCAAACCATGATACTACTACCACCATGTTTCACAGATGGGATAAGGTTCTTATGCTGAAATGCAGTGTTTTCCTTTCTCCAAACATAACGCTTTTCTTTTAAACCAAAAAGTTCTGTTTTGGTCTCATCCATCCACAAAACTTTCTTCCAATAGCCCTCTCTCTTGTGCATGTGATCTTTAGCAAACTGCAGAAGAGGAGCAATGTTGTTTTTGGAGAGCAGTGGCTTTCTCATTGCAGCCTTGCCATGCACACCATTGTTGTTCAGTGTTCTTCTGATGATGGAGTCATGAACATTAACATTAGCCAATGTGAGAGAGGCCTTCAGTTGCTTAGAAGTTACCCTGGGGTCCTTTGTGATCTCGCCAACTATTACACGCCTTGCTCTTGGAGTGATCTTTGTTGGTCGACCACTCCTGTGGAGGGTAACAGTGGTCTTGAATTTCCTCCATTTGTACTTAATCTGTCTGACTGTGGACTGGCATAGTCCAAACTCTTTAGAGATGGTCTTGTAACCTTTTCCAGCCTGCAAACATTTGAGTAAATATTACTTAAAATGAAACATTTTGTTACATTACTTAAACAGTTTTTGTATGTGTTCCTTTGTGAAAGAATCATTGAGTCCAACATTATTTTTAAGTTGAACAAACTTATAACATAAAATTTGGACCATGCCCCACCAGCACTTTGGCTGATTTTCAGTTCATTCAAAACAAGTCTAGACTTGTTTCATGGAAGATAGTGTGTAAATGGTGCATTTTCCCCCTGTTTTCACATGGTAAGTTTTCTCCCAGGGGGTAGGTCTGCCTACCATCAGGCATCTGAGCATGCAAGCCAGGTTCTGCTTGACCCGCTCGGTTTGGTCATTGGACTGGGGGTGGAAGCCAGATGACAGGCTGAGCGTAGCACCCACGAGCCGACAGAATAACACCCAGAACTGACTGGCAAACTGGGGGCCCTGGTCAGAGACGACGTTCTGTGGGAAGCTGTGGACATGGACTTAGTGTAAAAAGAGGTCTGCTGTTTCTCTGACTGAGGGTAGTTTGGGGAGTGCCACAAACTTGCAGGCCTTGGAAAAATTCTCCTCAACCACCAGGATGACCGTCATGGCTATGGATGGCGTTAAGCCCGAGATGAAATCCAATTCAGTGTAGGACCAGGGGCAGGCAGGAATGGGAATTGGCAGGAGCAATCTGGATAGTCGGTCCAGAGGGGTCTTGTGGAATGCGCATACCTCACAGGCCACCATGAACTCTTTGATCTTGGCCTCTATACCAGGCCACAAAAGTACCGCTGGAGAAACTCGTAAGTATGGGCCCAGCTAGAGTGCACAGTGAGTGAGAAATGTTCCCATTACGTGACCCTAGATTCTCAGGCAGGGACAAACTTATGGCCAGGGGGCATGCCTCCCCGGTTTGTTTTGGCACGTACTGCCCTATTCATCACCCTGTCGATGACAAAGACCATGGAGGCCACAATCCGAGGGGCCAGACGGACTGGACCAGACGAGGGGGCAGCCTCAGGGGATTCCCATTGCCTGGACAGTGCATCAGGCTTGATTGCCTGGCGAGCGTTCAGCCTCTTGTAAGTAGGCCAGGTTCTTGTGGTCTGTCTAGACTAAAAATGGGTGTTTGGCCCCCTCCAGCCAATGACACCAGTCCTGTAAGGCCAGTTTGATGGCCAGAAACTCCCAGTCCCCAATGGAGTAGGTGTGTTCAGATGAGGTAAGCCGGCATGAAAAGCGCTGGGAAAGAACGGCCCCCACAAAAATGTCAGAGGCGTCTACCTCGACGATAAAAGGTTCCTCAGGATCCAGAAAGGCTAACACTGGTATGGAGTTGAGCTGCTCCTTTAGCCTACTAAAGGCATCACACGCCTGCCTTGTCCAGCAGAAGGAACCCTGGGTCTTGCAGGAGAGTGTGGTCAGGGGCGCTGCCACAGTACTAAAGTTCTGCCCAAATCTGCGACAAAAGTTATTGAACCCCAGGAAACACTGGACGAGGTGAAGAGAGGAGGGCTGAGGCCAGTCTACTACGACTAGGGTCTTAGTCAGGTCCATGTGTATGGTACCTTTAGAGATGACGAACCCCAAAAAAGTGACAAAGGGCACATGGAACAGTGACTTCTCCAACTCAACAAAAAGGCGGTTCTCAAGCAGCAGGCAGAGTGGTCGACATGCTCCTTGAGGGTGCTACTATAAATGAGGATGCCATTGAGGTAGATGAAGTCATACTGACAGGGCTTCCTGCAATACATCATTAATCAGGCGTTGGAAGATGGCCGAGGCATTCATCAGTCAAAATGACATGACCCAGTATTCATAGTGGCCAGTCGGTGTGAGAAAGGCTGCCTTCCATTCGTCCCCCTGTTGGATACAGATGAGGTTGTAGGCACTGTGTAGGTCCAGCTTGGTGAACACGCTGGCCTTTTGCAGTGCCTCGAAAGCAGATGACATGAGTGGCAGGGGTATCTGTCTCTGATCGTGATGCAGTCGATGCAGGGCTACAGGGAGCCGTCCTTTTTACCCACCAAAAAGAACTCTGCCCCAGCAGGCAAGGTCAAGGGCCGAATGAAACCCAGGTCCAGAGCCTCCTTGATGTAATCCTCCATGGCCCTCTGCTTGGAGGGGTTGAACCTTGCCCAGGCTGGAGGTTAATGGCACAGTCAAATGGCCTGTGGGGAGGCAGGACCTGACCTTGCCTTTTGCTGAAGACCTCTACCAAGTCCTGGTAGACCCCTGGGACTGTGGAGAAGTCTGGGGCACATACTGGGGCAGGAGGATTGAACTTGGAGCCTCCCATGCCCAGCAAGCAGGCTTCCTGGCAGTGGGGGGCCCAGGCGAAGATGGAACTTGTCTGCCAGTCAATCCATGGGTCATGGGCTTGCTGCCAGGGGAGACCAAGCACCAGATGGAGGTGGGGTGCCTGGGTGACAAAAAGGGAAAGTCTCTCAGCATGCGATTAATTGCATTTGGCAATTAAGTTGTTTTTACTTTATTTTACTTAAATTTATTTTCTCGACTTCCGGTTTGACACGGCATGGAGTAGACGTGTGCTTAGTCTGTCCTGTAGAGTGTTGTTGTTTTTTAGCATTTTGACGCATATTTAGTTTCATTTTGTGTCTGACGATCTGTACTATCACTTCGTTAAGATTGTCGTGTTATTTTGAGTATCGAAATGCCTCCGAAAGCGAGTAAAACAACGGGAGCATCGCAGTCTCTTATCCGGCCTGTTGCGCAAGCTTTATCCTCGCCTGGCAGTCCGGCCGTGCGTCCAGCGGAGATGCGAGGTGCTTCACCAGCACCACTGGATATTACTGCGCTGAAGACAGAGATTGTTCAGAGAGTTCCGTAAAACTATGGACGAACTTCATTCAAAGATTACGACGGAGCTCCAAGACTTAAAAACGGAACTGACCAAAGATTTTTCCGCACTAAGGTCAGAATTCGTGGCTTTAAAGTCTACCGTTACAGATGTCGAGCGCTCTTTATCCACATGTACGGATGATGTGGTGGCCTTACAGGACAAAGTTAATTTCTTAACGAAAGAACTAATCAAGTTGGATGTTCGGTGTGATGACTTGGAGTCAAGATCTCGCCAACAAAATGTTTGTATTGTTGGAGTCCCGGAGGGGGAGTTATTTTCGCTCACCACCGCTGGCATGTCTGAGCTCCTAAAGAACGCATTTGCGTTGGATAAATCTCCATTGGTGGATCGGGCTCACCGCTCTCTGGCGCCCAGACCGAGGCCCGGCGAGCCACCTCGTCCTATCATCGCAAGGCTGCACTACTATGAGGATTGCGTGGATATTCTTAAGCGAGCTAGGCAGCAACAACGGATGACGGTTTCAAATATGAAACTTTCAGTTTTCCCGGACTTCACTGCTAAGACTGCAAGAGCTCGTGCGGGGTTTGGTATGGCCTCTTCTACCCAGCGTGGCTCCGAATAACTTGTAATGGCAAACACCACGACTTTACTTCGGCTGAGGAGGCTAAACAATTTGTTGCTATGCTGACCAAGTGATCCTGGTTTTGGGGTTTGATATTTTTGTTGTGAGACTGACAATCGCTTTTGTTTGTTTAGATTAAAATTTTTGTTTTATTTATTTATTTATTTTTTAATGTTGGTGAGCCTTGTGGGCTCATAGCTTTGGTGTTATTCTTTAGTAGTTTTATTTTAGTCAGTTAGTCATTAGTTTTATTTCGTTATTTTTTAGATTATGCTATTCCACTCAGGGCGTTGTTGTTTACAGTTTTTATTATTTGCACTACTTTCAGTGGTTTAGGTTTGCCCTTGCTTTGAGAGCGGTTTGCTTTGTTTCATAGTTTTGCTTCTTTACCAGTCGTTTGTTGATATATACTCTTTGTTGTATGTACATATACATGTACATTCATGTGTATACATTCATGTTAAATATGGTTGTCATTTGCACAAGTTGTGGATTCTTCCACTCTCAGGTTCCACTGTCTAGAAGATGCTGTGCTATTGGGGGTGCTGTTTACATGGGGTTGGCTCATGGTTGAGCTTAAGTCTTCGTCCTCTTGTTTGGGGGTTGGAGGACATTTTGGGGCTTGTTTGAGGTGGGAGGGTGATTGGATTTGTGAATTTGTGTGTCTCTGTCACGCCCAGCTCCAGCGCGCGCCACCAAACGCCTGAACCTATCGGGAAGCCCCGCGTTCAGACTGCTGATCACATACAGCTGCGAGGCTTCCCATATAAGCGGGCGCGCTCAGAGCTGTGGCGCGGATTATTGATGATGTCCTCGCCGTGTCCCAAACGCTCGTCATCTCCGCGTCCCTTCCGTATCTCGTCCGGCACCGCGTCCCTAACGCGCCCGGTTCTAATCCTCGTCCAGGTTTGTTGCTTGTTTGATTTCCGTTCCACCCGTTTTACAGCCTCGGCTTAGTTTGCGTTGTCCACCCGTTTTCACCCTCGCCTGAGTTCGCTGTGTGTGTGCCTTATTCTTTATTTGTCCAATCAATCCTGGTTTCCCTTGTTCTAACCTGCGTTCGTCTTCTTCCCTCGCCGCCCGCCGTTGCAGAATAATCCGCCGTAAACATGGAGACGGCAGGTTCCCTTACCTCTCCATTTTTTCTCGGCCGTTTCTATGGCGACCCTGCCTCCTGCTGGCCATTCGTGGTACAGGGCAGGGCTTATTTTGAGTTTTTCCACTTCGATTCTGAGCACGAAAAGGTGTCTTTTTTGTTTCTTCACCTTGGCGGTGAAGCCCTGGTTTGGGCCACTCACATGTGGCCGGTGCTCCGGACGGGTACCATAGAGCTATTTCTGGAGGAGCTGGAGTTCACTTTTGGCTCCCCATGGGACTCCCCGGGCAACGACGCTGTGGGTTCCAGCCCTGCAGAACCCGTTCGCCCTGTCCGGTCTGCACTGGTTGGTAAAGTGCTGGATCCCCAGCTTACCACCAGCCGGACTGCCCTAACCAGGCATGAAAGCGATCTGCCGGCCGACAATTACATTCTTAGTCGCTCTTGTTTTTTGCCCGATCCTTTAGTTCCTGGCGTCCGTGCTTCCAATCGCTCTAAACATGCCTCAGAACCCCTAGGTCCTGGCGTCCGTGATTCCAATCGCTCTAAACACGCCTCAGAACCCCTAGTTTCTGGCGTCCGTGCTTCCAATCGCTCTAAACACGCCTCAGAACCCCTAGTTCCTGGCGTCCGTGATTCCAATCGCTCTAATCTTGCTGCAGAACCCCTAGTTCTCGATAGTGGTACCGCTCACTCAGCTTCCTCGACACCTACACCGGCACTGTGTTCGTTTGGGACACGGACGGTCACATCACTCTCGCTCGTGCCCACTCCCGCGTCCCGGATGTTGGTGCCAGCGTCTGCCATTCCAGTGGCTGCCCCCAGGACGTCTGCAATTCCAGTGGCTGCCTCCAGGGTGTCTGCAGTTCCAGTGGCTGCCTCCAGGGTGTCTGCAGTTCCAGTGGCTGCCCCCAGGGCGTCTGCTGTTCCAGTGGCTGCCCCCAGGGCACCAGAAGCCTTTCTAAAGGCCCCAGCCTCATCAGAAGCCTTTCTAAAGGCTCCAGCCTCATCAGAAGCCTTTCTAAAGACTCCAGCCTCATCAGAAGCCTTTCTAAAGGCTCCAGCCTCGTCGGAAGCCTTTCTAAAGGCTCCAGCCTCGTCGGAGGCCTTTCTAAAGGCTCCAGCCTCGTCGGAGGCCTTCCTAAAGGCTCCAGCCTCGTCGGAGGCCTTCCTAAAGGCTCCAGCCTCGTCGGAGTGCCTTCCTAAGGCTCCAGCCTCGTCGGAGGCCTTCCTAAAGGCTCCAGCCTCGTCGGAGGCCTTTCTAAAGGCTCCAAGCCTCGTCGGAGGCCTTTCTCTAAAGGCTCCAGCCCTCGTCGGAGGCCTTCCTAAAGGCTCCAGCCTCGTCGGAAGCCTTCTAAAGGCCCCAGCCTCGTCGCAATCCTTCCTAAAGGCCCAGACTCGTCGGAAGCCTTCCGAAAGGCCCAGCCTCGTCGGAAGCCTTCCGAAAGGCCCACCTCGTCGGAAGCCTTCCTAAAGGCCCCAGCCTCGTCGGAAGCCTTCCTAAAGGCCCCAAGCCTCGTCGGAAGCCTTCCTAAAGGCCCCAGCCTCGTCGGAAGCCTTCCTAAAGGCCCCAGCCTCGTCGGAAGCCTTCCCTAAAGGCCCAGCCTCGTCGGAAGCCTTCCTAAAAGGCCCCAGCCTCGTCGGAAGCCTTCCTAAAGGCCCCAGCCTCGTCGGAAGCCTTCCAAAGGCTCCAGCCTTTTGTCGGAATCCTTCCCAAAGGCTCCAGCCTCCACGGAGACCCCGTCTGAGCAAGTCCCCTCCACGGAGACCCCGTCTGAGCAAGTCCTCCTCCACGGAGACCCCGTCTGAGCAGTCTCCTCCACGGAGACCCCGTCCTGGAGCAAGTCTCCTCCACGGAGACCCCGTCTGAGGCAAGTCTCCCTCCACGGAGACCCCGTTCTGAGGCCTTTTCTAACGGCCCGCAAACCCCCAGAGAAAACCGTTCAGTGACTGTCCCCCTCCAGGGGAACCCTTTCATTGACGTGTCTCCTACCACGGAGACCCAAGTCATCGCCCTATGCTGTCAACCATCGCCACGTCGCCCCTGCTGTCAAGCATCGCCACGTCGCCCCTGATGTCAAGCATCGCCAACGTCGCCCCTGCTTTCAGCATCGCCACGTCGCCACTGCTGTCAAGCATCGCCACGTCGCCCCTGCTTGTCAAGCATCGCACGTCGGCCCCTGCTGTCAAGCATCGCCACGTCGCCCCTGCTGTCAAGCATCGCCACGTCGGCCTCCCCTGCTGTCCAGAATCCCCACGTCGCCTCCTGCCAGAAGAAAAATGTCAAAGGACTCGCCACGTCGCCTCTGCTGTCAAGCAATCGCCCACGTCGGCCTCTGCTGTCAAGCATTCGCCACGTCGTCCTCTGCTTGTCAAGCAATTGCCACGTCGTCCCTAGCTCTCAAAACATCACGTCGTCCCTGCTCTCAAGCAATCACGTCGTCCCCTGCTCTCAAGCATCACGTCGTCCACATCCCTGCTCTCAAGCATCACGTCGTCCACGACTCTGCTCTCAAGCTTCCTCCCCCCGTCGTCCACGACATCTGCTCTCAAGCTCATGTCGTCCACGACTCTGCTCCCAGCATCACGTCCGTCCACGACTCTGCTCCAAGCATCCCGTCGTCCACGACTCTGCTCTCAAGGCATCACGTCGTCCACGACTCTGCTCACAAGCATCCCGTCGTCCACGACTCTGGCTCACAAAGCATCACGTCGTCCACGGACTCTGCTCTCAGGCATCACGTCGTCCCTGCTCTTAAGCATCACGTCGTCCCTGCTCTTCAAGCATCGCCACGTCGTCCCTGCCTCTCAAGCATCACGTCGTCCCCTCTCTCAGCATCCCCGTCGTCCACGTCCCTGCTCTCAAGCATCCCGTCGTCCACGACTCTTGCTCTCAAGCATCACGTCGTCCCGACTCTGCTTCAACAGCATCCGTCGTCCCACGAATCTGGCTCACAAGCATACGGCGTCCACGACTCTGCTCTTCACGCATCACGTCGTCCCGCTCTCAAGCATCACGTCGGTCCCACGACTCTGCCTCTCAAGCACTCACGTCGTCCACGGACTCTGCTCCAAGCATCACGTCGTCCAACGACCCTGCTCTCAAGCATCACGTCGTCCAATGACTCTGCTCTCAAGCATCACGTCGTCCACGACTCTGCTCTCAAGCATCACGTTGTCCACGACTCTGCTCTCAAGCATCACGTCGTCCCTTCCCTGCTCTCAAGCATCACGTCGTCCACGTCCCTTGCTCTCAAGCATCACATCGTCCCACGACTCTGCTCTCAAGCATCCCGTCGTCCAAAGACTCTGCTCTTCAAGCATTCATGTCGTCCACGACTCTGCTCACAAGCATCACGTCGTCCACGACTCTGCTCTCAAGCATCACGTCGTCGCTGCTCTCAAGCATCACGTCGTCCCTGCTCTCAAGCATCACGTCCCGTCCACGTTCCCCTTGCTCTCAAGCATCCCGTCGTCCACGACTTCTGCTCTCAAGCATCACGTCGTCCACGACTCTGTCTCAAGCATTCACGTCGTCGCTGCTCTCACGCATCACGTCGTCCCTGACTATCAAGCATCACGTCGTCCCACAGTCCCTGCTCTCAAGCATCCCGGTCGTCCACGACTTGTCTCAGCATCACGTCGTCCACGGACTCTGCTCTCAAGCATCACGTCGTCCACGACTCTGCTCTCAAGCATCACGTCGTCCACGACTCTCTGCTTTCTCAAGCATCACGTCGTCCACGACTCTGCTCTCAAGCATCACGTCGTCCACGACCTCTGCTCTCAAGCATCCCGTCGTCCACGACTCTGCTCTCAAGCATCACGTCGTCCACGACTCTGCTCTCAAGCATCACGTCGTCCACGACTCTGCTCTCAAGCATCACGTCGTCCACGACTCTTGCTCTCAAGCATCACATCGTCCACGACTTCTGCTCACAAGCATCACGTCGTCCACGACTCTGCTCTCAAGCATCCCGTCGTCCCTGCTCTCAAGCATCACGTCGTCCCTGCTCTCAAGCATCACGTCGTCCACGTCCCTGCTCTCAAGCATCCCGTCGTCCACGACGCTGCTCTCAAGCATCACAATCATCCACGGACTCTGCTCTCAAGCATCACGTCGTCCACGACTCTGCTCTCAAGCATCACGTAGTCCACGACTCTGCCTCTCAAGCATCCCCGTCGTCCACGACTCTGCTCTCAAGCAATCACGTCGTCCACGACTCTGCTCACAAGCATCCCGTCGTCCACGACTCTGCTCACAAGCATCAACGTCGTCCACGACTCTGCTCTCAAGCATACGTCGTCCCTGCTCTCAAGCATCACGTCGTTCCCTGCTCTCAAGCATCACGTCCGTCCCACGTCCCTGCTCTCAAGCATCCCGTCGTCCACGACTCTGCTCTCAAGCATCACATCATCCACGACTCTGCTCTCAAGCATTCACGTCGTCCACGACTCTGCTCTCAAGCAATCACGTAGTCCACGGACTCTGCTCTCAAGCATCCCGTCGTCCACGACTCTGCTCTCAAGCATCACGTCGTCCACGACTCTGCTCACAAGCATCCCGTCGTCCACGACTCTGCTCACAAGCATCACGTCGTCCACGACTCTGCTCTCAAGCATCACGGTCGTCCCTGCTCTCAAGCATCACGTCGTCCGTCCCCTGCTCTCAAGCATCGCCACGTCGTCCCTGCTTCTCAAGCATCACGTCGTCCCTGCTCTCAAGCATCACGTCGTCCCTGCTCTCAAGCATCACGTCGTCCCTGCTCTCAATCATCACGTTGTCCACGTCCCTGCTCTCAAGCATCACATCGTCCACGACTCTGCTCTCAAGCATCCCGTCGTCCATGACTCTGCTCTCAAAGCATCATGTCGTCCACGACCCTGCTCACAAAGCATCACGTCGTCCCCGACTCTGCTCTCAAGCATCCGTCGTCCTTGCTCTCACGCATCACGTCGTCCCTGCTCTCAAGCATCACGTCGTCCACGTCCCCTGCTCTCAAGCATCACATCGTCCACGACTCTGCTCTCAAGCATCCCGTCGTCCACGACTCTGCTCTCAAGCATCAACGTCGTCCACGACTCTGCTCTCAAGCATCCCGTCGTCCACGACTCTGCTCACAAGCATCACGTCGTCCACGACTCTGCTCTCAAAAACGCATCATGTCGTCCCTGCTCTCAAGCATCACGTCGTCCCCTTGCTCTCAAGCATCGCCACGTCGTCCCTGCTCTCAAGCATCACGTCGTCCCTGCCTCTCAAGCATCACGTCGTCCACGTCCCTGCTCTCAAGCATCCCGTCGTCCACGACTCTGCTCTCAAGCATCCGTCGTCCACGACTCTGCTCTCAAGCATCACGTCGTCCACGACTCTGCTCTCTCAAGCATCACGTCGTCCACGACTCTGCTCTCAAGCATACGTCGTCCACGACTCTGCTCTCAAAGCATCACGTCGTCCACGACTCTGCTCTCAAGCATTCACGTCGTCCACGACTCTTGCTCTCAAGCATCACGTCGTCCACGACTCTGCTCTCAAGCATCACGTTTGTCCACGACTCTGCTCTCAAGCATCACGTCGTCCCCTGCTCTCAAGCATCACGTCGTCCCTGCTCTCAGCATCACGTCGTCCACGTCCCTGCTCTCAAGCATCACATCGTCCCACGACTCTGCTCTCAAGCATCCCAGTCGTCCACGACTCTGCTCTCAAGCATCCCCGTCGTCCACGACTCTGCTCTCAAGCATCCCGTCGTCCCTGCCTCTCAAGCATCACGTCGTCCCTGCTCTCAAGCATCACGTCGTCCACGTCCCTGCTCTCAAGCATCCCGTCGTCCACGACTCTGCTCTCAAGCATCACGTCGTCCACGACTCTGCTCTCAAGCATCACATCATCCACGACTCTGCTCTCAAGCATCACGTCGTCCCACGACTCTGCTCTCAAGCATCACGTTAGTCCACGACTCTGCTCTCAAGCATCCCGTCGTCCACGACTCTGCTCTCAAGCATCACGTCGTCCACGACTCTGCTCACAAGCATCCCGTTCGTCCACGACTCTGCTCACAAGCATCACGTCGTCCACGACTCTGCTCTCAAGCATCACGTCGTCCCTGCTCTCAAGCATCACGTCGTCCCTGCTCTCAAGCATCGCCACGTCGTCCCTGCTCTCAAGCATCACGTTCGTCCCTGCTTCTCAAGCATCACGTCGTTCCACGTCCCTGCTCTCAAGCATCCCGTCGTCCACGACTCTGCTCTCAAGCATCCCCGTCGTCCACGACTCCTCTGCTCTCAAGCATCACGTCGTCCACGACTCTGCTCTCAAGCATCACGTCGTCCACGACTCTGCTCTCAAGCATCACGTCGTCCACGACTCTGCTCTCAAGCATCACGTCGTCCACGACTCTCTGCTCTCAAGCCTCACGTTGTTCCACGACTCTGCTCCAAGCATCAAGTCGTCCCCCCCCCTGCTCTCAAGCATCACGTCGTCCCTGCTCTCAAGCATCACGTCGTCCACGTCCCTGCTCTCAAGCATCACATCGTCCACGACTCTGCTCTCAAGCATCCCGTCGTTCCATGGACTCTGCTCTCAAGCATCATGTCGTCCACGACCCTGCTCACAAGCATCAACGTCGTCCACGACTCTGCTCTCAAGCATCCCGTCGTCCTTGCTCTCAAGCATCACGTCGTCCCTGCTTCTCAAAGCATCACGTCGTCCCACGTCCCTGCTCTCAAGCATCACATCGTCCACGGACTCTGCTCTCAAGCATCCGTCGTCCACGACTCTGCTCTCAAGCATCACGTCGTCCCACGACTCTGCTCTCAAGCATCCCGTCGTCCACGACTCTGCTCACAAGCATCACGTCGTCCACGACTCTGCTCTCAAGCCATCATGTCGTCCCTGCTCTCAAGCATCACGTCGTCCCTGCTCTCAAGCATCGCCACGTCGTTCCCCTGCTCTCAAGCATCACGTCGTCCCTGCTCTCTCAAGCATCACGTCGTTCCACGTTCCCTGCTCTCAAGCATCCCGTCGTCCACGACTCTGCTCTCAAGCATCACGTCTGTCCCCCGACTCTGCTCTCATCAGCATCACGTCGTCCACGACTCTGCTCTCAAGCATCACGTCGTCCACGACTCTGCTCTCAAAGCATCCACGTCGTCCACGACTCTGCTCTCAAGCATCAGGTCGTCCACGACTCTGCTCTCAAGCATTCACGTTGTCCACGTGGTCCACGACTCTGCTTCTCAAGCATCACGTCGTCCCTGCTCTCAAGCATTCACGTCGTCCCTGCTCTCAAGCATCACGTCGTCCACGTCCCTGCTCTCAAGCATCACATCGTCCACGACTAT
This sequence comes from Ancistrus triradiatus, assembly GCA_025084515.1. Classification (NCBI taxonomy): domain Eukaryota; kingdom Metazoa; phylum Chordata; class Actinopteri; order Siluriformes; family Loricariidae; genus Ancistrus; species Ancistrus triradiatus. Next base: position 129,195 of record JAJAGP010001246.1, read on the forward strand.
GCTCTCAACGGCATCCCGTCGTCCACGACTCTGCTCTCAAGCAGCATCATGTCGTCCCACGACTCTGCTCACAAGCATCACGTCGTCCACGACTCTGCTCTCAAGCATCACGTCGTCCCTGCTCTCAAGCATCACGTCGTCCCTGCTCTCAAGCATCACGTCGTCCACGTCCCCTGCTCTCAAGCATCCCGTCGTCCACGACTCTGCTCTCAAGCATCACGTCGTCCACGACTCTGCTCTCAAGCAATCACATCATCCACAACTCTGCTCTCAAGCATCACGTCGTCCACGACTCTGCTCTCAAGCATCACGTCGTCCACGACTCTGCTCTCAAGCATCACGTCGTCCACGACTCTGCTCTCAAGCATCACGTCGTCCACGACTCTGCTCTCAAGCCATCACGTCGTCCTGCTCTCATCATCCACGTCGTCCCTGCTCTCAAGCATCACGTCGTCCCTGCTCTCAAGCATCACGTCGTCCCTGCTCTCAAGCATCACGTCGTCCACGTCCCTGCTCTCAAGCATCACCTTAGTCCACCGACTCTGCTCTCAAGCATCCGTCGTCCACGACTCTGCTCTCAAGCATCATGTCGTCCACGACTCTGCTCACAAGCATCACGTCGTCCACGACTCTGCATCTCAAGCATCATGTCCCGTCCACGACTCTGCTCACAAGCAATCACGTCGTCCCTGCTCTCAAGCATCACGTCGTCACACGTCCCTGCTCTCAAGCATCCCGTCGTCCACGACTCTCTGCTCTCAAGCATCACGTCGTCCACGACTCTGCTCTCAAGCATCACATCGTCCACGACTCTGCTCTCAAGCATCACGTCGTCCACGACTCTGCTCTCAAGCATCACGTCGTCCACGACTCTGCTCTCAAGCATCACGTTGTCCCGGGACTCTGCTCTCAAGCATCACGTTGTCCACGGACTCTGCTCTCAAAGCATCACGTCGTCGTCGACTCTGCTCACAAGCATCACGTCGTCGTCGACTCTGCTCTCAAGCATCACGTCGTCGACCCCGCTCTGCAGCCACACGTCGTCGACCCCACTCTGCGGCCACGCCTCGTCGACTCAGCTCTGCCGCCACGCCTCGTCGACTGCCGCTCGCAAGCGTCGCCTCGTTGGCTCTGCTCAACCGCCTGACTGCTGGCGATCTCCTCCTGGAGGTGAACATGCGCCTTGGGGACGACGGAAAAAGGATGTCTCTCCAAACTCGATAAAAATGGTCAATCTTTATTCCATGCAGTATCAAAGTACAAGAGTGTACTGAGGATTCAGCAGAGCAAGACTGATCACCCGGCAGCAGAGTAACACACATATATATACATTTGAAAGTAGTAGTCCTTCCTAAGATCCTCCTGTAATGGGTGGGGGTGGGGTGGAAGTGTGAATACTGGCCGTATCAGAATCTGAATAGAGAATGAATTCACACCTGTCTGTCTAGGTCAGTTCCCCTTTGTCTGTGATGGCTGTTGCCCACTTACTATGCAATCCCAATCAATGAGATCATGTCTCTCCGTCTCTCAGGAAGGGCTATAGTGGCCCTATATAACTAGTTATACAGCTACCTACAATTCTGTACAGTCCCAGAAAGTTCTAGATAATTCTGGACAGTTCTAGAAACTTCTTGATAGTTCTCACAATTCCAGAAGCTTCTTAAGTATCTTGAAATATGGCGAATATCCTTAAAAATAGATCAAAATAAAATTATTTCAAAATAAAATGATTTCAAAATATCATTGTGCTGACCACAAAAGCAAAGTTTACAGGGAATAATAACTTTTTTCTATTCATTTAGGGTACAAACAATCAGGAAAACACACTTAACAACTGGGAACAAAAGTTTTTTTGAAAATTGTTACATGGTGTAATGGGTCGAGATTGGAACTGTACTATGGATCCGATTTTGGATCATTCAGGTTCCCATATAGTAACCCGCTCCTCAATGTCTCAATCAATCTCTGAGTTTACACTCAGAAATGGGATTATTGATCTCTGGAGATTTTATAATCCACAGGCACGGGAATTTTCCTTTTATTCTCATCCTCACCGAATTTATTCCCGCATCGACTATTTTTTCGTCGACAGCTCCTTTATTTCTAAAGTTACCTCCTCTATTTATCATCCAATAGTGATTTCAGATCATGGCCCTCTTACAGTAAATATAAAGTTTTCAAATTGTCTTTCGACCTCACCACCCTGGAGATTCAACTCATTACTACTGTCAGATGATTCATTTAACACTTTTATTTCATCCTGTATCGATGGTTTTATCAATATTAATAAGACTGATAATATCTCTCCGTCACTTTTATGGGAATCTTTGAAAGCTTACTTGCGTGGTCAAATTATTTCCTATACAGCGCACATAAATAGAACACATAAATTTAAGGTCCATGATTTAATGACAAAAATCAAGGACTTGGATAGGCTTAATTCTGTTAATCCGACTCCCGCTCTACTAAAACGCCGATTTGATTTGCAGGCTGAATTTGATCTTATGACCACTACCGATGCAGAACAGCTGTTACTACGTGCTCGTAGTAATTACTACGAGCATCGTGATAAACCGTCTCGACTTTTGGCTCGTCGGTTGAGGAGACGGAGTGCATCTCGGTCAATTCCCCTAATTAAGGACCCTACGGGCACCCTTTTTTCAGACCCTCTGTCTATTAATGCAACTTTTAAGTCATTTTACTCTGATCTTTATCATTCAGAGTCTACATTGGATGATTCTGAGATGTCTGTGTTTTTAAACGATTTGGCATTTCCGATGGTGAAATCTACAGTTGCAGAGGATCTTGATTCATCCTTAAGATTGGATGAGATTATAGTTGCTATTAATACTATGCAGACCCATAAGGCACCGGGACCTGATGGATTCCCGGTAGAATTTTTAAAAAAATTTAAGAATAAGCTGGCCCCTCTTCTTTTAGCAGTGTATAATCAATCTCTGTTATCTGGCACATTGCCTCCAACCTTGACCGAAGCATCTATATTTCTTCTTTTTCAAGAAGGATAAAGACCCTACTAATACTTCCTGCGCCTCATATAGGCCGCTCTCCCTCTTAAATGTAGATGTGAATAATTCTGGCTAAGGTATTGGCGTTGCGATTGGAGAAGAGAAAGTTCTCCCAGATATAATTTCACAGGATCAAAATGGTTTTGTCAAGGGGCGTCAGCTTTTCTTTAATGTTCGTACACTCTTAAATGCAATTTTCACAAAACATTCCACTTCTGCTCCTGAAGTTGTTATTTCACTGGATGCAGAGAAAGCATTTGACTGTGTTGAGTGGAACTATCTTTTTGCAGTTTTACACAGATTTGGTTTTGGGGACAAATTTATATCGTGGATTAAATTGTTATACACATCCCCCAAAGCCAGTGTTTATACGAACTGCATTCTTTCGGATTATTTTCCATTGTCGCGTGGGACCAGGCAGGGGTGTCCTTTGTCTCCTTTACTGTTTGCCCTAGCTATCGAACCCCTGTCAATTGCATTAAAATCTCTATCAACTTTCTGTGGTATTTCACGCTTTGGCTTTGAACTAAAACTATCGTTATACGCTGATGACCTGTTGCTGTATATGACTGACCCAGTAAATTCCCTTCCCCCAATTTTGAAACTTTTAAGGAACTTTGGCTTATTTTCAGGTTATAAAGTGAATTTGCAGAAAAGTGAGTGTTATCCAGTGAACTCACTCGCACTTTCACTTAATCAATCCGTTATACCTTTCAAATTTTCTTCAACTGGGTTTAAATATTTAGGGATTCAGGTATCTCGTACTTTACCCTCACTCTTTCATATCAATTTTTCCCCATTGATTAGTAGACTTAAATTGGACTTACAAAGATGGAAATCTCTTCCACTGTCTTTGATGGCTAGAATAAATACCATAAAAATGAATGTAATGCCTAAATTCCTTTTCCTGTTTCAAACTATTCCCTTATTTTTGCCTAAAAAGTTCTTTAAATCTCTGGACCAGCTAATCACCTCTTTTATATGGGACGGGAAAGTACCCAGAGTAAGCAAGTCCGTATTACAGAGATTCAGATTTGACGGAGAGCTGGCTCTTCCAAATTTTTTATTTTATTATTGGGCAGCGCATATTCAGAAGGCTCTTTGTTGGCTTCAGTCTCCAGGGTTGCTTTGGTGTAGGCTAGAGACACATTCTTTTTTTTCGTCATCTCCACACGTGTTACTTACCTGTCCCTTACCACTCAAGCCCTCCAATTTTACACATAACCCTTTCCACACTTCAAATTTGTTATTAGTTCAGGCGTCATTTTAAGTTTAGGTCACCTTCTACATCGATGCCAATACTGAATAATCATTTATTTCTCCCAGCTTTGGAGGATGCCGTTTTTGCTATATGGGGGGAAAGGGGCATTAAGTCTTTTCAGGATCTGTATAGGGATGGTTCTTTCAGTAGTTTTGCCCAGTTATATGCTGATTTTAACCATCCATCTTCACATTTGTTCAGATACCTTCAAGTTAGGCACTGTGCTTTTTCACTTTTCCCTGACTATCCTTGTCTTTCTGCCAGACAGTCGTGGGATGATTTTTTGACTTTAGACCATTTCCAAAAATCACTTATATCTAAGATTTATTCACAGCTCATGGCTTTCGATGTACACTCTTTAAGTAACATTAAAAGGGGTTGGGAACATGAGCTGGGAACTACATTCACAGATCAATTGTGGGACAAAGCTGTATGTAAAGTTCGTTCAAGTGCACCCTGTGCGAGACTTCAGTTGATACAGTTCAAGGTCTTGCATAGGGTTCATAGGTCTAAGTACCAGCTATCAAAATTTTACCCCAACAGTGTGAGTGATCAGTGTGATAGATGTAATGCTTCACCGTGTCATTTAAGTTATATGTTCTTTTTTTGTCCCTCGTTACATAAATTTTGGTTCGATTACTTCGAAAGGCTAAATAATGACTAAATAATGATTTCAAACAGGTGATAATCATGATTTGGTACAAAAGCAGTATCCACAAAAGTTGGACCCAATACTGTGGCTCATATATGGGTGTACCAGACAATAATAGGTAATACAAATCAGTTCATCACCGATTGCTCAATCTACATCTGTGCAGACACTTCGACTTGGAAGCCCTGCAGCAGCCAGGCCGGAGTCTTGATGAGGAAAACCCCGGGCAGTGCGTCCACACGGCAACTGATGCCCTGAAAATCCTGTCTGTTTACTACTACCAAAAGGAACCAAGGCACTGGCCTTAGCTCTGTAGGGTCATTTTGGTTGGCATCACACAGCTGAAGTAACGAGTTGGGAAAGACACTCTGCAGGCCCCACCCCACCTCAAACTGTGGTTTAGTTATCTAAGTGTTTTTGGTACATTTGGTTGACTTTCCCCTAGAAAATACAAACAACTGATATAGATGTCCCCAGATATTGCATATTTGAGCTAAACATGTTACAGAAGTCCCAGAAGTTGAATCTGTTCATCTGGACATCGATTTTGTCGGAGAAATGTTTCGTCACTCATCTAAGTAACTTCTTCAGTCTCAGCAGTTGGAAAGCTTCCCCAATCTTATATACAGCACCTTTGCATAACGACTGGTACCAGCACCATTGCATAACAATGGGACCGGTGATCAGTTTAATATGCAGATTGACATAGATATTAACGACAATGGCCACGTGTGCCATTCACACAGGATTGGGGAAGGGCTGCGATGGCTCCATTGTAAGATGGTGAGAGGTGTATTCTGAGGCCCCCTTCTTGGTTCAGGGATGGACGTTCCCTTTTTACAAAAATGGCTTCTTTTACTCCGCGTTCAAATCATCGTTCCTCCCTATCAAGGATCTGCAAGTTTTCATCCTTGAAAGAGTGGCCACTGGCCTGTAGGTGGGTCCTGACCTGATGAGGTAGCTCTTCTATGTTGTGCCATCCGTTTCGCTGAAAGTTTCAGCTTGCCTTAGCAATGCTAAGCCACCGCCGTCCAACATCAGCAGAGAGGAAAGGAATGCACTCACGACTCTCAGTAAGGATAATGACATCATCATCCTTACAAAAAAAACACTAAGAGTGAGCTTAAAACAATGACAAATCCACAGGGTAATAGCACAATTCCACTGAGTAAGACCTATGATACTACTAGCAAAGAGAATTGCTAGTATTGCAATTCTCAGCATTGATGACTTGAAAACCAGTAACAGATCACCCATTAAAAATATGCATTATGTTATGCATTTACTTTACTTAAATGATCACATAAGAGTTTTTAATAAGTTCATGCAGATCAACAATAAAAACAAATAGACTACTATTGAGAAAATCATACTGATTATAACATTTATTAAGAATTGCAGTAACTGATGAAGCAAAGACATACATGTGTTGACTAAAGTTAACCTTGCCTCAGCAGAAGACTAAACTGAACTATATTAAAAATTATAAAGTTATTTCTGAGGAAGACTAAAAACCAGCAACTTCTTGTGCATTTTCTTGATATTCTTGTTTAAGTGTAGATTCAGTAAGTGGAAAATGTGAATTCAACTGATTTCAACTGATGTTTTCTATAAAACCCAAACCAAATGTTTATTTTTGCATACACTTTGAAACAAAGTGTATATACTTTGAAATAAGTTATCAGCTTTTTTGTTATACTGTATAAGTAAATGTGTTAAAGTAGATTTGTGTTATTTGAATTCCAAATAGTAAGTCAGCAGAACACTAATCTGTGTTTTACATTCAGTTAATTCATTATTTAATCATCAACTAATTTAGAATTTTAACACCTAGTTGAAAGCACCATTTTTTACAATGTACGATTGAATTATAATTTTAACATGAGTGTTTTAAATCAGTTTTACAGAATACATTTTATTTTTATGTTGCTTTTGTACAAAATGTGTCCTCAACACTTTTTCAATCCAGCTTTACTCCAGCTCTTAAGGTAGGACAAAAATTATCCCATTACATGGTATTAAAGGTATACTAACTTTCTGTTTCAAGTTTTGAAAAATCCAGTTTAAAAATTAGATTACAAAATCCAGATCAAAATCTGGATATTTTACCATTTGCCACGTATTTTACCCTTCAAGGTTAGATCCCAGTGATCTAACTGTAATGCTAAACAGAGGTATGACAGATGCACATGGATAAAGGAAACTCTGAGGTTTATTGCAGGCAAAACACAAAGATGAGAACTGTGAGCAAAACCAAAAAACAAGATCAAAACTGGCAGTCAGATAAGCGATCAATACCAAAGGGTTTCAGCAAAAAAAAAAAAAAGATAGACAAGCAGGGTTAACATAGATGAAAGTCCTCTATGAGCACTGGGTCCAGAATGTCCTTGGCCACCACCCAGCTCTTCCCCTCGGGGCCGTAACCCTCCCAGTCCGCCAAATACTGCATGGTGCTACCATGCCTTCTGTAGTCTACCAGCTGTTGAACAGCATACACAGGTGCTCCCTTGACATTCAAAGTTCGGGGAGGTTCAGGACATGGTGTAGTCTCATCCAGGGGGCCTGGGACCATGGATTTGAGAAGGGACACAAAAAAGTTAGCACCATGGTATTGTGGAGGCAGTTTGAGTTTCAATATTAATTTCAACAGTAACAATTAATAAATTTTCTTTATAATCATAAATGGCCCAATACACCTGGGTGATAGTTTTCTACTTCCCCCAGTAGGTTTGAAGACTCTGGTTGATAACCAGACCCAATCTCCAGGTGCATAAACTGGAGTCTCCATGACGGTGGTCTGCAAGTTTTGTGCCAATTTTATAGCGAGCAACTCCTGATCCCCTATTCCCACCCCCTTGCTTCCAGAGGGGAGTGAGTTTATGGGAATAATACATGATAGGGTTGTAATTTAAGTGGGTTCCCTGCCCTCTGTGACAATACAGCTCCTACCCTCACCGCAGAAGCATCAACTTCCACAATAAATGGCTGTGTGGCATCTGGGTGGGTAAGCAGTGGTACTGTAGTGAACATCTGCTTTAGAGCATCAAAAGCCCCATGAGTCTGAGTGGACCAGACCAACCTACATATTGCGCTTAAGAAGGGTTGTGAGAGGGGCTACTACACTGCTAAAATTGCAGATAAAGCAGCAGTAGAAGTTGGCAAACCCCAGGAACCGCTGCAGTTCCTTGATGGATGCGGGTACTGGCCAGATGACCACCACCTCAATTTTGTGGTCATCCATGGCAACACCTCCTGAATTGATGATATATCGCAAGAAAGAAATAGTGGGCACATGAAATTCACACTTCACCTTTGACATATAACTGATTTTTGAGGAGGTGAGTAAGGACCTCCCTTACATGCTGCATCTCAAGGTCCGATGAATAAATCAGGATATCATCAATTTATGGTATCACAAACCGACCCAACATATCTCTAGTATATCATTGACAAATGCCTGAACCACCGATGGAGCGTTGCTGTTGGGGTCAGGTCACAATGCAGAACAGAATGTTCCTCTTTTAGCAGCTTTTAACACTAGATTGAAACAGACGTCATGTCTAGGGTTATATGAAACTGCACATAGTCAGGTTAAATAAGACCACTTCTCTTTTTATGTGGTTTGCTGGTCTGCTTACCCCCAACGATTGTTTTTTTCTGTATATATATATATATATATATATCTATATGTGTATGCACCATACATGCAACAAGGGAAGTGCGAGGTGCGAGAAGTGCGAGGTGCGAGAAGTGCGAGGTGCGAGAAGTGTGAGGTGCTCGCGGAAACGAGAACCGTTCCAACAAACGGACAAAGACCAAACAGCCAGCGCTTCCTCATAAAAAGCCGCTGCAACGCACGTCTGCGTTGAGAGCGCTTATAAAGCCTGTGGCGCAGCTGCTGTCAATGAGCGTGATTAGTTCACCGAGTGAAGGAACGTGCTGAGCTCTTGGAGCGTGTGTGCAAGGCACGCGCAGATCCAGAACGGTGCGCAGTTGCTTGGCGCTCTATTGCAATGGATGATGCCGATGTGCCTGTCGTTACAGTACCCCCCATTCTAGGAACGGCCCCTGAAGTTCCCAGCCCAGCCGCACAGTCGCAGCAGAAGTCCCTAATGAGCTGTGGGTCCAGAATATGTCTGGCTGGCACCCAGGATTGCTCCTCCAGGCCAAAGCCCTCCCAGTCAACTAAGTACTGGGTTTGGCGACAGACCCGGCGGGAATCTAAAATGCACCTGACCATGTATGCTGGTGAGCCAGCAATAAGGCGGGGAGCAGGTGGCTTTGCTGAAGTCGAGGGTGCCCCACACAGATATGACTTCAGGCGTGAGGCATGAAAAGTTGGGTGGATGCGCATTGAGGCTGGAATCACCAACCGAAAAGTAACTGAGTTGATGCGCCAATCCACCTTGAAAGGTCCAACATAGCCAGGTGCTAGCTTACGTGACTCCCCACATAGTGGACAGCCAGACTCGCTGCCCTGGTCGAAACGTGGGGCCTTGGCGCCTCTTGCGATTGGACACCCGCGTGCGGGCCGCTGAGGTCGCCATCAGTGTGGGCTGAGCCTTGTGACAAGCCTGCCGGCAGCGACTTTCTGTAACGGTGTAGTAGGGAAGACACACACGCAGAGCCAGGAATGACCAACAGAGGGGGATGTCCCTTCTTTAAGATTCACACTACTGGGTGTGCATGTTCAAAAATGCAAATAGTAATAAATATAATATACGTGCACGCTGCAACTAAGTGTGTCCAGAATATATATATATATATATATGTACAGAGCGCTTATAGAGCGCTTATAAAGCATGTGGCGCAGCTGCTGTCAATGAGCGTGATTAGTTCACCGAGAGAAGGAACGCGCTGAGCTCTGGGAGCACGCGTGCAGATCCAGAAAGGTGTGCAGGCGCTTGCCATTCTACTCCAATGGATGATGCCAACGTGCCTGCCGTTACACTATGTCTGTGTCTTCTCCAAGCGTGCTTGCAGGAGTACTGAGGAACCATCTGTTACTGTTTGCTTCTTAGATGTACTTTTTGCTTAAATAACAATCTGGTGCAGGCAACGTGATTCAGGAAGGTGATTTTTCTTTGAAACATCATTTATCTGTCACGTTGTCCGACTGTTTAATGTTTATGTTGTAACAAGGTACTGGATTACACGTTCCAGTGTGAATCTTTGGACTCAGGGTATCGTTGGGAAAATGGCAAATTTCATGCTCTACCAAAGCTGCAGATTAAACCCAAATTCTTCTGATGCGCCCCCTTCGGGCCCGTATACGGGCCCACTAGGTCACCATTTTTTGCATTCTTAATAACTTAAAACATTCTTAATACACAGTCCAAAACACAAACTCAAAATATTTAATACTATTATGACTACTTGCCTACCAATTTTCAACCGCCTACATGCAGCCATTTGCCAGAAATCACATACCAAACACAGCTGTCCGCCATGTTTGTTTACAAAACAACCATACCTACCCAACTATTTTGCCTTTTAAAATATACTTAGGATGTAAAATAACTTTTGATTTTATCATAGAAAATTCATTTGCCGTCTAAACAAAGCCATGATACCATTAAATTGATGACAAAATGTCAGTAAAGTCCTATTTTGCATGCTTACGTCGTCCCATAAAAATCCATTCATTCAAATGTAACATGTTCTATGGCTGTGTTCTCAGTCCACAAAACGAAGTGCACTCTAAAGTCTAGATAAGATATCCCCTATGGGAGGGCTCTATACATACACAGTTCATCATTGGCTCAAGAGCTTGTAAAATTCGTTGGTTTAGTCATTTTCTTCACTCTGCCAGTCAGAGAGAAGCTGGCCTATGGTTATACAGATATGCAAATCTCCGGGTCTGTGTAAGCGCTGAATGGATGACACCACTTCTGATGGAAAGCTAACAGTCTAAGGTTTCCATAGAGATGTAACATGACACGCTCGTGCTCACAGAGCCTGTAGGGGAGGGGTTTAAAGAGACACAGCCTGGCTCAGCAATGCAAGTGGCCTGAATTCTGCCTGATTTATTCATATAAAAAGCAAAATAACACTGAATTGTGACTAATATTTGTTTGATCTATTACAGAAGACATAAAAAACTTGCAACCACTTGATTTATAGTGACAGGCTAATTTCTATTGCTATTTTCAGAGGTTATGGCAAATTTTGAGATGAATGGTGATCAATAGTAAAAACCTATGTAACTCTTGAAAACTTTGTTGTATCTGTTCCAAATTTTGGATTTAGCTTTACAAACAGAAAATGTACAGCATGGATAATGTTCAATCACTAGCTTCCACAAATTACAACACACAAATTATACACCCAAAAAATGAAATGTGTTTTTTGATTTTTCGACATTTATTTCTGTATTTAATCTTCCCAAATGGAACCTATATGATGAAATTAGAAGCCTGGAGGTAAATAAAATTGTTGACCCAAGTGTTTACTTCAATTTAAGCCCGGAATGATCATTGTGCTATATGTAAAACCTAAAATAACCAGTGTTTAAATGTAATAGTGCAAATCGCTTGAAAATGAGCTTAAGCATCAGAAGCATAGGGAAGAATTCAAGCCTGCTCAACTGGATTCATTGTGCAGTTTAAGGGGAGATTCAGTCCTGCTCTACTGTCTTGGGAGTGCAGGGAGTACTTGTCTTGTTCTACTGCAGTGCAGTTTAAGGGGAGATTTTTGTGTTGTCCAAGTTTCCTGTAGTAAGGGCTTGTGGTCCTTTGTTCCTGTATCAGTCTTTAGCTCTTTTGCAGAAAATTTGAATATAAATAGGATTGTCCCCGTTCTGGGGAACCCGTGGACTGGTAGCATCGGTTAGGTAAATCTGAATTCACTGGATTATGGGTTGCCAATATTGTTTTAGTACACTTTGCTGTATTGTTTTAGTACACTTTGCTATGTGATGGTGAGAATACTGTTCGGGAATTGGCAATAGTGCCTATGTGATAATTCTCATAGGAAAGAATACTGTTCAGGAATAGATGCTAGTTGTGCATTCGATTATTCTCCTGTATATTAGAGTACTGTTTGGGATACACCATAATCTGATACAATTGGTAATCTAGTGCACACAATTGCCTAAAAAATATTTAAACAACTCATACAGTGATGCTTGAAAACCAGCCACTAGATTGTTCAAGCAGGGTATTTCTAGTGCCGGTCCCAAGCCCGGATAAATATTGAGGGTTGCGTCAGGAAGGGCATCTGGTGTAAAACATTTGCCAAATAAAGTTTGCGAGTTCATAATAATTTCACCATACCGGATCGGTCGCGGCCCGGGTTAACAACGACCGCCACTGGTACTGGTAGCAAACAGGGTACCAACGGAAATTGGACTACTGTTTGCTGAAGACGAAGAGGAGGGAAGCATGTGAGGAGACAGAGAGAAATCAGGAGGGGTCAGAATATAGCACTGAGGTTAGCAACCCTAAATGTAGGGACGATGACAGGGAAAGGTAGAGAGCTGGCTGATATGATGCAGAGGAGAAAGGTTGATGTTTTGTTTGTGCAGGAAACAAAGTGGAAGGGTAGCAAGGCTCGATGCATTGGTGCAGGGTTTAAACTGTTCTACCATGGTGTGGATAGGAAGAGAAATGGAGTTGGTGTGGTCCTGAAGGAGGACTATGTAAAGAATGTCGTTGAGGTGAAAAGGGTGTCAGATAGGATAATATGTCTGAAGCTGGAATTTGAGGGTGTAATGGTGAATGCTGTTAGTGGCTATGCACCACAAGTTGACCGTGAATTAGAGGACAAAGAGAGATTCTGGGGGGAGTTAGATGAAGTGGTTGAGAGCATTCCCAGGGAGGAGAGTGTAGCAAACCTGAGACTACACTTTAATTGGATGAATTTTTAATAATAATAATAATAAAAATAAAAAAACGAGGCACCACCAAATCGTTTTATTGCCTGGTAGATTTGGAAACCAGTTAAAAAGGGAACAAACTTGATCAGTCTAGGTCTGAATAGTGAATTCAAAGTTGTATTTCTCTTTGAATGAATGAAACTCTCTCAAACCAAACGGCAAATTCAAAAGGTTTATAAAAAAGTTTATTAACTACAAACAAGGCAATACCAACAGATTATCTAATGTAATAACGAGTGTATCACAGAGTTAAAATCATAAAATGACGATGAACATGGCACTGTACTCTGAATGGCACAACATAGAAAAGCTACCTCATCAGGTCAGGACTCTGCGGTTTACACCCACCTACAGGCCAGTGGACACTCTTTCAAGGATGAAGATGTGCAGATCCTTGATATGGAGGAATGATGGTTTGAACGCGGAGTAAAAGAAGCCATTTTTGTAAAAAAAAAAAGAACGTCCATCCCTGAACCGAGAAGGGGGCCTCAGAGTACTCCTCTCACCATATTACGATGGAGGCATTGCAGCCCGTCCCCGATCCTGTGTGAATGGCAGACGTTGCCATTGTCGTTCAGGGGTGTGTTCTAGTGCCAGGAAACTGATTCACCGGTCCCATTGTTAAGGTGCTGTATATAAGATTGGGGAAGTTTTCCAACTGCTGAGGGACTGACAAGTCACTTAGATGAGTGACGAAAAACGTTGCCAACAAAAGTAGTCCAGATGAACAGAGTCAACTTCTTGGAAAACCACACGAGACTTGAAGCTAGCTCACCACGCGGTGGACCGCGTTGCTTTGAATGTGTTCGGATCGTGGATCGTAAGCGGCTGGAGGTGGACATAAAGAGTTGCCTTACTTAGCAATGAAGAGTGACTCACCAAGTTGAATCCCTCCTATAGACTTATTATTTTTTAAGTATTAACATCTTATTTACGCAGGCTTTTGATAGATTTAGACCAGGTTGCATGGCTTGGGTGCTGGGGCCGGAGTTGGAGTCATGTCTGGCGCCTGCCTTGTCCGCTTGCCGGGAGTGCGAGTGGGCTGAAACTGGGCTTCGGTCCTCGTGATCTTTGAATCATGCATCCTTCCTTGAATAGGGCAGAGCTGGGGGTCTAGTCAAAGAGTCTATGGTGATCAGACGTTGGGTTGCTGCTTCTGCCGCTCGTGGGTTGCCCAATGTTCATGTGATCCCTTCTTGGCTGTGTTTCACCAGTTTCCTCTTTCTAGCATTTATAGCTACGCTGCTATAGTATGCTGCAAGGGTCTTCATTGCTAAACTTGCATCCGTGATTGACATGGATCAGTAGTGTTAATAAAAACACTGTGATCTTAATCAATAACTAATACATTTCTGTTTTCCTCTCCGAGCTGTGTGCCGTGGGGCAGTTCCGGCCCCCCAAACATGCTGTTCATCTGATGGAGATCCACTGTGAATAATTCACATTTAATCGACCCATGACTCATGACTGTAGTTGCGCTCTTAGATTTATCATCATACCCCGGCCACTTAATGTCGATGTGCATACTTCACATTCTATTCAAACTTTGACTCCATGACTTTAGTTCGCTCTTAGATTTATCATCTACGCCGCCCAAGGAGGTTGGGTCCCTTTTTGAGTCTTGGTCCTCCCAAGGTTTATTCCTAGAACTAGGGAGTTTTTCCTTGCCACTGTCGCCCTAGGCTTGCTCAATTTGGCATTGGACGTAGTTATTAGGAGATAATCTAAACTTGTAAAGTTGCTTTGAGACAATGCTCCATTGTAAAAAGCGCTATATAAATAAATCTGACTTGACTTGACTCCTATGTGGTTGTGTCTTATTTCACCATATGAGCCACAGACGTTCTAAATTGGATTAATAATATTCCTACATATCTAAAAGAGATTAAAAGTATCACATAATAACCGAAAATTCTCAAAGTTACAAGTTTAGATGCAGACTTTGTTGTAAGGTTCAGATGATCAAAAGCACCTTGAATTGATAAACTAGAACATCTTTAAAGCATTCTAACTACAGCACATACATCTGCTATTCCTCAAACACATAATACGATCGATACAAGATGTAGGAAACAGTACATTCTAAATAACGCTTCATTTCGATTCTTTTATAAGAATGAAACAGTATAAAACGAGCGATCGATATTGATCAGATAAAACAGCTGTTATTCCTAATCACAACAAAGTATAGCACAACTGGATCATATTACAGATAAAAATGATCATTCTACTAAAACATTAACCAAAGAGAGATGACACGATTATATATTTGTGGGTACGAGGAATATCTCCGATTCATTCTTTGTATGGAATAGTGAAGTACATATAGGGGTGTTGAATACAAAAAGTTGAACACCATTATAACAGTTTGTCTCTAGAACAAAGGCTGATAGTTTCTTGGTGTCGTAAATCCAGGGCTGTCTTTCTGGCGCCAGGCCGGTTGCGGAAAAAAGTCGTTAATTTTGCAACCGTCAGAGGGAAATGGAGAAAACTGCGTCTGAACGCTGAAACCCCCTTTTAAGGTTGAGACATGAACTTAGTTTATGATAGCCGAGATGCACAGGTTATCTGGGCTTTGCCATGTCCTAAGTTTCTTCTGTTGTTTTGAGCAAAAAGGTTGTTTATCTGGCCTGTTAAGCCAGAGTCTGGTCCAGATGTTGGGCCTTCACTCGGTGGGGGTAAGATCCTGTCCAAAGGGGCCATTGCATTCCGAGAGTGTCGTAAAGTTTATGACTTGACAAAGGGTTAAACAGAGGGTATAGAGAGTTGGGGAAACTTTTAATCCAGCTATTAGCGCTACAAGTGACTGGTGATTGGTGCAGATTTCAATGGTCATGTTGGTGAAGGTAATAAAGGAGATGAGGAAGTGATGGGCAGGTTTGGTGTTAAGGATAGGAACCTAGATGGATAGATGGTGGTGGATTTTGCAAAAAGGATGAAAATGGCTTTGGTTAACACATATTTCCACAAGAAGGAGGAGCATAGGGTGACTTATAAGAGTGGAGGGGGAGCACACCGGTTAGACTACATCTATGTAGAAGAGGTTGCTTTTTAAAAGAGATTGGTGATTGAAGGTAGTGGCAGGGGAGGCGAGTGTAGATAGGCAGCATCGGGATGGTGGTGTGCAGGATGGCTATGTGGTAGGAAGAGAAGAGGACAAAGGCAGAGCAGAGGACAAATGGGGAAGGTTGAGAAAGAAGATGTGGGTAAGGAGTTCAGCAGGAGCTGAGAAAGATTTGGGTGATAGGAACGTGCTCCCACGCACGACTGGGTAGTAGCAGCAACAGTAATTAGGACAGACAGGTAGAAAGGTACTGGGTGTGGTCTCTGGACAGGCAAAGAGGAAAGGAAAACCTGGTGGTGGACACGCGGAAAGTGCAGAGAGGTTATTCAGAGAAAGAGGTAAGGCAAAGAAGAAATGGGAAAGGAACAGGAATAAAGAGAGTAGGCAGGAAGTACAAGGAGATGCGGCAAAGGGCCAAAGAGGGAAGGTAGCAAAGGCAAGCAAAAGGATACGATGAGTTATATGAAAGGTTAGACCGTAGGGGAAAGGAGAAAAGGAAATGTATCTGCTGGTGAGACAGAGAGATGGGCTGGAAAGAAAGGAGGATGCAGCATGACGGGGTGATAGGGGTGCATCAAGGATAGAAGTAAATGTACTGTCAGGTGAGGAGAGGGTGAGGAAAGCTTGGAAGGAGTATTTTGAGGAAGTTGATGGAAATGTTAAAATGAAGGGAAAGAGGTTGGATGGCACAGAAATTGTGGAACAGGATGTGCAAAGATTAGCGAGGACGAAGTGAGGAAAGCTTTGAAAAGGATGACGAATGGCAAGGCCCAGTGGACCTTGATGACATACCGGTCGAAGTATGGAAAAGTCTAGGAGAAGCTGGGAGGGTGTTTTTGGAATAGATTATTCAAGGAATTGTGGGAATGAGGGAGTATGCCGGGGAATGGAGGAAAAGTTTAACTTGTACAGATTTTTTAGAGAAGGGTGATGTACAGAGTTGTGGCCTTACAGAGGCGGCATTAAAGTTGATGAGCCACACAAGAAGATTTGGGAGAGAGTGTGGCAGCTAGGCTCAGACAGGAGGTGACTGTGTGAGCAACAGTATGGTTTCAGCCCACGGAAGAGAACCCTGGATGCGATTTTTGTTTGAGGAATTGCTGATGGAGAAGTATCGAGATGGTCAGAAAGAGCTTACACTGCGTTTTGTGAATTTAGAGAAAGCTTATGACACCCCAGTTCTTGGTGCAAGGGGGAACGTTAGGTTAGTGCAGGGAACATGGTGAGAACAGCGTGACAGCGGTGTGAGAGGTGCTTGTAGGAGTGACAGATGCTTCAAAGTAGAGGTGGGATGGATCAAGGATCAAACCTGAGTCCCTTCTATTTGCTCGGTGATGGACAGAACAGATGAGGTCAGACAGGAATGCCCCTGGACTATGATGTTTGCAGACAACATTGTGGATCTGTCGTGAGAAAAGGGAACAGGTAGAAGAGAAATAGAAGGGAATTGGAGAGGTGGAGCTATAATCTGGAAAGGCGAGGAATTAAAGTCACGTAGTAAAACAGAATCTATGTGTGTAAATGAACGGGAGGCAGGTGGAACATCAGGCTACAGGATGTGGTCACAAAGGTACAGGAGTTCAGGTATTGGGATCAAAACTCTCCAAGGAATGGGGAGTGTAGAAAGGAGGTAAAGAAGAGAGTACAGCAGATGGGTGGGTGGCAGAAGGGGGTCCGGAGTGCTGTGTGACAAAAGGTTCACAGCAAAAGGTGAAGAAGATTTATAAGAGATAGGGAGACCAGCATTGTTGTATGGGTTAGAGACTAGTGGCACTGACAAAGAGACAGAAAGCAGAGGCTGGATGGTGGCAGAACTTAAGATGTTGAGGTTCTCTTTAGGAGTGTCTAGGGTGGACAGGATTAGGAATGAGATCATCAGAGGGACAGCACAGGTTGGAAAATTGGGAGACAAAATTTGAGAGGGAAGACCAAGATGGTTTGGACATGTGCAGAGGAGGGATAGTGGATATATTGGTAGGAGGATGTTGGCGATGGAGCTGTCAGGCAAGAGACGGAGAGGAAGACCAAAGAGGAATTATTTGGTTGTGGTAAATGAAGATATGCAGGGAGTTGGTGTGAGAGTAGAGGACGTGGAGGACAGGGTGAGGTGGAAACGTTTAACTCGCTGTGGTGACCCCTGATAAAGGGAGAAGCCAAAAGAAGAAAAAGATACAGTGGTGCTTGAAAGTTTGTCAACCCTTTAGAATTTTCTGCATAAATATGACCTTAAACATCCTCAGATTTTCACACAAGTCCTAAAAGTAGATAAATAAAACCCAGTTAAACAAATGAGACACACATATTATACTTGCTCATTTATTTATTGGGGAAAATTATCTCTAATATTACATATTAGTGAGTGGCAAAAGTATGTGAACCTCTAGAATTAGCAGTTAATCTGAAGGTGAAATTAGAGTCAGGTATTTTCAATCAATGAGATGACAATCAGGTGTGATTGGGCACCCTGTTTTATTTAAAGAACAGGGATCTATCAAAGTCTGCTCTTCACAACACATTTGTGGAAGGGTAACAAGGTACAAACAAAGGAGATTTCTGAGGAGTTCAGAAAAAGAGTTGCTGATGCTCATCAGACTGAAAAATGGTTAGAAACCATCTCTAAAGAGTTTGGACTCCACCGATCCACAGTCAGACAGACTGTGTAGAAATGGAGGAAATTCAAGACTGTTGTTATGCTCCACAGGAGTGGTCGACCAACAAAGATCACTCCAAAAGCAAGTTGTGTAATAATTGGCGAGGTCACAAAGGACCCCAGAGTAACTTCTAGGCAACTGAAGGCCTCTCTCACATTTCCTAATGAGACCACCATCAGAAGAACACTGAACAACAAAGGTGTGCATGGCAGGGTTGCAAGGAGAAAGCTACTGCTCTCCAAAAAGAACATTGCTGCTCATCTGCAGTTTGCTAAAGATCAGGTGGACAAGCCAGAAGGCTATTGGAAGAATGTTCTGTGGGCGGATGAGGTGAAAATACAACGAAAACTGCATTCCAGCACAAGAACCTTATCCCATCTGTGAAACATGGTGGTGGTAGGATCATGGTTTGGGCCTGTTTTGCTGAATCTTTGCCAGGATGGCTTGCCATCATTGATGGAACTCTGAATTCTGAATTATATCAGAGAATTCTAAAGGAAAATGTGAGGACATCTGTCCATGAAGCAAGACAATGACCCTAAGCACACAAGTCGTTCTACCAAAGAATGGTTAAAGAAGAATAAAGTTACTGTTTTGGAATGGCCAAGTCAAAATCCTGACCGTAATCTAATCAAGTTGTTGTGGAAGGACCCGAAGCAAGCAGTTAATGAGAGGAAACCCACCAACATTCCAGAGTTGAAGCTGTTCTGTACAGAGGAATGGGCTAAAATTCCTCCAAGCCAGTGTAATTGATCAACAGTTACAGGAAATGTTTAGTTACAGTTATTGCTGCACAGTGGAGTCACACCAGATTCTGAAAACTAAGGTTCACATACTTTTGCCACTAACTAATATGTAATATTGGATCATTTTCCTCAATAACTAAATGACCAAGTATAATATTTTTGTCTCATTCATTTAATTGGGTTCTCTTTATCTACTTTTAGGACTTGTGTGAAAATCTGATGATGTTTTAGTTCATATTTATGCAGAAATATAGAAAATTCTAAAGGGTTCACAAACTTTCAAGCACCATTGCACATATGAAAGGCAGAAGGAATAAGAAATTACTTGTGGAACATATGATTATAGTTTTTATGAGACCATGCTAATGTTACATTTTTATTTTCTTCTTACAGGTTGATTTAATCATTCTTCTAGACTGGAGAAATGAACATAATTTATTTTTTATCCCTATGAGATTCAGATGGTAAATGTGAATATGCACATGATTTTAACAGATGCGATGTACAGTGGTGCTTGAATGTTTGTGACCCCTTTAGAATCTTCTATATTTCTGCATAAATTTGAATAGAATCAAGACAGTGTGGATGCCATGCCATAAGTCCCTACATGCAACCCAACTCAAGCAATGCCAGCCAAAACAGTTGAAGGTTATAGGTTGAACCAATTTGCCTTTGTCGTTACCAGTGATAATACAATCAGTTAATGAAACTGAATAAAAATTTCCAATGGACAATGGAGCCACATGTCCATAATGTAGTGCAACGTTTTAATTTGAAAGACTCTGTTTCTAGCTTATAGGTGTTGTCCGTATCTGCCAGTACATTTTCTTGAAGATTCGAGCATGTTTTAGGACTAAAAGAAGATAAAGATAACGCAGTTAAATAAATGAGACACAAATATTATACTTGGTCAGTTATTTATTAAGGAAAATGATCCAATGTTACATATTAATGAGTGGCAAAAGAATGTGAACCTTTGCTTTCAGTATCTGTATGTGAACCTTTGCTCTCAGTATCTATAGCTTAGAAGTTTCCCCTGGGGTCTTTTGTGACCTCACCAATACATGCCTTGTTCTTAGAGTGATCGTTGTTGGTTGACCACTCCACCAATCTGTCTGATTGGGGATTGGTGGAGTCCAAACTCTTTAGAGGTGATTTTGTAACCTTTTCACCGTGATGAGCATCAACAACTCTTCTTCTGAGGTCCTCATAAATCTCCTTTTTTTCATGCCACGATACACTTCCACAAACATGTGTTGTGAAATGCAGACTTTGATAGATTTCAATAAATTAGTGACCAAGTACAATATTTTTGTCTCTTTTGTTTAACTGTGTTCTCTTTATCTATTCTTTCTATGTGAAAATATAGAAATATAGAAAATTCTAAAGGGTTCACAAACTTTCAAGCATCACTGTATGTTCCACAGGTGATCTTGATGTTGTCAGCAACTACACTGCGGCATTAATTGACAAATTGGATAATAGCATTGGAGATGTGTCTCTATCTCCTTAGATAAGCCTAGTCACAAATTTGTTCCAGGTGATTGTGTTTTGGTGGCATCACTGAATCATAACCATGTTACGGGGGAATGACCAACCCACACAGGAGCCACTGAGGGTGGAGACTACGTAGTCATCCCACCTGGAGACTCTGCAATCAAACATCCCCTCGGGGGTACAACAGGGGAGAAAGGAGAGGAGAGTCTGTGTCAAGTTATTCAAGCTATGAATAATTTAACCTGGCTGTCAACTTATTTTTTCTGAAGTCTCAACATGTACCATAGATGTACTTTGTTGATTGACCCACATGGTAGAGACATTTTAACTTTAAATGGTTTGAGTTAGTTTGAACCTTAAGAGACAAATGCCCAGACTGCATAAGTGTGAAACCCATTGGTGTATATCCCTGCCAACTATATTACTTACTAACATTATAGAGAGTCAGAATAGGCTGAAATATAATATAATTGTTATGTATCCACAGGATCTGACTAGGGCTAGAATGTGGGAATCCAAGATGCAGGGCCACTGACAGACAATGACGTAGTAATAGTACATAAATTCCTTTCCAATATGCTCAGACCAAAGAATGAAATGAACTGAGAGACTCAGGGAAAAATCAAAAAGGTAAACCAAAGGCCAGTTGAGTCCAGGAAGTCGGGAGCGGCAAAATAAACCAACGAAAAGTCCAACAGGAGTGTAGCAGCGGGAGAAAGTGTTGTTTCCAGGAACCAGGAAAGTCACTTATCAATGGTACTGAGCATAAGTAACAGAAACAAAAACAACAGGCAGCATGGGACCCAAAAATAACAATCGTATAGAGAAACTGAGCAAGGACACTAGAACTGAGGCTAACAACTAGAGCTAATGCAAAGCGATTGCAGAGAGCATGGAAAATACCAGATGGCAAAACGGGACGATCTGGCGGATCTTGGAGGTCTGCGCTGGCGTTTTATGGAGAAGAGGTGAGTAGAGATGATCAGGATCAGGTGGAAATGATCGAGAGAGGAGACGATGCTGTGCTCCAACCAATAGATCCCTGTGGAGCAAACATAACATGCACGCTGCACTCAGAAAAACAAAACAAATAAAAAAAATTTAAAAACCGAGGCAATAGTTGAAGGAGTCAAGTCAAGTCAAGTCAGATTTATTTATATAGCGCTTTTTACAATGGAGCATTGTCTCAAAGCAACTTTACAAGTTTAGATTATCTCCTAATAACTACGTCCAATGCCAAATTGAGCAAGCCTAGGGTGACAGTGGCAAGGAAAAACTCCCTAGTTCTAGGAAGAAACCTTGGGAGGACCAAGACTCAAAAAGGGACCCAACCTCATTGGGCGGCGTAGATGATAAATCTAAGAGCGAACTAAAGTCATGGAGTCAAAGTTCGAATAGAATGTGAAGTATGCACATCGACATTAAAGGCCGGGGTATGATGAATAAATCTAAGAGCGAAACTACAAGCCATGGAGTCAAAGTTCGAATAAAATGTGAAGTATTCACATCGACATTAAGTGGCCCGGGTTATGATGATAAATCTAAGAGCGAAAACTAAAGTCATGGAGTCATGGTCCGAATAAAATGTGAATTATGCACAGTGGAGCTCCATCAGATGAACATCATGTGTGGGGCCGGAACTGCCGGAACACAGCTCGAAGAGAAAACAGAAAATGTAATTAGTTATTGATTAAGAGCACAGTGTTTATTAACAATCACTGATGCCATGTCAATCACTGATGCCAAGTGTAGCATGAGACCCCGGCAGCATTAGCTATAGCAGCATAGCTAGAAAGCTAGAAAGAGGAGAACTGGTAGGAAACACAGCCAAGAGGGATCACATGAGACATTGGCAGGAGCATGGAAAAATGAACAAAACCGGAAAAAACGGAGGGGACCCAGAGCGAACCCTGGCAATAATTAGTAGAATATTTTATTCTCACCCACAATTAAACTAGAAAAATGATACTGATGAGAAAAAAGACAATCATGTTTACTTGCTGAATTAGATGTGAAGGTTAAAGAAAGTAGTGAAGGGTGAAGGGTGAAGGGTGGAGCTGGATTGTAAGACTCTAAGAGTTCACTCATAATTGGGGATAATGTGGGGCCAGTCCATGTAGAATTTCATATGTTATAAGAAGTAGTTTGTAGTCAATGTGGAATTTAACTTTGTAACTAGTATAGTGATGATAGAACAAGACTGATATGATCAAATTTTCTAGTTCGAGTTAGCACTTGAGCCGCTCCATTCTGAACTAATTGAAGTATATTTATAGATATACTAGAGCATCCAGTAAGTAAAGCATCACAGCTATCCAACCTTGAGGCTATAAATGCATGAACCAGTTTCTCTGCATCATTAATTTTAACCAAATTAACCAAATTTCATGTCCATAGAGCAAAAACTGACTGAGTTGTGGTCACTGACCTGCCAGGGGCCCCAGTGCCCAGCCGGGGTCCTCAGGGGTTCCAAGGGTCACATGTCACCTTAGATTGCACCTGGGACCAAGACTGCCGAATTTCGTGGCCGTAGGTCACAATAATGACTAACTTATAGTCATTTACCTTAAGTCATTAGGGTCCCCAGTGCCCAGTCGGGTCCTCAGGGGCCCCATGGACAGCACGTCACTTCAGATTGCACCCGGGATCAAGCCTGCTGAATTTTGTGACCATAGGTCGAAAAACTGACTGAGTTACAGTCATTGGTTTGCCAGGGGTCCCAGTGCCCACCTGTGCTCCTCAGGGGCCCCATGGGCATCACGTGACCTCAGATTGCACCTGGGACCAAACCTGCCCATTTTCGTGACCGTAGGTTGGAAACTGACTGAGTTGCATTCATCGCCAGGGGGTCCAGTGTCCAGCCGGAAAGCCCTATACAAGTACACCATTCCCAACCAGACCAGATGCAGTGGCACTGGAACGGAGTCATTACCTTGAAAGTTGCGGCAGTTGAAAACCTGGCAACAACGTGGAATAATAATAATAATAATAATAATAATAATAATAATAATAATAATAATAATAACTAGAGAGGTGCATTTCCTGAAGATAATGCGAGTGTGATTGCCACTTGCAATGGTCGACCCAGAGTCTACCTAAGGGGGCCCCATGGGCATCACATGTCACCTCAGATTGCACCAGGGACCAAGACTGCCGAATTTCATGGCCGGAAGTTGAAAACTGACTGAGTTACGGTTATTGGCCTGCCAGGAGCCCCAGTGCACAGCCGGGCCTTCAGGGGCCCCATGGGCATCACGTCACCTCAGGTTGCACCCGGTACCAGGCCTGCTGAATTTCGTGGCTATAGGTCGAAATCTTCTGAGTTACGGCCATTGGCCTGCCAGGGGCCCCAGGGCCCAGCTGGGGTAATCAGAGGCCCCATGGGTATCACGTCACCTCAAATTTCACCCAGGACCAAGCCTGCCAAATTTCGTGGCCGTAGGTTGAAAACTGACTGAATTACAGTCATTGGCTCGCCAAGAGCCCCAGTGTCCAGCCAGGGTCCTCAGGGGCCCCATGGGCATCACATCTCACCTCAGATTGCACCTGGGATCAAGCCTGCCAATTTTCAAGTTATGATTGGTTAACAATAGGCCCATTCATTTCCTAAGGGATTTTTTTTGGGGGGGGGGGGGATTATTCATTTCCTATGGGAAATTTGCCTCTATAGGCAATCACACTAATAAGAAGAAAAAGAAGAATGAAGAAAAATAAGACTTTTGGATAACAATAGTGTAATTGCCTTTATAGACGATCACACTAATTAGTCTTTCCGTTGAAGAATCAGTCATTGTGTCTTTAATAATTTTACGTCAAAACAAAATGGATGTAGCTGTTCAACAGTGTAAATCTTAAAACGGGGAATTGCAAGGAATCATTTTCTTTTATCCCATGTTTTTTTTCTCACCCATTTTAGTTATATTAATCAGTATTGAGCAGCTGTGTATTAAGAAATGCTTAGCTAACCACGTTAAGGCTTTCTTGAGCCCCATTGATCGCTATCCTCTTTAAGGGACATGATGATTATTACAGCATGTATGTCACGCTCCACAGTCTTGCGCTGGTTTTCCACTTGCTAGCTTCTGCTGTGGGTAAGCGTGAAGATATCGCCCACGGTTCGCCGGAAGGTCACGTGGGTCCCACCAACCAATCCGGGGACCTCTCTCAGGTCGTGGGACCAGGATTGGATATTGCCTTGCTTTAAGTAGCATAAAAACACAGCAGTAGAGACACTCAGAGACAAGCAGGAGGTGTTGTTTCCTATGTGGATTATGTGCCGGTTTTGCATTGCGATCCATAGTGGATTTTCTTCTGGATGCGCTCGGTCGCCAGTAGAGGACTTCATTAGATGCTGCCTCGTGTTTTCCGCCTAAGTTTCCCGGTGCGTTTGTTTATCCCTGCACTCACTGGGGCTAGGCATTTAGCAGGAGATTTGATTGGTTGTTAGTCTAGGTTCGGTCAGTTCTTTTGTTACCTGTGTTAGCCTAGATTGGTTTCTTAGGTGTTCGGGTCTAGTTTGTCTTTAGGTCCTTGAACATGGCCCTTAATCCCCACTTGTTTGGAGTAGAAGCTGTACATAGCTCTGGGTAAAAGCTTCGTCTACTCTTGCTTAAAGGCGATTCATGGTTTTCGTCGTAGAACTGTCTACCCTATTTAGTATATTTGCGGTCAAAACTAGCATGCTACATCAATTGATGCAGCATGCAAGAGGGAAATTGTTAGGGTCAAGCGGAGGTTATATGGTTTTGTTAGGGTCACAGTGCAGAGCAGAATGTTCCTCTTTCAGCAACTTTTAACAATACTTTGTAACAGATGTCATGTCTAACATTATTCAAAACTGCATGTAGTTAGGTTAACTACGACCACTTTTCATTTGTTGCGGTTTACTGGCTTGCTTACCCCCGATGATTGTAAGAGCACCAAGGATCCATCTGATACAGTTTGATTCTTAGATGTACAGTGGTGTGAAAAAGTGTTTGCACCCTTAATGATTTCCTTTGCATGTTTGTCATACTTTAGTGTTTCGGAGCATCAAACCAATTCAAATATTAGTCACAGACAAAACAAGCAAACACAAAATGCAAGTTGTAAAAGAAGGCAATTTTTGTTAAGGGAGAAAAAAATCCAAACCTACATGGCCCTGTGTGAAAAAATGATTGCCCCTGACCATCACACTACCACCACAATATTTTACTGTTGGTATAATGTTCTTTTTCTGAAATGCTGTGTTACTTATACGGCAGATGTAATGGGACAGACACCTTCCAAAGTCTCATCAGTCCACAGAATATTTTTCCCAAAAGTCTTGGGGATTATCAAGATATGTTCTGGAAAAATAGAGACGAGCTTTAATGTTATTTTTGCTCAGCAGTGGTTTTCATCTTGGAACTCTGCGATGCAGGCCATTTTTGCCCAGTCTCTTTCTTATGGTGGAGGCATGAACACTGACCTTAACTGAGGCAAGTGAGGCCTGTCGTTCTTTGGATGTTGTTTTGGGGGCTTTTGTGACCTCTTGTATGAGTCATCACTGCTCTCTTGGGGTAATTTTGGTCGGCCAGCCACTCCTGGGAAGGTTTACCACTGTTCCATGTCTTCCCCATTTGTGGATAATGGCCCTTACTGTGTTTCGCTGGAGTCCCAAAGCTTTAGAAATAGCTTTATAACCCTTTTCAGACTGACAGATCTCATTTACTTTCTTTCATACTTGTTCTTGAATTTCTTTGGATCTTGGCATGATGTGTAGCTTTTAAGGATCTTTTTGTGTACTTCACTTTGTCAGGCAGGTCCTATTTAAGTGCTGTTCTGATTGAGAACAGGTGTGGAAATAATGAGGCTTGGGTGTGGCTAGAGAGAGTGAACTCTTCTTGATTTAAATCCTACTTGACCAACCAGTACCAGTTTGTTCATGTAAATAAACTACGCTCTAAGCTCTCAAAAGTGAAGTATGGCATGCCTCAGGGGTCAGGGCTTGGCCCACTTTTATTCCCTTTATACATGCTGCCACTAGGCTCAGTTATTCATAAACATGCCAATAGTGTCCACTGCTATGCAGATGATACACAGATGTACATATCAGCCAAACCAAAGGATGGCCTGACAATCAACAAAATTGAGGACTGTCAAGTCAAGTCAGATCTATTTATAAAGCGCTTTTTACAATGGAGCATTGTCTCAAAGCAACTTTACAAATTTAGATTATCTCCTAATAACTACGTCCAATCCCAAATTGAGCAAGCCTAGGGCGACAGTGGCAAGGAAAAACTCCCTGAGTGTTATAAGAAGAAACCTTGGGAGGACCAAGACTCAAAAAGGGACCCAACCTCCTTGATGATAGATGACAAATCTAAGAGCGAAACTAAAGTCATGGAGTCAAAGTTCGAATAAAATGTGAAGTATGCACATCGGCATTAAGTGGCCCGGGTTTGATGGAGCTGGAGCTGATGACGGAAGCAGCTTGAGTGGAGCTGCAGCAGATGAACATCATGTGTGGGACTGGAACTGGCACCGGAACACAGCTCGGAGAGAAAACAGAAAATGTAATTAGTTATTGATTAAGAGCACAGTCTCTCTTAACAATCACTGATGCCATGTGTAGCATGAGACCACGGCAGCATTAGCTATAGCAGCATAGCTAGAAAGAGGAGAACTGGTAGGAAACACAGCCAAGAGGGATCACATGAGACATTGGCAACCCCACAGGAGGCAGAAGAAAGCAACCCAACGTCTCTGATCACCATAAGACTCTTTGACTATGAACCCCCAGCTCTGCTCTTATTCTAAGGCAAGGATGCACGAGTCAAGATCACGAGAACCGAAGCCCAGTTCAGCCAGACCGCCCACTCGTCACTCTCGGCTAGGGACAAGGCAGGCAGGCCAGACATGACTTCAGACTCCGGCCCCAGTGACCCAAGTCATGCATCCTGGTCTAAAATCTAGTCAAAAGCCTGCACAAATAGGTATGTTCTTTAGCCTAGACTTAAAACTTTGGAGAGTGTCTGAGTCTCGAACGAAAGTGGGAAGTTTATTCCATGGTTGGGGGGCCATGTATGAGAAAGGCCTTTCCCCCGGCTGTGACTTATTTAATTCTAGGAACTAAAAAGAAGTCCTGCACCCTGCGAACGAAGTAGACGAGTTGGATTGTAAAACTCTAAGAGTTCACTCAGATAATGTGGGGCCAGGCCATGTAGATCTTTATAAGTTATAAGAAGTATTTTGTAATCAATGCGGAATTTGACTGGTAACCAGTGTAGTGATGATAGAGCAGGAGTGATATGATCAAATTTTCTAGTTCAAGTTAGCACTCGGGCAGCTGCATTCTGAACTAACTGAAGTTTATTTATAGATTTACTAGAGCATCCATTAAGTAAGGCATTACAGTAATCCAACCTTGAGGCTATAAACGCATGAACAAGTATTTCTGCATCATTAAAAGAGAGGATATCTCTAAGTTTAGCGATATTACGTAACTGAAAGAAAGCAATTCGAGTGATGCTGCTAATGTGTGCATCAAGGGAGAGACCTGAATCAAATGTGACCCCTAAGTTTTTTACAGATGGACTGGGCAATACTGGACAGCCATTTAGATTTAGGATGGATGTAGCCAACCTGTCTCTCACAGCCTTGGGTCCCACTAATAGAACCTCAGTTTTATCTGAGGTAAGTAAGAGAAAATGAAATAACATCCAATCTTTTATTTCCTTTACACAGTCCTCAATTTTGTTGATTGTAAGGCTGTCATTAGGTTTGGCTGATATGTACAGCTGTGTATCATCTGCATAGTAGTGGAAACTAATGCCATGTTTACGAATAACTGAGCCTGTGTAAAGGAAATAAAAGATTGGATGTCATTTAATTTTCTCTCACTAAATCAGATAAAACTGAGGTTTTATTAGTTCGACCCAAGGCTGTGAGAGACAGGTTGGCTACATCTATCCTAAATCTAGATGGCTGTCCAGTATTGCCCAGTCCGTCTGTAAGAAAACGTAGATGTCGTATTTGATTCAGATCTCTCCTTTTAAGTTTTGATGCACACATTAGCACCATTAATCAAATTGCTTTCTTTTAATTACGTATTATCGCTAAACTTAGAAATATATTCTCTTTTAATGATGTAGAGAAACTGGTTCATGTGTTTATAACAAACTCGAGATCAATACCAAAAAACGAGATCAATACCAAACAGGTTTGGCAAAAGGAAAAACGATAGACAAACGCGGTGTCTGCATGGTGTTTATAGCCATCCACAATGAGGCACAAGTGACACGCTGCACTCACATGAGTGCTGTTGGTGTATGGCCGCATGGGTGTTGGAGACGAGGGAGATATCACTGGGTGTGACACTAACATAGTTGTTCTATTTTGAATATATATCAAGTGCCCATCCAGTTAGAGAAACCAGTATTGTAGGAATAAAATATGACCAAAAAATCAATGGTAAAGTTAAATACTGTAAGCATAAGATACATTAAACTGAACTAGAGTTTTCTGGTATTTCTGGCCCACCATCTAACAGGTATATGATACACAGACTATTTCATTTAACTGTGTTTTAGAATGTTTTCTACCAAGATCTATTAGTAATTACATATTTGTTAATGCAAACAGTGCTTATATGTGTCAGGATCTGTGCCCTGCCCCCGTTCTGTGTTTAGTTTTTGCGGTTGTGGGCAAGCAGAACTACATCGCCTACAACTCCCCGCGGGACTGAAGATGGCCACGGATTAACACACGCACGATCCTTTGTTTTGTTTTTGGACTTTTTATTGGTTCATGGGATTAATTGCTACCACACGCAGCTGGGATTCTGTCTAATTAAGCTCCTCAGTTTCCCGGTTGCATTGTGGTAGCATTATCTCGGCATATGTCGAGCATTCAGGTGCGTTTCCTTGTCCTCTTGGTCATGTCATGTTCTGGTATGTTCAGCCTCGTCTCATCTCGCCAAGTCCGAGTTCGGTTTATGTCTGTTTTATATATGGCTCTCATGCCAGGTTTGATTTGTGTTAGCTGTGTTGGCCTCAATTCAGTTGTTGACTGGAACCGTATCATTAGTGATGGATCCAGGTTCTGTTTGGGATCTCGGGTTTGAGTATGGAGGCCTCATGGTGACCGCTTCAATCCTGCATTTGCTGTGTGGAGCAACACACTGCCCCAACTGCTGGTGTGATGATCTGGGAGGTCATCACATACAACAGTTGATCACCCCTAATACTGATACCAGGGACACTAACTTTGTACAGGACATCTTGTACAATGTTATGTTATGTTATGTTATGTTATGTTATGTGTTGCTTCTCATGGCAGGACTTCTAACTGGCATTTTTCAGCAGGATAATGCTCACCCACACACAGCAAGGGTGTATCAGGAATGCCTTTGCCAGATTGGAATACTTCCTTGGCCTATAGATAAAATAGATTTATCACCAATCAAGCATTTATGGGACCAGCTGGGATGCCAGCTTCGGCAATCTACGAGTGCGGAGGATCTACAAGCCCAGCTGCAACATCTGTGGGAAATGTGCCCCAGGATACCATATGGAACTTGTATGTCCAACCAAACTTGTATCCACTCTACAGGCGGCCCAACAGGGTAACAAAAGCCTCCTTTGAATGGTACACTTTTTCTAAAAAAGCTTATCATTTCATCTAATATTTGAATCACTTACATATTTAATCAGTACATTCAAACATATAAAGTGTAATTTGATTCCACCAACTCCTTTTTGGTGAGGGTTGTTTTTTGTCGTTGAGTGAATTTAAAACATACACATATTACATATTTAAAACATAAGAATCTAACCAGCTTCCTCAGTTCTAATTAAAGGAGTGATGTATATGGAGTTTCCAACAGTTATCACTACTCCCTTGACATCTACACCAGACAACCGAAATGCCACTGTACAAGTAGATGGTGCAACTGACAACAAAAATCTTGACTGTCTTATGCCAGTCTCAGGATCAGTGAACACTTTCTCTGAATTTATGGTTTACAGTTTGGCAAAGACAATACTTTCACATATTTGATCACACTGACACCCACCCAGCACACCACAAAGGCATCCGTCCAGTATGACAAGATCTGTCATTCTTCCATAACTACCTTCTTTAGTATGCTCAACAGAATTGTCACTCTTGAATTTTGAGCAGTATTCAGATGTCTGCAGTACAAGACCATTAACAATCATCTTCTTGTAAAATAGAGGACTTTCCCCAACAAATCCTTCTCCCAGAAGCTCCTCTAAGGCTAGCCTCTGTGATACCGACAGGTATCTTCTTTTCCCTCTGCCAAGAGCAACACCACCCCGCACATAACGTGACAAGCAAACTTGCTGTTTTGATGAAAGAAGATGATCAAAATAATTCCTGACACGTTTGTCTGCCGTTTCCAAGTTACTGTTAGTGGCCATGGATGGAAGGTTTTTCATGAGATGAAATTTGTTAACGATTTGTGATGCAACATATCTGGTGCCACAAATCATGTTCTTCAGCTGACCGTTGTTGGACTCAAAGACAAATGCAGAAACACCCGGAAGAGGGCCAAAATCTTTCACCGAAGGTACCAGATGTGTCAGTTGATGGACATTGAATGTACAATTTTCTTTGCCATACAATTCCTCCATGAATATGACAAATTTGTTAAAGGCTACATCGATCAGTGGAAGTACATTTCTGTCTATCTTCTCCTCAACAAGGGTATTGATACTGTAGATTAGGAGAAAGAAAGTGCTTCAGAAACCTTATTGGCAATATGCCAGACAGAACGCATAATACAACAAAAAACTTTGCCATTCTGAAGCCTTCCAGAACTTTCGTTCCATCAGTGACCTTGCTGGTCTGGATATTTACAGTGGACTTTTGATAGATAGGAGCCGCTGATCAATTCTTGTAATGTCACGACCAATGTACCAATGCATACTGTGATTCGCTGAATCAAGCCAATGATTGACAAGATACCTTGTCACTCCCAGCTAAACAGAATGCATATAATCAGGAACAAACGACCTGACAATGTCAAAAGTATGCATAAGACTTCAGACAGAAGGACCTTTCAATCCATTGACAACAGTATGTGTTTGACTGGTAGTCAGTGCCTCCTCTATGTGGCTGCTGTTGTTCCTAATCTGCATCCTGGGCTGAAAAGGGTAACACCTCACATGCCCATCACCTTTTGCTACATAGTTTCCAGGATGCTTGCACCAATTACACCCAAACTTCCCATTGAATTGTGTACAGTTCCGAAGAACAGGACGTGCAACAGCATCAGCTGTGCACACCAAGGGGTAAAATTTTGATGTAGTGATTACACCGTCACTATTTCTCTAGGTCAAACCCTCTTCATTTAGACTGGAACACTGATTAAGAAAAGGCTCAGTTAATGCTCTCATGTTGGGCTTTTCAGAACCAAGCCACATACGAAAAAAGAAAGAAAATATTCTTTCTCATACTTTTCACCTCTGTGATGGCACACTGAATTGGAGTCATTGACAATTTACTTGATTTAAACAAAGGAACACCCTCTATGTTAAGAATCAAAGTGAAATCCTGTGGTGATATTTTTCCATTGCGCAAGTGTTCTAAATAGAAATCTGAATTTGTGACATGAGACACAACATCACAGCTTGCCTTCTCTTCATCTCTGACAAATGTGACAGAAGGGTTTTCCAAAAAATTGAGCAGCTGATTTCTCAAGAGTGAGCATATGCAGAAGTTACTTTTGTCTAGGGACTCCTTTTTTGAAAATGGTCTCTGACATTCTTTACACCTCCCAGTGTTTTCTGGAATTTTGACATTGCAAGACATTGCAAGAAACAGAAAACATATTTAAACTGTGATACTAGACCCTGCTCCTTCTCAAACAGGAATTTTGTTGATGGAAGAGTTGCTGGTATCAAAAGGTCGATTAGTGTCAATAAATCTTGCAGAGCAGTTCCATCCAACTTGTGTCTTAGAGTAAAGGCGGTGTTAAGACAGACTGCCTGTGTCCTAGTCAAACTTGCTCCATGAAAAATGGACAACAAATCCTGCAAACAAAAACAGACAGCTATTTAAAAAGAATATTAATACCTTATGTGTTTAATTTTCAGGTAAATGGGGGAATACAAGATGAATACATAATTTGAGGTAGGAACTACTGAAATGAAGGACGAGGTGGTGTGATATTAACCTGAGCAGCATCATGACCACTTTTGCCTTCATGCAGGTCTGCAATGTCTTTATCTGAATCAGATATCTGAAAAAACAACACAAAAACCTTATGAAAATGTGCAATTGAGGATGAATAGGGTTTCTGAAGGTTAGCTTTTTCTTTATGGCTGTGTAGGTTCTCATTAATCCAGGTCATGGTAGAATTGAGTGTTTAACTTTAAGGCAACTAAACTTTTTCTTGGTTCTTGAAGACGTTTCATCTCTCATGCATTCTATAAGCTGACGCTGTGTTCCAGGTATTTATTTATAAATGCTTAGTGTTCACACAGGTTTGCATGCAGTGGGCTCAGCTGTGGGCTCTCAAGCGAAAGTATAACTAGGGCTTGAGAATCCTTGCCCCTCTCTGTCAATACATGAGCTGTTAGGATCACAGGGGTCAAGGTGTGTTTCTAATGATTCATGTATTGACAAGGTGTGTCAATAGCTCTTAGGACCACCTCCAGGGTGACACTCCACTAGAGGTTAAATACTTTGGACTCCTCATCAGTGAAGAAGCCTTTTGGATGAGAGGTTTGTTTGTTTCTTTGGCTTATTTAACATTGCTTTCAGCATCAGTGACCATTTCAGCAACACACACAAGGTTACCTCAATAAAAGACATATAGTCACACTCCAGTCACTGCCAATTTAGTGTAATCAATTAACCTAACATGCATGTCTTTGGACTGTGGGAGGAAACCAGAGTACCCTGAGTAAAACCATGCAGACACGGGAAGAACACACAGACTCCACACAGAAAGGACTCAGGCTGCTCCACCCTGGGATTGAACCCAAGTCCTTTTTACTGTGAGGCAGCGGTGCTACCCACCAAGCCATCGTGCCACCCCGGATAATAGATGAAACCTCTTCAGGAACCCAGACGTAGTCCAGTTGCCTTCAACTCAAACACTCAAGTCTAGCTTTTTATTTTTCTTTTAAAGTTAACATTACAGTATTACATTATTATTGCTAAATTATAATGAAAATTGAGGTAATGTGATACTAACCTGGGCACCATCATGTGCAATTTGACCTTCATGCAGATCTGCAATGTCTTCATTAGAATCAGACATCTGTTTTGGAAAAAGATGAAAATGTGTACTTACGAATACATTCAGGTCTTGCAATAGGGTTTCTTAAGGTTTAGGTTAGTTTACATGTCTCTCTATTATATTGGTAAGTATATTACGGAATATCAAAGTAGTGTGATACTAACCTGGCCATCATCCTGTGCAATTCGAACTTCACCTTCATCTGAAATGTCTTCATCAGCATCTGTTTTGAAAAAAAAAAGAGAACAATTTATGAAA
Source organism: Ancistrus triradiatus (assembly GCA_025084515.1). Classification (NCBI taxonomy): domain Eukaryota; kingdom Metazoa; phylum Chordata; class Actinopteri; order Siluriformes; family Loricariidae; genus Ancistrus; species Ancistrus triradiatus. The sequence continues at coordinate 163,457 of JAJAGP010001246.1, forward strand.
ATGTGTAATGAAGATACCTGATGCTCTGAATAGCCAGCATAGCTGGTAGTTTTGAAGCGGTATTTAGGTTTTTGAAGATGCATTCAAAATGTGCTGAGATAAAATGTACATATGTTAGGTATGAACACTAATAATGAACACTATTTAAGTAAGTTTCAGTAAGGTTATTTCAAGACGTTTTAGGAACATTTTAACTTAAGACCCACAACGCCACTGAAATTTAACAGAACAATTTCAAGCTTACTTTTTCACGTTCAGGAACTCTGAACTCTGTGTCCAGTTCATATGGTCTCCCATCGATTGCATGCCAACCTTCTTCTGAAGCATTTTAAACATCTTCCACAGGCATGAAAATGGGACTTTTTGAATCACATTTTCTTTCCTCACGGCAATCTCAGTTTCGCGGTCATCACGTGCTGCCTCTTCAGCAGAATTCATTGCTTGCTTGGAAGGAATAGGAATACTATATCTTCGTTTTGTAGTGCGTGGAATAGGCACACTGTCATTAAGATAGACTTTATAACGCCTTTTTTTACTCCTATTCTGCGCAAACATCTCTTCTTCAGGCACCATGTCAATCTCTATCTACAGACACCTCAGAGATTTTCTTGCACGGTCCGCGCATGCGTTGTTTGTGGCACGCGAACTTGACTCAAGACCGTTACCTCAACAAAAAAATCACCCGCTTCTGCGTTCATATGAAAGTGTGCATCAAGTGTTCCGCGCGATTCGTTCATTCCTTCAGTGATTTTCAGTTATTTTTTTCTCAGACATGAGTCTGCCAAAGTATGCTCTTGTGTATTTCTTTGAAGATGAAATTCCTGCCACATGTGTTATTAAGACTCTGAGGGCAGAAGATCTCACCAACGGACAGGAAAAAACTGTTCTAGTCAAATGGAAAGTGAGAAATGGAAAAAAGCCGTTTGTCAAGCGGTGTCCTGCTAAGCCACTGAAATTTGATTTTAAGTCACGCATTCAATAATAAATGGAATATCGATATTATCCCTGAAATGTTAATAATAATAATGAGTGGCCATTTCATAAAGTCGAAAATAACCTAGGCCTCAGCATGCTAGCATATCTCATATGTGACATGTAGGGTTGCCAACTGCCCCGTATTGTCCGGGACATCACGAATTATGGGCAATTTTGATTTGTCCAGCTCCAGTCCCGTATTCCAGTCACAGCCTCATTGGCCAATAACGTGCCAAAACTGATACAAACTGATACAAAGCAGTAGCTACGTTAGTGACAGAACAGTGTGTGTGTTGTGAGCGGAGCCTTATGCTGTCAAAATGAGCAGTGAACCTGTAAAGAAAAAAAATATAAAAAGAGTTTTATAGACTTTGCAACTATAAAAAGAGTGGGAAGCCAAAAGGCCAACCGCAGTAAAGTTGGCTTGCGGTTGCGATTCGGAGCTTTTTTCGTCTTGCATTCCGTGATGAAGTCACTTTAAACTGTGATTAATACTATATTTGGCTCGTCCTGATTTGTGATTTCAGATGACGTCATCATCTAAAGTGAAATAATTTGGCATTACATATTAGGGCTATATTTTCAGAAGCTTATAACTTCTAAAGGTAGCCAATTAGATTACTGAGACCTGCAGTAAGGGGCCCAGGCTGATTTGTGAAATTTTTCACAGTCTTAATTCTCTGTACGTGGCTCATATAAACCGTGAGGACGGAAAATGATAACACGCGAAATAATTAAGCCTTTAATTTAACTCGCCATAAAACCGTCCAAGCAGGCCATATAACTCCAAATACTGATCATATAGAGAATCAACACAGGTTAAAGTTACCCTCCATCAGTTCTGAAAGCTATCACAGATATAATTTTGTCTAATAGGCAGTTATTTACATACTGTGTATTATGTGTAGGCATTTTCTGATTTGTGAAAGCTTTCACAGATTTAACTGTGTCTAATAAATTGTTGTAATTATATTATTTATTACTTTTAGGCATAATCTGATTTGTTAAAACTTTCACATATATCATTTTGTCTAATAAATATTTATTATGATGTTATTTATTATTTTTATATTTAATTTTTGAAAGCGTTCACATAAAATGTAGTATAAAACACATTTGTTTATATAATATTTATGACTTTTAGGCATTTTTAAATTTATGAAAGCTTTCACAGCTATAATTTTGAATAATACATGTTTATTTACATAATATTTATGACTTTTAGGGATTTTCAGATTTGTGAAAGCTTTCACAATTCATTTTCTGAAAATGCCTAAAATTAATAAATATTATATAAATAAATAAAAACTATATATATTTTATATATATTTTATATATAGTTGCTGGGGGTGTGAACACACCTGGAGGAACGTGTCCCTGGTTGGGGGTTGAAGAAGTTGTAGATATGTGGTACATAAGCTTCAAGTTAACATTAGACATTCTGAGGCATTATCGGTATGTTAGCTGTCATTAGTTGTTAAGTTATGTCTATAGTAACCTTAGCCAAATGCAATGTTGCAATTCGCAATGTTGCAAATCTACACATTAATTCAAAGTGAACATTAAACTGTAAGTTGCACTCAAAATACTGGATCTCTAAAATTTTCTTTTCCTACCATTATAATGCTTAGGCACAGCGCTTAATTGTTTTTGCCCAGAGCCCACACCACCTAAGCCCTCCACCACCCCAGGGAAAACCCTGCATTTGTGTTTTAGCTATTGTCGCATTCTTTTAACTACAGATTATAAATATGAAATATTTTTATTCCAGAAAAATGGCCACACATCAAGGAGAGATGAGAATGTGGTGTCTCAGTTTCCAACAAAAAAGAAATGGGTATTGTAGATATTTACCTTCATTCACATCAACGCATGAGAAGGGGTATTTATTTTCATGTTAGTGGCAACAAGTTTGACATTCAGGACTGTCTTTGGGTTGTTAAAGATTCATTGTTTATGTGTTTAGTTGCAGTCATTTGTCTTTGTAAGACTGAGCAAAAAACAACAACAAAAAAAAAGGCAAAAGGAATGCCAATTGCTTGTTTACAGATATATTTATTACGGTCCAGGCTTCTGAAGCCGGAGGGCGGCGCCGGCCTAGTCGATGTGGCAGCTGAGCGACTATAAATAACGCCCCTTAAGCGCCGGTGCACTATCGGTTTGCATATGAGACTCTCACTTCTCAAACTCATTTTCAGTAGCGGATATTTTCGTAGGGCTTAAAGGTACGACTAGTCCTAAAAGAGGATTAGCCGAGTAGAGTCTGGAGGCTCGAGGTGAATGTGTTAGGGCAGTAGATAGGAAGGAAAAGTTAACCGCTACTGACCTCACATTCCTCCATTTGCTGCGTCCCTCCTCCGCCGCTCTCCGCTGTCGTTTGGCAGTAATATTCCTCAGCTTCCCCCGGTCAGTCTACTTGGCTGTACTCCTCCTCCGGTTCGGGGAATCAGTTATTCCCGTTCCCCGTCCGGTTCCCTTAATCGTGCACCTTTTGCAGCGCTTGGCAGCCATCTCGGGATCCCGGTCTCTAACTACCGAGGTCCGGTGTGTGCACAGGTGCCTTCACCGGACGCTTCGGCTTCAATTAAAGCCTTATCTGTTGACAGTACTAAGCAGGAAAGAAAGTTAGCAAATTCCTGAAGAAATTCTGAATAGGGACCAGGAGGGCGGTAAATAGTGATAAGCTGAAAAGAGTGTGGTTTTGACTTCCATAACGATGGATCAGTCACATTAAGAATCAGTATTTCAAAAGAATTAGCCTTGTAATGGGATTTAGTTGTAACACCTAACTCTTTGTCAAAAATTGTGGCTATGCCTCCCCCCCGACCATTAGGACGAGGGCGATTAGCATGAGTGTATCCAGGAGGTGAGGCTTCATTTAAGGCTAAATATTCATCAGGTCTAATCCAAGTTTCAGTGAGACAGAGAGCATGTAAGCGTTCATCAGTGATTATTTCATTTACAATCACTGCTTTGTTTGTAAGTGATCTAGTATTAAGTAATCCTAGCTTTAGTCTAAGGTTGTTATTTCTTTGGGAGCCATCTGTGTTTATACTAATGAGGTTATTAAAACAGACTTTTTGAGAGCATTTACGTTTAGGGCAGATGCGGGTAACAGACACAGTTTCAATAATGTGGGTTCTGGGTGACGATGCATGGCTACCAGCAGACAGTTGGTTAAGCCGGTCTGTCTGCTGCCTGACTCCTGCTCTGGATAGTCAGCCCCTACTCAATCAGGCCATAAGACTATGGGCAATGTTGCAGGAGATGAGAGCAGCACCCTCCTGAGTGGGACGTCCATCCCATCCTAAGAGGCCAGGCTTACCCTCAAAGGCTGTCCAGTTGTCTATATAGCCCACGAAAAAAACCTGAAATATATTGGGTTCATAATGTCTGCAATGAAATAAAAGTCAAAAGAAATGTAAGGAACACTGCTATATATTTATTTTTATATGTAACTATATATTTTTATATCTAACTATATATCTAACTATATATATATATATATATATATATATATATATATATATATATATATATACACACATATATATATACACACATATATGTATGTATGTGCTTCACCAACAAATTCAACAATGTGGACAGGCTTGAAAAAAAGAGGTGTAATTACAGCCACCATCAAATGACCCCGACACACACACACACACACACACACACACACACACATCATACATCATACATATATAAATAGATAATAAAATCATATTTATTATATGATAATGACATAATAATATATATTCATATACAAGTATAATATGATAAATATTACAATATCTTATAATACTTCCTATTGTTGAGTTATTATTATTATACATGTAACATTACAAACACCAAATTGTTAAATGTTAAAATGTTAAAAAATAAGCTCCATGCCGGGATATTTAGCGCCGCCAAGTCCCGTTCAGGAGCCGTTTCTGATCCCCGCACCACGGTCAGAAAAACCGATTCCCGCGCCGCGATCGCCGGTTCCGATCCTCACGCCACGGTCACAAAGACCATTTCCTGCACCGCGATCACCGGTTCTGATCCACGCGCCACGGTTAGAAAGACCGATCCCCGCGCCACGGTCAGCTGCCAGCACCGAACTCTGCTCTTGAATTGGTCGGGCTGGTCCCTGAGTCCAAGCTGGGCCTTGTATTTGGCCTGGCCCCTCCCGCCAACCCTTTCAGTCCATATGTGGAGGCTTGCCCTGCTTCTCAGGGTCTGCCGATAAATCAGATGCTCAATCCTGAGCATGTCCGGCAGGCTAGAGGGGGTGGTAAATCCACGTGGGGAGGCGTCAAGTGTGGGGGGGGTACTGTTAGGTGTCACACCCTTTAACCGACGCTAGGGACAGCGTCGGCTCAGTTACCATCTTGTGACTCCTGACAGTTTAATGTGATCACGCACGCACGTCGTTTTGATATGAAACACCTGCCAGCCCAGTTATTTAAGTCCCTTTCTTGGGCTTGGCAGTGTCATTGCATGACCACTGTTGCCTGTCTATACACTCCGGCGGTTTAACGACAGGCTGACTTAATTTGCTGTCTAAACGCTCCAGCATTTTCATTATAGGCAGTATTTCTCAACTTTGCGAGGCAGTACTGGTTCTGGGCCGGTCAGTTTTCCCCCTTGCCTTCGCTTTAAGCAATCGGTTCAACGCGATCGCTTCCTGTTAATCATTCTGTGGCTCCGCGCATCGTACTGCAACTGTGTGCCTTCTCTGAATGATATTCTATTACTCTCTGTGAGACTGGAGACGTACTTCGCCACGCCACGCCCCCCTCCATTCAGCGCCTTTCAAAAAGGGCGCTTTCATTTCGTGCCTCCTTGCTGGTGCGCACGCCCCGCCCCTCTGCACGTTCACAAGACGCTGAGTGCTGGGTGACATCATCCTGAGCATGGCTCATTGTGTTAAGCCTCCAAGCCAGTGTTTCAGCATCCCATGTTCGATTCCTGGTTGCATCTCCACGTGATCCACCCAAGTGATCACGTGGGGGCCTAATTCATTCCATTTTTTTCACTTTCCCTTTGCCAGAGCTAGCTGCATATTGGTTCTTAAAAACTACTAGTAATTAATTATTACTTTAATGGCATCACCAGGGCTGAAAATTGATGGCGACCATTAATAGTTATATGATGTTTTTAGTTCATTTTGATTCAGGTCTTTTAGGGCCTATATTAATGCATCCAAAGGCAACAGATCTAGTATAATCACAGTTAAAGGGACCAAGTAGACAGGATCTTAAAGTAAAACCATGAACATCAAGTTCATAGCTTAACTGTAAACTGATGAATGTCACAGTCAAAGTAACCTGTGAAATGTGAAGTTACAGTTGTGCTCAGGTACGAGGCTCTGGGGTGTAGTGAGCTTGGGTGCAGAGCTAACGCTTGTGAGGTAGCGCTTTTAACGGCTTGGATACCAAGACAAGGGGCATTAACGTCTCGCCAGCAGAGCTAAGTGGTGCAGTGAGCCTGGATACCGGACTAGTGGGCTTAATCAAGGGGCCGGGTGATGCTTGCTCAGGTACAGCGCTAACCTTAGGGGCCCGGGTGCGCGTAGAGTTCCGGGTGTCTTCAGCAACCAAGGAGAGGCTCAAGATGTCCTTGGCGAGAGAAGTGGCACCCTGCAGGTCCTCCGTGAGTAAGGTGGTGGCCTGGACGTCCCCAGTGAGCGAAGTGGTGCTTTGGACCTCCTCAGCGAGCAAAGTGGTGCTCTGGATGTCCTCAGCAAGGGAAGCAGTGCTCTGGGTGTCCTGGGCAAGGAAGTGTTGCTCTGGGTATCCTCGGTGAGGGAAGAGGCACCCTGGATGTCTTTGGCAGGCGAGGAAGTGCTCTGGAAGTCCTCAGCGAGGGAAGAAGCACTGTGGACATCCTTGGCAAGTGAAGCGGCACTCCGGATGTCTTCAGCGAGGGAAGAAGCGCTCTGGACATCTTTGGTGAGTGAAGTGGCACTCTGCATGTCCTCAGTGAGGGAAGAAGCACCCTGGATGTCCTTGATGAGCAAAGTGGCATTCTGGACATCCTCAGTGAGGGAAGAAGTGCACTGGATGTTTCTGTGGAGCAAAGTGGTGCTCTGGACATTTTCAGAGAGGGAAGGAGCACACTGGAGGTCCTTGATAAGTGCAGTCATGCTCTGGACGTCCTCTGCGAGGGAAGAAGCGCTCTGGATGTCGTTTGGTGAGCGAACTGGCGCTCTGGGCATCCTCAGCAAGAGAGGCGCTCTAGACATCCTCGGTGAACAAAGTGGTCCTCTGGAAATCCTCAGCAAAGGAAAAAGTGCCCTGGACATCTTTGGTGAGCGAAGTGGCACTCTGCACATCCTCAGTGAGGGAAGAAGCACTCTGGATGTCCTTGACGAGCAAAGTGGCACTCTGAACATCCTCAGCGAGGGAAGAAGTGCACTGGATGTTTCTGTGGAGTGAGTGGCGCTCTGGACGTTTTCAGCGAGGGAAGGAGCACACTGGAGGTCCTTGATAAGCGCAGTCGTGCTCTGGACGTCCTCAGCAAGGGAAGAAGCACTCTGGATGTCCTTGCTGAGTGAACTGCCGTCCTCAGCAAGAAAAGAGGCGCTCTGGAAGTCCTTAACAAGCAAAGTGGTGCTCTGGACATCCTCAGCAAGGAGAGAAGCGCTCTAGACATCCTCGGTGAACAAAGTGGTGCTCTGGACATCCTCAGTAAGGGAGGAAGTGCCCTGGACATCCTTGACGAGTGAAGTGGTGCTCTGGACATCCTCAGGGAAGGAAGAAGTGCCCTTGACATCTCTGGGGAGCGAAGTGGCGCTCTGGACATCGTCAGTGAGGGAAGGAGTGCACTGAAGGTCCTCAATGAGCGAAGTCGCGCTTTGGACGTCATCAGCAAAGGAAGAAGCGCTCTGGACATCCTTGATGAGCAAAGTGGCCCTCTGGATGTCCTCAGTGAGGAGAGAAGAGCTCTGGACGTCCTTGGTGAAGGACACGGCTAACAGGATGTCATCGGCAGGCGAGGTGAAGCTCACGACGTCCACAGCGAGGGGTGAGGCGATGTGCAGGTTGTCCTCGCTGAGCAAAACCTTAACAAGCAAGGCGTCGTGCTGGGCATCCCCCAAAAACAAGGGGACACTCTTGACAACCTCCGGAGTGAGCAAGATGCTCAGGACGATCTCCAGAGTGACTGCGTTTAGGACCGGCCTAGGCCTGAAGATGGTGGGGATCCTCCGGCAGCCCATGAATGGGGGGTCTCATTGGTGATGGGCAAGCTCAGGTAGGAGCTGAGGGTTGGGGAGCTTGACACCTGACCCAGGCTGTGTTTAGAGACCGGCATAGGGTGAGGGCCAAACACTGCTTGAGGGCTTCCAAAAACTGGTCGCAGGTCCCAGACTCAAATTGGGGTCATAACTCTATGGCCCAGTCCAATGCCTTGCCAGTGAGCTGAAGCCCAACGAAGTCAAGTCAAGTCAGATCTTTTTATATAGCACTTTGTACAATGGGGCATTGTCTCAAAGCAACTTTACAAGTTTAGATTATCTCCTAATATCTACGTCCAATCCCAAATTGAGCAAGCCTAGGGTGAGAGTCGCAAGGAAAAACTCCGTAAGTGTTATGAGGAAGAAACCTTGAGAGGACCAAGACTCAAAAAGGGACCCAATCTCCTTGGGCGGCTTAGATGATAAATCTAAGAATGAAACTAAAGTCATAGAGTCATAGTTCAAATAAAATGTGAAATATGCACATCGGCATTAAGTGGCCCGGGTATGATGGGGCTGGAGCTGATGACAGAAGCAGCTTGAGTGAAGCTGCAGCAGATGAACATCATGTGTGGGGCTGGAACTGGTACTGGAACACAGCTCGGAGAGAAAACAGAAAATGTAATTAGTTATTGATTAAGAGCACAGTGTCTATTAACAATCACATGTGTAGCATGAGACCCTGGCAGCATTATCTATAGCAGCTGTAGCGTGATCGCTGTATCTCCCTCTCTTTACCTTCTTCCCCCAAGTCATAAAACTTTACAACATCTTGGAATTCAAGAAGGCCCTACATCTGGACAGGATCTTAAACCCCACCTTTGACTCCCACGGTTGACTCTTTCTGAAGCCAACGGAATTGGACGTCTGTTCAAACAAGACATATAACCTTCGACATCTCCAATCATAAACTAAGTCCATGTGCTAATCTTAGGTCAACGTTTCAAGGCCACCAAGCTTTCTTAATTGTCTTCTGACTTTTGCAAAAATTAACGACTTTCTTTCCCCATAGTTGAACTCTGTGTCATCACAGCCTCTCTTGCAAACCTTATCACCCAAGCCTGGCGCCAGAAAGGCACCCCTGGAGATTTACGACATCAAGAAACGGTCAAGAAACTATGGCCTTCCCTCTTAAAAAAACCAAGAACTCAGCTTTTGTTCTAAAGAGACAAACTTTAATTGTACTCAACTCTTTCTGGGAACAGATTATCTTCATCAAAACCTTTTAATTACATAACAAATAATATTTGGATCCTGAGAAGTCCAAACACGCTATATACATTTAAATGATTCATACAAAGAGTGGATCAAGGATATTCTTTTATATCCACACACCATTATAGATCATACATATGTATGTTATTATTAAATTTATGTATCTTCATATCTACTTGATTAATGTTTTAGTATAATTATCTTTTTGTTTTGATATTTAGTTATCTGGTTTAGTATGATATATAGAAATAACAGCTTTTGCCTATGTGTTTTGATCGATCGGGTTTTTAATAATTTGTGCAACAAACATGAAGTTATTTACAATGTACCGTTTCCTACAGCTTGTATTAATCATAGTATTGTTTAGTTAAAAGTATAGTAAATGCCCGCGCTGTAGTTAGAATGCTTTAACGATGTTCTAAGTTATCAATTCAAGGTGCTTTTGATCATCTGAACCTTACAACGAAGTCTGCATCTAAACTTGTAACTTTGAAAATTTTTGGTTATTGTGTGATACTTTTCAATCTCTTTTAGATACGTAGGAATATTATTTAATCCAAGTTAGACGTCCGTGGCTTATGGTGAAATAAGGCAACCGCGATAGGAGAGCTTTACTGAGGAGTCAGCTTCTCATTGGCTAAGTAAGGGCAACTCCTTATGTCTCGCCTCCAGCCGCCCCCTGAGCTGGACCATTCAAAAGCAACCGGGACGACCGGTAAGTTAAGTTAGCTTAAAATTCGTGTGTAGTCTTGTGTCTTTATGTGTTTTATGGTTTTCTTTTTTTGTAACATTTTTGATTATTCATTTTACCCAAGTTTTTGCATTTACTTTAAAGTTTCCTGTGTACAGCAGTCTTAAGTAGTTCGGTATCGCTGAACTAGAAGATAGTTGAAAGACCAACCAGACTCTACGCTCGACCATTTTTGTGCCATCCAAGTTTTTCGAGTTTTTGTTGAAGCACGTGGTGCTAGAACGTGCTCGACTCCACCTTTATCTGTGGCCAAGATAGAATCCGAGTCGCACGCCCGCAAGTCGAGGTCAGGGAACCTGATCACCAACAGCTGGGAAAAAGCCAAACCGGAGTGAGGCCCTCAACCCATCTGTGATCCAACGGACCGAAGACACGGACCGAAGACACGGACCGGAGGCCTATAGCCAAGATCTTACAGTCCACCAGACAGGAGTATCAGAATCTGAAGATTTTTACCGCTTCAGTTACATGTGTGACGTCGGACGACAGGCAGAGGCCCGGTTTCGTTCCATCTCCTTCGCGTGAGCCTCCACAAAGCAATCGGCAAGTACCACTGTTGTGGCTGTTCTGGGTCCCTGATCTATCGTACTTTGCGTTTTAAGCTAAAACCACGCTTTCAACATAGACTTATTCACGCCTAAGTAATTTTAACATACTATCCACACTCAACGTAATTAAGGTTACCAGTAGCATTGCAACGTTAGTAATTATTACGCGACCGATAAGTTTACATAGAGTCATCTTGGTTTCCGATTTTACTACTGTAAGGTGTACGCTTGCCATTATTCCCTGTTCTCCATACTGTGATATATACATGTTCATCGTCATTTTATGATTTTAACTCTGTGATACACTCGTTATTACCTTAGATAATCTGTTGGTATTTGCCTTGTTTTGTAGTTAATAAACTTTGTTTATAAAACCTTTTTGAAGTTGCCGCCTGGTTTGAGAGCTCATTCATTCAGAAGATCGAGAAAACTACTTGGAATTCACTATTCAGAACTAGACTGATCAAGTTTGTTGTTTCTTTTTCCTGGTTTCCAGATCGGCCAGTGAATTATTTATATTTATCATTAATCGATTTGGTGGTGCCTCGTATTTCTTAATTAATTAATATATATTTTAATTAATAAAGTTTAATTAAAAATTAATCCAATTAAAGTGTAGTCTTAGTTTGCTACACAGCATAGCTAGAAAGAGGAGGACTGGTAGGTAACACCCCAAGAGGAATCACATGAGACATCGGCAATTCCACGGGAGGCAGAAGACAGCAACCCAACGTCTCTGATCACCATATGACTCTTTGACTATGAACCCCCAGCTCTGCCCTTAGTCTAAGACAAGTCCACCCAGACTCTATCTGAGGAAAAAAAATAATAGTCCAGGCAGGCCTTGCATTCATTAACGAACTGCCGGAACCAACTAGAGTCTCCGTTAAACTTGACTGGCAGCCGTGGATGCCATGCAGGGCTGGAACTCGCCGTCTACATACCTGGCGGGAGCATTCTGTTAGGGTTTCGGGTGATGGAATGAGGAGCAGATGATATGCAGTGTTCCAGCAATGGCGAAAACAATGTATTTACAAGCCCCCCCAAAACAGAGAACAAAGGAACGGGCAGCAAATCACAACAGCAGAACTAATGATAATAATAATACAAAGAATAATGAAAATAGTAATAATAATGAAGATAATAATAATAATAATAGTAACCACCGCAAAATGGAACCGAATGTAACAATAACATAATTAGAATACGTGAACCAGTCGGAAACAAGGAAAACACAGTTAACCCAAAACCCCGGGGAAAATACTGAAACTATGAAAGCAATGCAGGCCACGAGGAGCTAGAGTAGCTGTGAGAAGCTATGCTGAGCTATGAGAAGCTAAGCAAAGCTACGAGAAAGATGAGAGAGGTCTGTAATTTTCATAATTTCAACTATGAGAGACGAGATAAAAAAAAAAAAATCCAGGAAATCTCATTGTAGAATTCTTATAGAATTTAATTGTAAACCATGGTGGAAAATAAGTATTTGGTGAATAACAAAAGTTCAACTCAATACTTTGTAACATAACTTTTGCAATGACAGAGGTCAAACGTTTCCAGTAAGTTTTAGTTTCCTGTAAATCATAGTGGAAAATAAGTATTTGGTCACCCACAAACAAGCAAGATTTCTGGCTCTCACAGACCTGTAACTTCTTCTTGAAGAAGCTCTTCTGTCCTCCACTTGTTATTCTTTAAAAATCCTACAATGTGATTTCGTGGATTTTTTTCTCATTTTGTCTCTCATAGTTGAAGTCTACAGTGGTGCTTGAAAGTTTGTGAACTCTTTAGAATTTTCTATATTTCTGCATAAACATGACCTAAAACACCTTTTCACACATCTACTCCTTCTGTAATACACACAATATGCCACAGGCTTCGACACAGCATCAAAGCATAGCAGTGTTAATTTGTTGAAATGTGTCTCCTTTTTTCACATATACCTTTGGTGATTGTAGTCACATAATGTAGTTTCATAGCACTTAGAATAGCTCTACAGTGTTGCTTGGAAGTTTGTGAATGCTTTAGAATTTTCTAGATTTCTGCATAAATATGACCTAAAACATCATCAGATTTTCACACAAGTCCAAAAAGTAGATAAAGTGTGTCCTGTGTGCAGGACTGATCAACAGTTACAGGAAATGTTTAGTTGCAATCACTGCTGCACAGTGGGTTACACCAGATACTAAAAACAAAGGTTCACATACGTTTGCCACTCACTAATATGTAAAATTGGATCATTGTCCTCAATAAATAAATGAGCAAGTATAATATTTTTGTCTCATTTTTGACTGGGTTCTCTTTATCTACTTTTCGGACTTGTGTAAAATCTGATGATGGTTTAGGTCATATTTATGCAGAAATATAGAAAATTGTAAAGGTTTCACAAACTCAAGCACCACTGTAACTGTTCACCAGGTTTGCACACACTGTAGCTGGTATTTTGGCCCATTCCTCTATGCAGATCTTTTCTAGAGCAGGGATGTTTAGGGGCTGTCGCTGGGCAACACAGACTTTCAACTCCCTCCACAAATTTTCTATGGGGTTGAGGTCTGGAGACTGGCTAGGCCACTCCAGGACCTTAAAATGCTCTTGACGGAGCCACTCCTTTGTTCCCCGAGTGGTGTGTTTGACATCATTGTCATGCTGGAAGACCCAGCCACATTCCATCTTCAATGCTCTCACTAATGGAAGGAGGTTTTTTGCTTAAAATCTCACAATACATGGACCCATTCATTCTTCCCTTAACACAGATCAGTTGTCCTGTCCCCTTTGCAGAAAACAGCCCCAAAGCATGATGTTTCCACCCCCATTCTTCACAGTAGGTAAACTCAGCATTCTTTTTCCTCCTAACATGACAAGTTGAGTTTTCACCAAAAAGTTCTCTTTTGGTTTCATCTAACCACATGATGTTCTCCCAATCCTCTTCTGGATCATCCATATGCTCTCTGGCAAACTTCAGATGGGCCTGGACATGTATTGTCTTAAACGGGGACACGCTTCGCAGTGAAGGATCTGAGATCTTGCGTGGAGCCCCAGATCGAGGGAGATTATCAATGGTCTGGTATGTCTATCATTTTCTTGCAATTGCTCACACAGTTGATTTATTCACACCAACCTGCTTGATTGTTGTAGATTCAGTCTTCCCAGTCTGGTGCAGGTCTACAATTTTTCTTAGTGTCCTTTGACAGCTCTTTGGTCTTGACCATGGTTGGAGTTTGGAGTCTGACTGTTTGAGGCTGTGAACAGGTGTCATTTATACAGATAACAAGGTCAAACAGGTGCCATTAATACAGATAACGAGTGGAGGACAAAAGAGCATCTTAAAGAAGTTATAGGTCTGTGAGAGCCAGAATTCTTGCTTGTTTGTTGGTGAACAAATACTTATTTTCCACCATGATTTACAATTAAAATTTTTAAAAGTCCTACAAATGGGATGTCCTGGATTTTTTTTCTCACAATTTCTCTCATAGTTGAAGTGTAGCTATGATGAAAATAACAGACCTTTCTCATCTTTCTACAGTGGTGCTTGAAAGTTTGTGAACCCTTTAGAATTTTCCATATTTCTGCATAAATATGACCTAAAACAACATCATATTTTCTCACAAGTCCTAAAAGTAGATAAAGAGAACCCAAGTAAATACATGAGACAAAAATATTATACTTGGTCATTTATTTATTGACGAAAATGATCCAATATTACATATTAATGAGTGGCAAAAGTATGTGAACCTCTAGGATTAGCAATTAATTTGAAGGTGAAATTAGAGTCAGGTATTTTTTATCAATTGGATGACAATCAGGTGTGAGCGGGCACTCTTTTATTTAACGAACAGGGATCTATCAAAGTCTGCTCTTCACAACAGATGTGTGTTGAAGTGTATCATGGCACACACAAATTTCTGATGACCTGAGAAAATGAGTTGTTGATCTCTAAAGAGTTTGTACTCAGCCAATCCACAGTCAGACAGATTGTGTACAAATGGAGGAAATTCAAGACCATTGCTACCCTCCGCAGGAGTGGTCGACCAACAAAGATCACTCCAAGAGCAAGACATGTAATAGTTGGCGAGGTCACAAAGGACCCCAGGTTAACTTCTAAGCAACTGAAGGCCGCTCTCACATTGGCTAATGTTAATGTTCATGAGTCCACCATCAGAAGAACAGTGAATAACAATGGTGTGCATGGCAAGGATACAAGGAGAAAGCCACTGCTCTTCAAAAAGAACATTGTTGCTCATCTGCATTTTGCTAAAGATCATGTACACAAGCCAGAAGGCTACTGGAAGAATTATTTGTGGACGAACGAGACCAAAATAGAACTTTTTGGTTTAAAAGAAAAGCATTATGTTTGGAGAAAGGAAAACACTGCATTTCAGCATAAGAACCTTATCAAATCTGTGAAACATGGTGGTGGTAGTATCATGGTTTGGGCCTGTTTCGCTCCATCTGGGCCAAGACAGCTTGCCATCATTGATGGAACAATGAATTCTGAATTATATGAAAATGTCAGGACATCTGTCCATGAACTGAATTTCAAGAGAAGGTGGGTCATGCAGCAAGACAACGACCCTAAGCACACAAGTCATTCTACCAAAGAATGGTTAAAGAAGAATAAAGCTAATGTTTTGGAATGGTCAAGTCAAATTCCTGACCTTAATCCAATCGAAATGTTGTGGAAGGACCTGAAGCGAGCAGTTAATGTTAGGAAACCAACATACCAGAGTTGAAGCTGTTCTGTATGAAGAAATGCCAGGTGTGTAGTGTAGACAGGAAACTTTTAGTTGCAGTTATTGCTGTACAGGGGGGTAACACCAGATACTGAAACCAAAGGTTCACATACTTTTGCCACTCACTAATATGTAATATTAAATCATTTTCCTCAATAAATAAATGACCAAGTATAATATTTTTGTCTCATTGGTTTAACGGGGTTCTCTTTATCTTCTTTTAGGACTTGTGTGAAAATCTGATGATGTTTTAGATCATATTTATGAAGAAATATAGAAAATTTTAAAGGGTTCACAAACTTTCAAGCACCACTGCAAGTAGGAGAACTTGCACAATCAGTGGCTGACTAAATACTTTTTTGCCACACTTTACATGGTTCTGTTTAAAAAGCCCACAGATAAATTACAAATCAGTGTATTAGCCAAACAAATGTATCTGGGTAACATCAAGTTTTTTTTTAGAATCTTTCCATCATGCAACGGCTAAACCGCACCGATATTTTTTTGTGGATTTGAAAGCTCAAACACCAGAAAACTCCGTGCAAGATCGGGATTGCATGTCAGTGAGAATCCAGTTGTGTATATACCGAAGGAAAACTGCTCGTTTGAAAAAAAACCTCACACTGTTGAAATTATTACATCAGTCTCTGCACAGAAGTAGGAAGTTACTTCTGAGGATCTTATTACGTGCTTATGCGAGATTGCTTTAAACGTGGTCAGAGGAAATATATCGCTAACGACAAAACAGTATCAGGATTTAAAAAAAACAAAAAAAGTGTATCAATAAAAAAAGTGTCTATCGATAAAAAAAGAAAAAGTCTTAAATCAAACTGGAGGATTCCTTCTACATTTGCTCAGTATAGCTGTTCCGTTTATAAGCACGCCAATTGCACCACTTAACAGTTGACATGGAGACGGCAGAGAAAATGTATTTGGTAACTACTTCTTTAAGAAGCTCTTCAGGTCTCCACTCATTACCTCCATTAACGGCATCTGTTTGACCTTATTATCTGTATAAAAGACACCTGTCCACAGCCTCAAACATTCAGACTCTAAACTCAACCAAGGCCAAGACCAAAGAGCTGTCAAAGGACACCAGGAAGAAAATTGTAGACCTGCACGAGGCTGGGAAGAGTGAATCTACAATAGGCAGGCAGGTTGGTGTGAATAAATCAACTGTGGGAGCAATTGTAAGAAAATGGAAGACATACAAGACCATTGATAATCTCCCTCGATCTGGGGCCCTATGCAAGATCTCATCCTGTGGAGTAAAAATGATCATGAGAATGGTAAGGAAAATCCCAGAACTCCATGGAGGGACCTGATGAATGACCTGTAGACAGCAGGGACCTAAGTAACAAAGGCTACCCTCAGTAACACACTATGTCAAGACGGATTCAGATCCCGCAGTGCCAGGCGTGTCCCCCTGCTTAAGCCAGTACATGTCCAGGCCCATCTAAAGTTTGCCAGAGAGCATATGGATGATCCAGAAGAGGATTGGGAGAACATCATGTGGCCAAATGAAACCAAAATAGACCATTTTGGTAAAAACTCAACTCGTCGTGTTTGGAGGAAGAAGAATGCTGAGTTGCATCCCAAGAACACCATACCTAATACAAAGCATGGGGATGGAAACATCATGCTTTGTGGCTGTTTTTCTGCAAAGGGGACAGGACAACTGATCCATGTTAAGGGAAGAATGAACGGGGCCATGTATCGTGAGATTTTAAGCAAAAATCTCCTTCCATCAGTGAGAGGTGGCTGGGTCTTCCAGCATGACAATGATCCCCAAAACACACCACTCAGGCAATGAAAGGAGTGGCTCCATAAAAATCATTTCAAGATCCTGGAGTGGCCTAGCCAGTCTCCAGACCTTAACCCCATAGAAAATTTGTGAAAGGAGTTGAAAGTCCGTGTTGCCCAGGGACAGCCCCAAAATATCACTTTTCTAGAGGAGATCTGCATGGAGGAATGGGCCAAAATACTAGCTACAGTGTGTGCAAACCTGGTGAAGACTTACATGAAACGGTTATGTTACAAAGTTACAAAGTATTGAGTTGAACTTTTGTTATTGACCAAATACTTTATTTATTTTCACCCATAATTTAGAATTAAATTCTTTAAAAATCCTGCAATGTGATTTCCTGGATGGATTGTTTTTTCTCATTTTGTCTCTCATAGTTGAAGTGTACCTATGATGAAAATTACAGACCTCTCTCATCTTTCTAAGTAGGCGAACTTGTACAATCAGTGGCTGACTAAATACTTTTTTGCCCCACTGTATGTTTTTGGCCAAATCATCAGAAATCAAACCAGGAACAAATGTGACCCTGGACCCACAACCGCAACCGGTATCACCAGGAGATGGGGTCGTGAAAGAGGTACTTGCCAACGTTTCGACAAAGAGCAGAAAAAAAATGCATCCTACATTCCAGACAAAATGTTAAATTCCGGTGACGTCGCTTCCTGGAACGATAACGAAGAATTAATTTTTAGGGGGAAAACTATCAGTGGACCTCACATGGTGGATTTGCTTAAGAGTCTCACAACTCCTCTTAAGGTCTGCGATGACCAGAGACTGCTAGGGTGGACTGAAATTTTACAGACTGTAGCTAGTGTAAACATACCCTTTTCAACCATTCCTAACGGGGACGTTCGACGCAAATTATCTGATATAAAAACATTTAAAGGCACATATGCTTAGACTTCTGAACCCCCTACCCGAACCTCTAAAAAAGCCGATTAGCGCTTGATGTCCGAACGCTTTATTTCTCTCCCACTCCCTCTAGAGAGGCGCTATTCAAGTCCCCCAAATGTAATTGTTCTGTATGGCATGATTTTTAATTAAAGAAAGAAACAATTTTGATGTATTTTTCACAGTTTCAATGTAGTTATGTTTACATTTCTACAATTTTCATGTCAAGCATCATGATTTAATATTACACTACACAACGTGATAGAAACGTATCTAGAGAGCTAACACACTGCATGCACTGAAATCTACAGCTTTTATACAAAGCCATAATGCAATCTAATGAAAATCCTTTAGCTTTTTGATACAGGAAAAGACACAATGATGCCCGCAGCATACTGAGGTATGATTCTGAACTTGTAAAGAGTTATATTTTATTGTGTGACAGTTAGTTTAAAAAAAAAAAATCGCGTCAGGAAACAATTTTTAGTCTGGAGGGTTTCCATACGAGTCAAAAAACTCTCCCGTTTCATCGGTGAGACATAAAGCAAGCCAGTGCTCACCCAGCATATGTTTGGGATGTGTGTTCACTATAAAAAAAGCGGGAAACTGTCCCAGTTTGTAGGCCGTCACTCCTTTAAATATTTTATTCATACGACAGCTTCTCATAGCTTTGGTAAGTTGTCCAGTATACATTGATTTTACTGATAATCAATCCGCACATTTTTGCAGTTGTATATTTTGAGGATGCTAGCATACACAATCAGATTTATGGTTCTCAGAAGTGCTTGTCGAAATCTGAGTTCAATTGTATATTTCCAGACTTTATAAATTACAAATGTTGGCTGCAGTTGTCATCAGGATTGAGGTTAAATGCGTATAAAGTATACCTGTTAGAATATTCATTTCTGTTGACCGTCAGTGCTTGATCTTTTAACTGTTTTCCTGAAGCTAAAATTAACAAGTACAATTCACGAACCACATGACCGGTCTGAAAAACTGGTTGAAACGGTTTTGCCGGGTATTGTGTACCGTCAACATAGAGAGCTACAAACTCTGTATCGTAGTGTTTAAAATTAAACGGGTTTTTATCTTAGGTAGCGCTAAAGGCATCGTTATCTACTAGTCCAAAAATAATTGTTTTCGGTAAAGATCCAAGGAAAAGGTTCTCTTGCAAACATACTTGACTACATGCACACAAACTGAATAGCGGGTATTTGGCTGTTGCATTCAGCAATGCCTGTCCATGACTGAGTTTGACCACTGGAGCCACCAAGACTTTTTTTTTTTTTTTACAACAAGAGAAGCGCTGAGGATTTTCAAAAGAAAGTTTAAATTTCCTTCCTTCATCAAGCAAAATTCATCTTTACTGCGACTCATTTTAATCCTCATATCAACACCATTCAGCAGCAGTTTATACTGAAAGAAAATATCTGAGTGGATGTGTCCGAGCAGATCAAAGGTTTCAGCACTGAATCTGGCCCTCTGTTTAAGCTCGTCACTGCAGCCATCATGGTCTGCTACATCCATATGTCCTGATGTATCCTTAAAGAACATCCTGGCAGAAAATTGGTTTTCCAACTTGTCTTTTATGTAGTTGAGCAGACATTCAAATATCGCACAATACAGATGTACTATTCTATTGAGAGATTAAACGATCTCCGAGCATGATGTCTACTTGAAAGAAAAGTGTTGCTATCGGATAGTTGATCACTCCAACTTTAGCATCGTTGGCTATGTTAGTACTGTCAGGGTTAGTGATTGTACAATTTAGGTGCAGATACGTATTATTTAAATCGAGATAGTCTTCACTATTTCCGGCCACGAAAAACTACAAAGGACCATTGTCCCTCTTAGTCAAAAGCGGAGGTATTTCGACATTAGTGTCCCTCTTGATACTCGTTTGGGTTTGGGTATTTTGAAAATATCCAATTCTGACTTGATACACTCTGTAGATAGGCTGTGTAATGAAGCCATTTTATAAAAAATGTTCACACTTCATTCCGGGAAGTGTAAGGGAGCTTGTTGCTTGTCTTCTTTGTCTTTAGGAACTGCCAGTGACCAGGGATACCTTGCATCTTTTATGCATGTTGACTATGTGTCGTCAACCTGGAAGACCTACAGTTCTTTTACGTCTAATCACAGCCAAACCCGATCCATCTTGAGTCTGAGTTTGTGCTTTTGTAACAATATTACTAATGACGTCACCAACTATCTTTTTAGCTGTAGATTTTAAATGAGGTTTTGCTATAGCAAAACCTTTTTTTAGAAAAAGGACAGCCATCCTAAAAAGTCCCCTGAACAGGCCCCCTAGGCCCCCTTGTTGGGGCTCCGTAATACCGGGTAATCTATTTCCAGCCTGGTGTACGTAATAGTCCACATAGTTTCACGGATCCGCATATATTCTTTTTAACATATCCTTTTTAAAGACGGAAAGTATGTTTATCGGGTCTGAAATGTAGTTTAGCTACAAATTTCCCGTAACAAAAAGGTATATGCTTGTTCTGATCCGATTTGATTTTGATAATTATATCGGTTATCAGTTTCTTGGAAGAGGAACATAATGTGGCTTGTCATATGTGATAGTGACGACTGTATGGTTTTCCTCCATTATATGTATGCATCTTAGTAATAGAACAAAGCTATCTCTGACTCATTGATGCTTGATAATATCCATTTATACATACATTGTGTAAAAGCCAGCATGAATGTCAGTAGGGTAAGGCGCTTCTGGTTTCTTAGAAGTTAGCAGCTTGATGGTGTTCAATCCTAATATACACATGGACAAAATTCTTGGTACCCCTCAGTTAATGAAAGAAAAACCCATAATGGTAACAGAAATGAATTTATTCTGACAAAAGTAATAATAAATACAAAGTCTATGAAAATGAACAAATGAAAGTCAGACATTGCTTTTCAACCATGCTTCAACAGAATTATAAAAAAAAAAAAAAAAACTCATGAAACAGAAATGATGGTACCCTTAACTTAATATGTTGTTGCACAACCTTTTGAGGCAATCACTGCAATAAAACGATTCCTGTATCTGTCAGTGAGACTTCTGCACCTCTCAGCAGGTATTTTGGCAAACTCCTCATGAGCAAACTGCTCCAATTGTCTCAGGTTTGAAGGGTGCCTTTTCCAGACGGCATGTTTTAGCTCCTTCCAAAGATGCTCAATAGAATCTAGGTCAGGGCTCATAGAAGGCCACTTCAGAATAGTCCAGTGTTTTTCTCTTAGCCATTCTTGGGTGTTTTTAGATGTGTGTTTTGGGTCATTATCCTGTTGCAAGACCCATGACTTCATTGTATCCTGCACAGATTCAAGACACCCTGTGCCAGATGCAGCAGAGCAGCCCCAGAACATAACAGAGCCTCCTCCATGTTTCACAGTAGGGATAGTGTTCTTTTCTTGACATGCCTCATTTTTCCGTCTATGAACATAGAGCTGATGTGCCTTGCCAAAAAGTTCCATTTTTGTCTCATCTGTCCATAGGACATTCTCCCAGACGCTTTATGGCTTGTCAACATGTAGTTTGGCAAATTCCAGTCTGGCTTTTTTATGTTTTGTTTTCAACAATGGTGTCTTCCTTGGTCGTCTCCCATTAAGTCCACTTTGGCTCAAACATCGATGGATGGTGCGATCTGATGTTCTTTGAGCTTGAAATTCAGCTTTAATCTCTTTAGAAGTTTTTCTTGGTTCTTTTGTTACCATCCGTATTAACCGTCTCTTTGATTTGTCATCAATTTTCTTCCTGCGTCCACGTCCAGGGAGGTTGGCTACAGTCCCATGGGTCTTAAATTTCTGAATAATATATGCAACCGTAGTCATAGGAACATCAAGCTGCTTGGAGATGGTCTTATAACCTTTACCTTTAACATGCTTGTCTATAATTTTCTTTCTAATGTCCTGAGACAACTCTTTCCTTTGCTTCCTCTGGTCCATGTTGAGTGTGGTACACAACTTGTCACGAAACAACACAGTGACTACCTGAAGCCCTATGTATAGGCTCACTGACTGATTACAAGATTGTAGACACCTGTGATGCTAATTAGTGAACACACCTTGATTTAACATGTCCCTTTGGTCACATTTTTTCAGGGGTACCATAATTTCTGTCCAGGCCTTTTTCATGAGTTTATTTTTTTTAATAATTCTGTTGAAGCATGGTTGAAAAGCAATGACTGACTTTCATTTTTTCATATTCATAGACTTTGTATTTATTTATTACTTTTGTCAGATTAAAGTAATTTCTGTTACCATTGTGGGTTTTCCTTTCATTAACTGAGGGGTACCAACAATTTTGTCCACGTGTGTATAGCCTTTAGCATATAACCTTTCTGTGTCACCATAAATATTTTACATATAATTGGGTCATGAGATAATTCCATTTCTATATTATGGTGTTTCATCGCATGGTTCATTTCTTCAACTATTTTTTTTGATAGTGTCATAATTTGCTCATGTGATTTGACAAGCAAAGTAATGCCTTTTTTCCCAGTAGTGCTCTCGGACACATAAAATGTACATTTCTCTTCAGATAAAGAGTATCAATATTGAATGTATTGTAATGTATCTCTTGCAGCTCAGGTTCATAAACTGTCTCACCATGTTTTCACCATCGTAGTCTTGCAATTTACACTGCTCAAAAAATAAAGGGAACACTCAAATCACACATCCTAGATCTGAATGAATGAAATATTCTCATTGAATACTTTGTTCTTTACAAAGTTGAATGTGCTGACAACAAAATCATACAAAAATCATCAATGGAAATCAAATTTATTAACCAATAAAGGCCTGGATTTTGCAATCACACACAAAATGAAAGTGGAAAAACATACTACAGGCTGATCCAATTTTGATGTAATGTTCTTAAAACAAGTCAAAATGAGGCTCAGTATTGTGTGTGGCCTGCACGTGCCTGTATGATCTCCCTATAACGCCTGGGCATGCTCCTGATGAGGTGGTGGATGGTCTCTTGAGGGATCTCCTCCCAGACCTGGACTAAAGCATCCACCAACTCCTGGACAGTCTGTGGTGCAACGTGACATTGGTGGATGGAGCGAGACATGATGTCCCAGATGTGCTCAATCGGATTCAGGTCTGGGGAACGGGCAGGCCAGTCCATAGCTTCAATGCCTTTATCTTGCAGGAACTGCTGACACACTCAAGCCACATGAGCATTGTCTAGCATTGTCCTGCATTAGGAGGAACCCAGGACCAACTGCACCAGCATATGGTCTCACAAGGGATCTGAGGATCTCATCTCGGTACCTAATGGCAGTCAGGCTACCTCTGGCGAGCACAGGGGGGGCTGTGCGGCTCTCCAAAGATATGCCACCCCACAACATTACTGACCCACTGCCAAACCGGTCATGTTGAAGGATGTTGCTGGCAACAGATCACTCTCCACTGCATCTCCAGACTCTGTCACATCTGTCACATGTGCTCAGTGTGGACCTGATTTCATCTGTGAAGAGCACAGGGCGCCAGTGGCAAATTAGTCATTCCTGGTGTTCTCTGGCAAATGCCAAGCGTCCTGCACGGTGTTGGGCTGTGAGCACAACCCCCATCTGTGGATGTCGGGCCCTCATACCATCCTCATGGAGTCAGTTTCTAACCATTTGTGCAGACACATGCACATTTGTGGCTTGCTGGACGTCATTTTGCAGGACTCTGGCAGTACTTCTCCTGTTCCTCCTTGCACAAAGGCGGAAGTAGTGATCCTGCTACTGGGTTGTTGCCCTCCTATGGCCTCCTCCATGTCTCCTGGTGTACTGGACTGTCTCCTGGTAGCGCCTCCAGCCTCTGGACACTACGCTGACAGACACAGCAAAACTTCTTGCCAAGGCTCGCACTGATGTGCCATCATGGATGAGCTGTGAGAGAACGCTGAGAGAACACTGAGAGAACGCTGACCACTGACGCGAGTATTGCGAGGATCTGGCAACCCAGACTCGTTCTCCCCGATTGCACACAGGACGCACGCTTTTTTTCTAGCTGTTAGCAGTTTATTACCTTTGAACTTTTATAATTCCCGATCGCATCTGTATTGTATATAATCGTGTATATATAGTAGGTTTTTACAACATCTTAATCATTTTCTTCTCGTACCGGCAGATTATATATATTTTTTGCCGCTAATCGTTATTTAGTAACTTTACAGGTATACCGGCTTGTGTTTGCAGCCATTAGCTAATTACCAGAGTTGCGTCTTCTTTGGCAGTAGTGTGTGTTTTTTAACTTTTTTACAGTCTTTTCCCACCTTCTTTCTGAGACTTAGTTTTTTGTGACGTTTTGTATTAACTTGTATTAACGCTTTAATCGAGCATTGCATTGGACCATTGGCTGCAGCTGAACCAGATCTTCACTCGGCACCCCACAACACCACCCGAAGCTAAGTACCTTTAATACATTAATTGTACTAACATGGCTTCTGCTGCGCTTGTTCCCTGTGCCGAGTGTGGCATGTTTAGCTATTCTTCCTCCATCATTAGTGTAAATTTTACTTGTGATAGGTGTAGGCTTGCAGCAAGTCTGACGGAGAAGATTGTAGTTTTAGAGGCGCGCATCCAGACATTAGAGAAGGCTAGCTCAGCTCCTAGCTTAGCAGATCTGGATGCCACAGGTGAAGTTAGAGCCCCAGCCCCGGCAGAGTCCTCGCAGCAGGGCAAGTGGGTGACGGTTCAGCGACGTAGTCTTAAGGCTAGTCCACGCAGCACCTCTTTACATGTTCATGTGTCCAACAGTTTGACATCCTAGGATACACCCACTGAGCGGCCTGTTGAAAGGAGGCTCTGGTTATAAGTGATATATTGTCCGACATGTGAAAACTTGCTTACCCTTTTAGCGACAACAGCAGCTAGGTTATCTGATCCCGGCGACCAGAGTTTGCGGACATTGTAACGAGTTAGTTGAACCGAGAGCCGCAGACAGGGAATTTCTAGATAGTTATTCATGTAGGGGCTAATGATATATGCCTTCGTCAGTCAGAGGTTACTAAGGCTAATTTTGTACAGGTGGTTAGTGTGGCGAAGGCGATGTCCAATGCTGTAGTGTGCTCTGGCCCCATCCCAATGCGGCGAGGTGACCAAGCCTACAGCAGGTTATGGTCGCTGAACTGCTGGCTCTCCAAGTGGTGATCTGAAAACAACGTGGGCTATATAGACAACTGGACAGCCTTTGAGGGTAAGCCTGGCCATTTAGGATGGAACGGTGTCCATCCCACTCGGGAGGGTGCTGCTCTCATTTCCTGAAACATTGCCCATAGTCTTATGGCCCAGTTTGTTAGGGGCTGACTATCCAGAGCAGGGGTCAGGCAGCAGACAGACCAGCTTAACCAACTGTCTGCTGGTAGCCATGCACCGTCACCCAGAACCCACATTATTGAAATTGTGTCTGTTACCCGCATCTGTCCTAAACGTAAACGCTCTCAAAAAGTCTGTTTATATAACCTCATTAGTATAAACACAGATAGCTCCCAAAGAAATAACAACCTTAGACTAAAGTTAGGATTACTTAACATTAGTTCACTTACAAACAAAGCAGTAATTGTAAATTAAATAATCCCTGATAAACGCTTACACGCTCTCTGTCTCACTGAGACTTGGATTAGACCTGATGAATATTTAGCCTTAAATGAAGCCTCACCTCCTGGATACAGTCATGCTAATCGCCCTTGTCCTAATGGTCGGGGGGGAGGCATAGTCACAATTTTTGACAAAGAGCTAAGTGTTACAACTTTACAAGGCTAATTCTGTTGAAATACTGATTCTTAATGTGACTGATCCATCGTTATGGAAGTCAAAACCACACTCTCTTCAGCTTATCACTATTTACCGTCCTCCTGGTCCCTATTCAGAATTTCTTCAGGAATTTGCTAACTTTCTTTCCTGCTTACTACTGTCAACAGATAAGGCTTTAATTGTAGGTGATTTCAATATTCACTTTGACAATGAGCAGGATCCACTTAGAATTGCTTTCGAGTCCATCTTAGAATCCATGGGTATCACTGAGAATGTGAGGGGACCACTCCATCGCTGTAATCATACTTTAGATCTAATATTAACATTTGGTATCAATATAGACAACATTGATGTTTTCCCGCAAAGTGATTCGATTTCAGATCACTATCTTTTAGTATTTGAGCTATCTCTAATAAATAAAATCCTTCTGCCTCGTTATCACACCAAGCGCACTATCACATCTGCTACTCCAGCTGTGTGTATTAAAAACCTACCAGACTTGAAATTTAATACACCAAGAGATCAATCATCTTGAGTGTGTAAATGACCATTAGAATGTGTGCTTCCCTCAACCCTGGACACGATTGCTCCTGCTAGGGTCAAACACATTAGGGAAAAAAGGCTAGCACCATGGTAAAATGACAACACCCGTACCTTAAAGCAAAGAACACGGCACCTAGAGCGCAAGTAGAGACATAGTAAATTGGAGGTGTTTAAGATTGCTTGGAGGGACAGCATGGCAGAGTATAAGCATGCCCTCACTAAAGCTAAAGCTGCATACTTCTCTTCAATCATAGAGAAAAATAAGAATAATCCAAGATTTCTCTTTAATACAGTCTCCAAATTAACAAAAAACCCGACAGAAAGTGACTCTCCCGTTCTGTGTAATTTTAACAGTAATGACTTCATGACTTTCTTTAATGATAAGATAGAAAACATTAGGCATAAAACTCACTGCTCATCGCATCACCAAACTATTCAGCCACCTTCCAGATGCAGCACTAGTTAAGACATCTGTTTAATGAGCTGTAAATCAAGATTAAAATATTTTACCCCAATTACTAATACTGAACTATCCGCACTGATCAGCTCGTCTAAGCCATCAACATGTTTATTAGATCCAATTCCTGCACGTTTACTCAAACAAGTATTACCTAGTGTTATAGAGCCAGTGTTAGTTATTTTAAATTCATCCCTTACCTTTGGTTATGTGCCCAAATCCTTTAAGTCTGCTGTTATCAAACCACTGATTAAAAAGCCAATCTTGACCCTTGTGTGATATCTAAGTATAGACCAATTTCAAATCTACCATTTCTGTCCAAAATCTTAGAAAAAGCCATCTATCAGCAGCTCTGCATTTACCTCCAAAGGAATGAAATTTTTGAAACATTTCAGTCTGGTTTCAGGCCCCATCATAGTACTGAAACAGCATTAATTAGGGTACTAAATGACTTGTTAATGTCCTCAGATAAGGGATGTGTTTCTTTTCTTGTTCTGTCAGATTTAAGTGCAGCATTTGACACTATAGATCATGATGTTTTACTAAACAGACTAGAATATATTGTAGGTATTAAGGGATCAGCACTTTCTTGGTTTAAAGTTTGTTCATATGAATAATCTAAGGTCTAAGCCCTCAAAAGTGAAGTATGGCATGCCTCAGGGGTCAGTGCTAGACCCGCTTTTATTCTCTCTGTACATGCTGCCATTAGGCTCAGTTATTCGTAAACATGGCATTAGTTTCCACTGCTATGCAGATGATACACAGCTGTACATATCAGCCAAACCTAATGACAGCCTTACAATCAACAAAATTGAGGACTGTGTAAAGGAAATAAAAGATTGGATGTTATTTAATTTTCTCTTACTTAACTCAGATAAAACTGAGGTTTTATTACTGGGACCCAAGGCTTTGAGAGACAGGTTGGCTACATCTATCCTAAATCTAGATGGCTGTCCAGTATTGCCCAGTCCGTCTGTAAAAAACTTAGGGGTCACATTTGATTCAGATCTCTCCTTGGATGCGCACATTAGCAGCAGCACTCGAATTGCTTGTCTTTCAAATACGTACATATCGCTCCTAATTAAACTTAGAAATATCCTCTCTTTTAATGATGCAGAGAAAAAGTGTTCATCGTTTATAACCTTCAATGTTGGATAACCCGGTAATGCCTCTTACGTAACTGGATGCTCTAGTAAATCATAAATAAACTTCAGTTAGTAAGAATGCGCTGACCCATGCTAACTCGAACTAGAAAAAAATTGATCATATCACTCCTGTTCTATCATCACTACACTGGTTACCAGTTCAAATTCCGCATTGATTACTAATACTTCTTATAATTATAAAAGATCGACAGGCCGGCCCACATTATCTGAGTGAACTCAGAGTTTTCCAATCCAACTCGTCTACTTCGTTCGCAGGGTGCAGGACTTCTTTTAGTTCCTAGAATTAAAAAAGTCACAACCGGGGGAAAGGCTTTCTCATACATGGCCCCCTAACTATGGAATAAACTTCCCACTTTCGTTCGAGATTCAGACACTCTCCAAAGTTTTAAGTCTAGGCTAAAGACATACCTATTTACACAGGCTTTTGACTAGATTTAGACCGGGATGCATGGCTTGGGTCACTGGGGCCGGAGTCTGGAGTCATGTCTGGCCTGCCTGCCTTGTCCGCTAGCCGGGAGTGTTCAGTGGGCGGTCTAGCTGAACTGGGTTTCGGTCCTCGTGATCTTGACTCGTGCATCCTTGCCTTAGAATAAGGGCAGAGCTGGGGGTTCATAGTCAATGAGTCCTATGGTGATCAGAGAAGTTGGGTTGCTGTCTTCTGCCTCCCTGTCTCATGTGATCCCTCTTGGCTGTGTTTCCTACCAGTTCTTCTCTTTCTAGCTTTGCTGCTATAGCTAATGCTGCCGGGGTCTCATGCTACACATGGCACTGTGCTCTTAATCAATAACTAATTGCATTTTCTGTTTTCTCTCCGAGCTGTGTTCTGGTGCCGGTTCCAGCCCCACACATGTTGCTCATCCGCTGCAGCTCCACTCAAGCTGCTTCCGTCATCAGCTCCAGCCCCACCATACTCAGGCCACTTAATGCCGATGTGCATACTTCACATTTTATTCGAACTCTGACTCCATGACTTTAGTTTCGCTCTTAGATTTATCATCTACATCGCCCAAGGAGGTTGGGTCTCTTTTTGAGTCTTGGTCCTCCCAAGGTTTCTTCCTATAACACTCAGGGTGTTTTTCCTTGCCTCTGTCGCCCTAGGCTTGCTCAATTTAGGAATGGACGTATTTATTAGGAGATAATCTAAACTTGTAAAGTTGCTTTGAGACAATGCTCCATTGTAAAAAGTGCTATATAAATAGATCTGACTTGACTTGACTTGAGCTGCACTACCTGAGCCACTTGTGTGGGCTGTAGAGTCCGTCTCATGCTACCACGAGTGTGAAAGTCACAAAGCATAGGTACTGAGAAGTGGTCTGTGGTCCCCAGCTGCAGAACCACTCCTTTATTAAGTGTGTCTTGCTAATTGCCAATAATTTCCACCTGTTGTCTATTCCATTTGCACAACAGCATGTGAAATTGATTGTCAATCAGTGTTGCTTCCTAAGTGGACAGTTTGATTTCACAGAAGTTTGATTTATTTGGAGTTATATTGTGTTGTTTAAATGTTCCCGTTATTTTTTTGAGCAGTGTATAAACAGGAGGGTCTCTTGATATCCTGTCCAAAATGGTGAAATATTCATCCGTATAGTTTTACTCATAACCTTTTTCAAATTGTCCTTTTAAATGTGGAATTCTAACAACGACTCCAACTTTAAACTTGAAACACATTTTCTTTAATGTGGGGTAAGATAGTTCGTATAGGGTTTTAAATACTTAGAAGGAGTTTGTTTAGTCAAACTCAAAGGGTTTCATTTTGATGCTGGAATGACAATTGCGGTTGTACACATCGACCATATCCTGCACAACATCAGCGTATTTTCCAGTGTTGAAGGTGGTAAAATATCTCCACATCTTTGTTTTGAGCGCTCTGTTAAACTTTTCACTCACAGATGCTTTTTGCCCCGCACCCGTAGCAAAGTGAACAATGTTATGTGTTTTCATTAAAGCTTGAACAGTTTAATTAAAAATCTCTTTTTCATGATCAGTTTGCATTTTCTGAGAGACTCTACCCTCGCTCAGGATGGTCACCTCAGATACGGACTTGTTGCGCAACATGTCTACCCAGGCATAATTGGATAAAATATCTATACAAGTTAACATATATTTTGCGCCTTTGTTGTTCTATGATATGTTGGTCATAACTAAATCCGCATGCCATTATTTGTCAATGTCTGTTACGAAGCCTCTGTTTGATTTCTGTATCATGTAATCTTTTACCTATTTTCTCGACAATAGCTCTCTGTAAGCTATTAACCACTGTGTAAGACCCAGGATGTGAAGGGGTGTAATATACATTTTCAACAACCGTTCAGTCATTTCTGAGAGTCGGAAGAACAGTGACACAACCGGACAATGGGTACAAGCATTTATTCTGACGACCATAGGAATCTTATAATGTGTGAAAGGTTTACATTAGTTATCAATTACATATTCAATCATACAACCTAAGACATTATCAACGTTTACTTCCTCCTTTTTAAGCAATTTTAAAACACATGTCGGTTACAAAGGTAAAAATACACAATATGTGACTAGTTTTAGACTCAAACATGATCAAACGTAGAAAGATAGTTGATGAACAAAATTGTCTAAAGGTTGTGCGGTATTTACAACAGGCAAAGACTCCCAATGATTAGGAAATGTTTGTACATAGTTCATGAACTTTTCTAGTTTGTATACAGTTTCTATATCATGCGACAAATTATTATTGTAAGTGAAAATAGTTTTGTCGTCGGTTCCCAGCTCAACAATTTTCAACATTTTTCTGAGCATTACAGTGAGCTCTACTTTGGTGTTGATACTCATGGTCAGAACAGACATGACACCATCTGATGTTTCCCATGTATGCAGCAGGTCAACGGGTTCAAAGGATGAATGAAAGGTCCAGTAGTCAGTGCTGTCCTTGTATACCTGTTCACTGTAGATGTCTTTAGTTTTCTCTTTGAAATCATTCAGAGTCAATTTAAAACAAGGCTCGTGGTTCCGGTCACAGACGATTGCTTTGGCGATGCCAGAATTTTTTCCAGGGATGGGGTGCATCCTATTCCTCACAGTTTCAGAGCTCCATGGTTTAAATAGCTTTTTCAGCAATCTGTCACCGTTTAAGTGAAGATAGTACATTTCGGGCTCGAACAAACACTGGTGTTGAAGCTGACTCGGGTGATCGATGGCACATCCATGACAGTTGTCTTTCAGGTCTTGAAAAGCCGGTCACCGGATGATAGCTGTAGGTCTGTGGATTCAGCATCGAGTCGAATTCCACTTAGAAGAGTCTTAATTTTATTTCTTTCATTTAATTAAATAATTCCATATTTCTGAAGAGTCCATTTTTTTTCCCAAGAGTTCAGTGGGACAGCAGATCCTTCCAGTTGACTGGTTTGTAACTAACCTGTCAGTTCTCTTTATTAGCAGATGCGTAGTCTCCTTTAATAGTCACAGAACAATGCAGCAACACTTCATTGTTGGATAAATTTGTTCCAGTAATCTGGTACATGATGTGGCCTTGTACTGCTTCACCATTTACGTCTGAAGGGGACCGGTGAAAAGAAATCCATTTGAACGATGTATTCAAAAATTTTGCACCATTTTCGGGAGCTTCTCCAGTCAAACCGGTCAAGTGTTACAATCTCGCTGCTCTGGTGAGTAGATCCTTGTGTCAGAACTGTGAAGAGATTGACGGTCTCATTTTCCTTGTTGACATAAAAACGGCTGTGCATCCATTGTCAACTCCAAAAATTGTACTTTCTCAGGCTCTGAGATTTGCCCAGAAATTTCACCTTAATATTCAAATCCTGTGTGAAATTCCCAACAGAGATGAAGATGAGCTACTCTTTATTAAATGTTGATTGTTAAGAGTAACCCTTCTTTAAAAAAGGACGTTACCCTGTCAAATCTGAAAATGTTCTGAAATAAAAAATTTTATTTTAGAGTTTTTGTGTGTTTATGGCCATAATTTAAATAAAACCAGCTGCTAGATTGCTCAGGCAGGGTATTTCTAGTGCCGTTCCCAAGCCCGGATAAATGGTGAGGGTTGCGTCAGGAAGGGCATCCGGTGTAAAACATTTGCCAAATAAAGTATGCGAGTTCATAATAATTTCACCATACCGGATCGGTCGCGGCCCAGGTTAACAACGACCGCCACTGGTACTGGTAGCAAACAGGGTACCAGCGGAAATTGGACTACTGTTTGCCGAAGACGAAGAGGAGGGAAGCGTGTGAGGAGACAGAGAGAAATCAGGAGGGGCCAGAATATAGCACTGAGGGTAGCAACCCTAAATGTAGGGACGATGACAGGGAAAGTTAGAGAGCTGGCTGATATGATGCAAAGGTCAATGTTTTGTGTGTGCAGGAGACAAAGTCGAAGGGTAGCAAGGCTCGATGCATTGGTGCAGGGTTTAAACTGTCTACCATGGTGTGGATAGGAAGAGAAATGGAGTTTTGTGTGGTCCTGAAGGAGGACTATGTGAAGAATGTCATTGAGGTGAAAAGGGGGGTGTCAGATAGGATAATATGTGTCTGGAGCTGGAAATTGAGGGGTAATGGTGAATGTTGTTAGTGGCTATGCACCACAGGTTGGCTGTGAATTAGAGGAGAAAGATAGATTCTGGAGGGCGCGTTAGATGAAGTGGTTTGAGAGCATTCCCAGGGAGGAGAGACTGGTGATTGTTTGCAGATTTCAATGGTCATGTTGGTGAAGGTAATAAAGGAGATGAGGAAGTGATGGGCAGGTTTGGTGTTAAGGATAGGAACCTAGAAGGACATATGGTGGTGTGGATTTTGCAAAGAGGATGGAAGTGGCTGTGGTTAACACATATTTCCAAAAGAAGAAGGAGCATAGGGTGACTTATAAGGAGTGGGAGGGAGGAGCACACAGGTAGACTACATCCTATGTAGAAGAGGTTGCTTAAAAGAGATTGGTGATTGTAAGGTAGTGTGGCAGGGGAGAGTGTACCCCCCAGCTAGGCAGCATCGGATGATGGTGTGCAGGATGGCTCTGGTGGTTAGGAAGAGGAAGAGGACAAAGGCAGAGCAGAGGACAAATGGTGGAAGTGAGAAAGGAAGGGGAATGTTATAAGGAGTTCAGAGATAAGCTGAGAAAGACTTTGGGTGATAGGAAAGAGCTCCCAGACGACTGGGAAGTAGCAGCCACAGTAAATTAGACAGACAGGTAGAAAGGTACTGGTGTGTCTTCTGGACAGGCAAAGGATGAAAAGGGAAACCTGGTGGTGGAACGAGGAAGTGCAGGAGGTTATTCAGAGAAAAGAGGTCTGCAAAGAAGAAATGGGACAGGGACAGGACTATAGAGAATAGGGAGGAGTACAAGGAGAAAAGAAAAAAGCTACACTGCATCTTTGTAGATTTGGAGAAAGCTTATGACAGGGTGCCCAAGGGAGGAACTGTGGTGGTGTATGAGGAAGTCTCGAGTGGCTGGAAAAGTACGTTAGATTTGTGCAGGACATGTTATGAGAACAGCGTGACAGTGGTGAGATGTGCTGTAGGAGTGACAGATAGCTTCAAGGGTAGAGGTGGGACTGCATCAAGGATCGGCCCTGAGTCCCTTCTTATTTGCTCTGGTGATGGACAGACTAACAGATGAGGTCAGACAGGAATCGCCGTGGACTATGATGTTTGCAGATGACATTGTGATCTGTAGTGAGAAACAGGGAGCAGGTAGAAGAGAACTTGGAGAGGTGGAGGTATAATCTGGAAAGGAGAGGAATGAAAAGTCAACTGTAGTAAGACAGAATACATGTGTGTAAATGAAAGGGAGGCAGGTGGAACAGTCAGGCTACAGGGATCAGTGGTTACAAAGATCCAGGAGTTCAGGTACTTGGGGATCAACGGTCCAAGGAAATGGGAGTGTGGAAAGGAGGTAAAGAAGAGAGAGTACAGGCAGGATGGAAGTAGGTGGAGAAGAGTGTTGCGCAGGAGTGCTGTGTGACAAAAGGGTCACAGCAAAAGTGAAAGGGAAAGATTTTATAAGAGAGTAGTGAGACCAGCCTTGTTGTATGGGTTAGAGACAAGTGGCACTGACAAAAAGACAGGAAGCAGAGCTGGAGGTGGCAGAACTTAAGATGTTGAGGTTCTCTTTAGGAGTGTCTAGGGTGGACAAGATTAAGAATGAGATCATCAGAGGGGACAGCACAGGTTGAAAATTGGGAGACAAAAATTCGAGAGGGAAGATTGAGATGGTTTGGACATGTGCAGAGGAGGGATAGTGGATATATTGGTAGGAGGATGTTGGCGATGGAGCTGCCAGGCAAGAGACGGAGAGGAAGACCAAAGAGGAGTTATTTGGTAGTGGTAAATGAAGATATGCAGGGAGTTGGGGTGACAGTAGAGGACGTGGAGGACAGGGTTAGGTGGAAACGTTTAACTCACTGTTGTGACCCCTGATAAAGGGAGAAGTCGAAAGAAGAAGAAGATGGCCATAATTTAAATATACTGTACCCTTTACAGCTACTGTATGGCATATGTAAGCTTTTCAAGGGTAGTTGACAAGTTGATGCTCCAGTGAAGACTGCTCCACTTGTCACGCCTCACCAAAGAACCCCGTGTTTTGGATTACTGAGCCGTGAGTTGCATCACTCACAGCATTATGGACCGACTCGTTCTTTATGCGGACCTATCCAGAAGCCCCACCACCATCAGACTCATTATTGAACTCAGCTGTGGGGCTTCCTATATAAGCGGTTCTGTAAGAGACTCACGCCGCGGTTTATTCAGCCAGATATGGTTACCGGTCCTGTCTGCGCCTTCCATGGTCCTTCACTACTTTCCTGTCCGTCCGTTGTGGGCATCAGTTCCGTCCATGCCTTCTGTATTTCTCCGCTATTGTCCAGCCTCTACATTCTTCGGTTAGTCAGGTATTGCTTCCTTTGGTTTCTTTTTCCGTTTGCATTGTGGTTTCGCGGTTAGCCTGCTTTGTTTACATTTTTGTTTTGTACCCGTTTACCGTCCGTGTCTGTTTTCCGTAATGCAACTGTATTCTGGTTCTGCGTGTTTTCAGTGAGCTGTGTTTCCCTTTTTTGTATATTACTTATTAAATCTCCTTTTACTATAACCTTTGATCCTCCTCCTGCTGAGGTTACGTCTGACTCCCTGGCCCCACAGTCAGTCGCTACCTCAGCGACCGAAGCCACTATACGCAATACTATGGATCTTCCGCTGCTTATGCACAATCAGTTGAATCCACCGCTTGCCAGTGTGCGGAGGATGTTACTTCCCGCTTCCGTCCGGGAGAAGTCATCCAGGAGGCCCTTGTCCATGTGTTCGGCTAGTGGGTTATCTCGTTATCTTGATCAGGTCGCGCTCGTCAGCCCCAAACTAGAGCAGGCAAGCCTCGTTCCAAAGCAATTAGCGCCCCCTAGCTCCGTACCTGATACGTTGGCGTGCTGTAGCAAGAAACCTGTATTCATTGGTTCCGTACCGGAGGCATATAGTTCCGTATCCAAGTCTCCTGTGCCCGTTATTTTAGTAGTCGAGCAGGTTAACCCCGTAACTGAGTTGAATTGCTTCCTTTGGTTTCTTTTTCCGTTTGCATTGTGGTTTCGCGGTTAGCCTGCTTTGTTTACATTTTTGTTTTGTACCCGTTTTCCGGCTTCAGCTTCGTTTATGTTCGCACCCGTTTTCAGTTCGCACCTGTTTTCCGTTCCGCACCCCTTTTCCGGCTCTGCGTGTTTTCAGTTAGCTGTGTTTCCCTTCTTTGTATATTACTTATTAAATCTCCTTTTAGTAGAACCTGCATGCGTCTCACCTGTCCGTTCCGCTCCAGCGTTACACCACTCAGAAGGCAACATCATAGTGTGGGGCTGGAGCAGCACATGTATTATAAACTTGAAAGACACACCTATAATCTGTATATTGTCATTTTGCCTCTCCCAAACAGTTGTTTGTATGTGTTGACAATTAGTATAGCTTCGATGAATACTCGAGTCTTCTGCTGCATTATGGTCAATTCTTTCTGTAACATATTTTATGTTTATTTTCGTCTAAATTATAATAAACATACATACATTGTTTAAATAAATGTGATATCTCTATTGGAATAGACTTTTAAACTTTTTAGCTAAATTAACTAATTTTAACCAATTGTAATTTGAAAATAATTTCTGAACAGCCAACACAACATGTCATATCTCTTACTGAATTGTGCTCTCAGGTTTTATGATGTTTGGGGAGATTTTTCTTGCCACTGTTGCCCTAGGCTGTCTGTGTTAAGTTCCTTTGAGACAAAGAGCACTACATAAATAAATTATGTTTGCTGGAGCTCTCAACAAACGCTGTATCAACAGTGTAGAAGGAGAATCTCTAGAAATGTAAAAAAAATAAATTGTTTAGTAACTTTGTTTAATAGATATAACAGTAATTTGGGTTTATGTTTTGGTGTTACACAAGACACTAGCACCCACAACAGAGTGAAACATGATGTGTCAGTCTGTGAACAGTGCAAATGGAGTTTGAACTGTGAAAATGCATGTGAAGTGTAAATTATTTTAGCCAAGGGCACTGACACAACGACATACCATGACAGACCTTGGCTTTTGGACTTTTTGCTGACAACAGTCTGGATGGTCTTGTTTTTACCTGACTTATCAGAGAGACCACTTGTACTTAAAATTTAGTTAAAGTTTCTTTTTTATTGGTAAGATGATTCATAAAAAAATATGAAATGGATACTTAATAATACATAACATTCCAGATAATTACAACACCCTTCCTGTGTGTTTGTATACATAGCCTAACAAAGGAATAAAATAATGCTGACCCTGCCGTAGCCGATGGATTGTAAATAGCGAACATTCACATGATTTTCCTATATGCTATTGTACGTTTAAGATATCAATTCTAGCTATCAATGAAGATGTTGGGCTAGATCTGTGTGGCACAGTCGGTTCAGCACACTTTCACTGCACCCAGAATCAGTTTTGAATTACTGCCAGAATTACTCCATACACATTTTGTAAGTACTGTGCTGACTCTACCGGAGTTCATATCAACCAAACTTGAAGAACCAAAATCCAAATCAAACACGAAGCGAACACTACATGCATACATCTGTGGCATAATGGTGATTGACACATGATGATGTATTTGCTTTTATAACTCTATAGTTATCTACGTATACACAAACCTGTTTGACTGTAATTATTTTATTTTAGAAATTGAGCAAATCCTAAATTCACATGGTTGTCTGTTGGATAATTCATTTCTAATATATTCAGGCATACATTCAGGCTGTGATCTGATGAGACAAACAATGATATATTATGCTAAACACACCAAAGTAAAATTTGTGTAAGTATTTTAATTGAAAAAAAGTTTTAAATAACTAACCTTGAAACTAACTCGAGATATAAAAAACATTTTGGAATGGTCTTTACAGTCACAGATGTTTACCAAATGTTATTGAATATCTGTGGATAGATCTAAAAAAAAAAGCTGCAGGATGTGCAGGACGACCTATGAATATTACTGAATTACAAAAACTAGGGAGACTATCTTGGGAGACAGTGAACTCGACTCAGAAATTAGTGACTCACGACACACTCAGCATATTATCTGATCCCTGTAGAAGTTTTAAAGATTTAAAACTGTACCTAAACACAAATTTGACCATGTATGCCTAACTTTTAACCATGACATTTTAAACACAAATATTTACAAAACTGCACTTCTTGCTGTTGAAGCCAGATTTGACTGGCTGAAAGTAAGGTTGGGTGGAGTGATAAATGTACGTTTAAGGAAACTTTCAATTAAAATGATGGTAGCTTATCAAATGTCCACCTACAAGTAGCCCAACATTAACTAAATGTTAACTGTTTTGTGGCATTATCGTTATTGTACATCCCCGCATCAGGACAGTGATTTTCTTTTACTTTTTATTTATTTGGAGCCAGTATGAACCCAATATATTTCATGTTTTATCTGGTCAACTCATGTCAGTTGCTAATATACATCCATTCCTGCATTTCAGGCCTGCAACACAATCCAAAATAAGTTGGGATGGTAATGCCTTTACCACTTTGTAATATTGCTGTTATTTCTCACAATGCTTAAAAGACGTTTTGGTACCAAGGTTACTAAAATGCACCACATGTCCTTCATGCTGCAAACGCGACCAGGGATACAAATGCAGGTCACCATTGTACCATTCATAACTTTGGTAAGACTGTTGTAAATCAGTTGTAAGTCACTATAAGGACATCTGCTAAATAACTTAATGTAAATGCAAATGTAAGTATTGGTAAGAAAACCTATAAGGTGATGATGTGAAGAAATCAGCTTGTCATGGAATGTTCTTCACCAAGTTAAAATGATTTAAACATTCATGACATCATTATGACCATTAATGTCATAATGACACATGAACCTGTTTTGGTGTTACACAAGACACTAGCATCCACAACAGAGTGAAACATGATGTGTCAGTCTGTGAACAGTACAACTGGAATGTGAATTGTGAAAATGCATGTGAAGTGTAAATTATTTTAGCCAAGGGCACAGACACAACGACATACCACAACACTTAGGGAGTTTTTCCTTGCCACTGTCGCAATAGGCTTGCTCAATTTGGGATTATACGTAGATATTAGGAAATAATCTAAAATCTAAAAAGTTGCTTTGAGACAATGCTCCATTGTAAAAAGTATTATATAAATAAATCTGACTTGACTTGACAGACCCTGGCTTCTGGACTTGTTGCTGATAACAGTCTGGATGGTCCTTTTTATCTTTGTCCAGAATACACAGCGTCCATTTCTTCCAAAAAAGATCTGGAATACTGATTCGGCTGAACACAATACATGTTTCCACTGTGTGATAGTCCATCCTAGATACCTCTGAACCTGGAGAAGATGACATCACTTCTGGACATGATTACCATACGTTTTTTTTTTTGTTTGTTTTTTGTACTGTAAAGTTTTAAGTGGTATTTTTTAATGTAACTCTGTATTGTTGTGCTTGAAAATGCATTGCCAAAGTATTCCGTTGCTTGTGTGGTTATATCAGCTATTGATGAATGACAGTTCTTGATGCCGTGCCATCTGAGGAATCTGAGATTGTGGGTCTTCAGTTTAGGCTTGTGCCCTTGACCTTTACGCACTGAAATTCCTCCACATTCCTTGAATGATTTAATGGCATTAGAATCAATCAATCAATGGCATTATGTTTCACACTAACAGTCATACGCAGTATAACGTGCAGTGAAATGCTTAACTTGCAGTGAAATTGAAATACTTATACACTGTAGAGGAAGAAATATGCAAATCCTTTCCAATCTGTCTTTGAGGAACATTGTTTTTAAACATTTCAATAATTTTCTCATACATTTGTTGACAAACTGGATATTCTCTGGCCAATTTTGCATCTTTTCTTGGAATGTGTTGTAAATGCAGAAATGGATGTACAGTATATTAACAAAATTAAATGAAGTTGACCAGACAAAACATAAAACAGCTTGGGTTCATACTGTCTGCAATTGAATAAAAGATTTGTTTGTTTTTGTTTTTTGAGCTGAGCTATTTCTATTCAGATTTACAATGACCAAATGTAGAGAATATATGTAGTGATTAATGTGTAAAATGAGGACTGGTTATGTAGCTGAATGTGAGTTGCTGAGGAATTACACAGTGAAGCCTTTGAGAGCCGGTATCTGGTGGCAGTTTGTGTAGTGGTCTCACAGGTCAGAGGAAAGGTCACCTTAGATAAATGTGCATCATTGCATCTGCAAACCTGCCAGGTCTCTGTGATGCAATCCTATTCACACCTCTCACTCCATTCACAAGGCAAACACATGCTTTTCTTGTAAGGTTGTCCTCATAGGACACACATCATCACTGAAACATCCAGCCACCATTTACAAACTTGCAGCACGTTTTTAGGTAGTCCTATATTTACACTTACATGATCTTGAATAGCTGTCTGTTAGCTAAAAGGAATGAAAGATCTTAGGAAACAGATAGACAGAAACTGTCAAGAGATGCAGTGATGATGGCTCATCATGTTCAAAATATGTAATTTTGGACTGTCTGCTGACAAGCTGCTAACACATCTCCTTTTTTAAAGGAAAACTAGATTTACTGTAAGACATCTTTTTGAGTACATTTGCACTGCACAGACTAGTGATTATCCTGCTCTAACTAACTAAATTAATGTCATCAGCTAATTAACAAAACATTGATTGTTTTATATTCAGTGCTGCAGAACTTCAAAACAAAACTTGTTGTTTAGATATCATTAATCAAGGATCTGTCTATTAATCACTGAGTGCCCTCATGGACCTGGTACAGTGGCTCAGTGGGTAGCACTGTTGCCTCACAGACAGAAGGTCCTGGGTTCAGTCCCCAGGTGGAGTAGTCTGGGTCCTTTCTGTGTGGAGTCTGCATGTTCTTCCTGTATCCTTGTGGGTTTACTCTGGGTACTCCAATTTCCTCCTGTGATAGGTTAACTGGAGTCTTTAAAGTGCCCCAAGTGAGTGAGTGTGTGTGTGTGTGTGTGTGTGTGTGTGTGTGTGTGTGTGCTCTATAACAGATTGATGCCCTGTCTAGGGTTGTTCATGCCTCCTGCCCTATGCCGCTGGCTACGTACTGGCTCGGTACTGGCTGTCCCATGACTCTGTTAGTGGATAAGAAAGTGAATGATGAATGACTGTTTCAGCCCTGCAGACTTTCACTCACTTAACTGTAGGTCTCTGTGTAAACACAGAAGATACATCAAAAGCTTCATACTAATTGTCAATTTCCAAGTTACAAGTGGGATTAGGCTAAATACCAATTATGTGAGAATAGCAGTGTCACAAGATAAAACATAACCCGACACATGACCTGACATGGACATTAGCCCTTAGTATAATTGATCATTGATTCTTGTAAGGAAGTTAAAACGAAAAAGATGAAATATCAGTGTATTTATTTACCCCATTAAAGCCTGGTCTTTTCAGAGATGTTTGATTGGGGTAATGCTCTGACATAATAGTCTATAAGTCACTTCGATGTTGTCTTGGCTGTGTGCTTAGAGTTACTGTCTTGTTGGAAGGTGACATTCTGCCCAGTCTTAGGTCCCAAGCACTCTGGATCAGGTTTTCAGTAAGAATATCTCTGTACTTTGCTCCATTCAGTTTTCCCTAAACCCTGACCAGCCTCCCTGTCTCAGCCACTGAAAAACACCCACAGTACAATGATGCCTCCACCATGCTTCAACGTAGGAATGGTATTGTGCAGGTAATGAGCAATGCCGGGTTTCCTCCAGACATGTTGCTTAGAATTGAGGCCAAAAAGTTAAGTCTTGGTTTTATTAAACCAAAGAATCTTGTTTCTCACAATCCGAGATTCCTTTAGGTGCTTTTGGCAAACTCCAGACAGGCTTTCATGTACCTTTTACTGATGAGAGGCTTCAACCCAGATTGATGAAGTGCTGCAGTAATGACTGACCTTCTGTAAGTTTTTCTCATCTGCACAGAGGATCTTTGGAACTCAGCCAGAGTGACCGTTGGGTTCTTGGTCACCTCTCTTAACAAGGCCCTTCTACCCCAATTATTTAGTTTTGGTGGGGTGGCCAGCTCTAGGAAAAGTCATGTTTTTTTCCAAACTTCTTCCATGAATATGCATTGTTAGCTGTGAGACCTTACACGGTCTGTGACCTTACACGGTCTGTGAATGGTGTGTGTCTTTCCAAATCATGTCCAATAAACTAAATTGACCATAGTTGGACTCCAATCAAGGTGCAAAAACAATCAAATAATATTAAGAGAAATGGGAGGCACCCAGTGCTAAATTTCATGTGTCACAGCAAAGAGTCTAAATACTTATTTCCATGTGAAATTTTTTTTTTTTTTTCTTTTTAATAAATTTGCAAACATTTCTAAAACTCTGTTTTCACTTTGTCATTATGGGGTATTGAGTTCAGATTGATCAACTTTTTATTTTATTTTAGTACAAGGCCTCATTTTGAAGACTCTCCAAATACACATTATGTGAATACTACACCAGAGAACGGGGCTGTAAATACTGTAGTGTATACACTGAGTGATGTGGCTATAAGGTGGACATCTGAGGGTGTAGCTTATGGCCAAGCCAGGCTCAGGGGAGCACCTAGTAACTGGAGCTGCCTGCTCAAGCATTAATTACACCTGAACTGACAACAGGGTCA
Source organism: Ancistrus triradiatus (assembly GCA_025084515.1). Taxonomy (NCBI): domain Eukaryota; kingdom Metazoa; phylum Chordata; class Actinopteri; order Siluriformes; family Loricariidae; genus Ancistrus; species Ancistrus triradiatus. Next base: position 205,652 of record JAJAGP010001246.1, read on the forward strand.
TGCAGCCTATGCAGTTGGTATTTTGAGTGTACATTTGTGTGGGGAATAAAAGCACATTATTCTAGCGCATTTGTACTTTGTGTCTGAGTCAGCTGTTTCCTGATACGTTGCTTTCGTGTCTCCTGAACCCTGATTAATCGATTTATTAATTGATTAAAGGCCTTTGGCTAAATTTCTGGTAACATTTTTGGCAACAAGGATAAAGCAAAAGGAGATGCCATTGGGGGGGGGGGGTAAGACATCCTGCCCAGCTGGGATGATACTGTGTATTAGGATTGTAAGGGATACTGTGTAAGGGTGGGGGCTACCCAGAAAGTAGGGATAAAACGCTTATAGATGGGAGCCCTGCATCCGTGTTCTCATGTTTGAGGGAAGTGCCTGTCATGGTTAAGGACCCAGTACACGCGTTACAGAGGTGGTGCTGGACCCTTTTGAGTGCATGGTGAAAGCAAACGGATATGCTTGAGAAACAGGAAAAGAGTCGTTGGGTCACATGAAAGATTTAACCGAGGCATTGGGACGAGCATCCCTGTCATCTGCTCAATTAAGCATTTTGAAAGAAAGACCAGATGGTGGTGGAAAAGGCTGCTTTCCATGTGGCCAAGGTGAACTCTACAAAGAAGCGAACCCCGTCCCGAAAGAAAATTCGGGTGTTTGTTGCCACTGCCGGGGCAACCTGGGACCCCGAGAAGTGGGACGGAGATATTTGGAATTCAGACGATAATGATCAAGATTACAGTTGGGATCTGGATAATCCTGACAGTGATAGTCGGGAAGGTCCAGACATTGATGTTGGACCTGATGGCGGGTCTGTAATAGATCCTCCAAAAGTGAAACCAATTTTGTGGCACCGCCTGATAGAAGACGCAGAGGGAAAAGGCGTTTAGTAAAACAACAGAGGACTTCACCCAGCAAGAGCTAAATGATATACGGGGGAGAAACTGCCAGAGGTCGGGTGAACCGCTAGACTGACGGTTGCTAGGAATATATGATTCAGGTGGGCAAAACGTGGAGATAGACAGACAGAACTATAAACATTTTGTGGAGCTGAGTACTGACCCGGTCATCAGATCGTATCTTAAAGATCACGAGAGGAGGCAAGGAAATGATGAACCGGGGGACATCTCTTTGTTGGCCCTGATGGCCGATGGTGTGTATTCTAAACACAACACTGAGAGTACGTATCCTGAAAAGAAGGGAGAGTGGCACACTCTCACAGAATGTATCCAGCGAATAAGGGAGTTTTCTATGCATAAAGCTGTTTAAGTTGGTCACGCTGATGCGGTGGATAACCATCCTCTTTCCTCAGGGACTAGAGCCAAAATAATCAGGACAGCATCTGCTCAGTATAAACATGCCATACTTACCCTGTTAATTCCAGATGTGGGGTCTCCCACATGTGTCAGGGAATTAGGTGATCTGGGAGACTGGGAAGCAGTTAAAAGGGATGGCCCTCAGTTAACGTAGGAGGTTGAATGGGTCTAGGAATAGACCTGGAATGAATCGTAGAGATCTGTGGTTGACATTAATCCAAGCAGGGGTTAAAAAAGATTATATAGATGGGCAATCAATTCAAGTGTTGTAACAAATGTGTAAAAACAGAGGGCTATTGGGGAAACAAGCTCGTACTTTTACTGTAGCTGAATGCTCATGCTCTCATCACTTCCCTAAAGAAATAGTGGCTTGCAAATGTGTGGAGATGAGGAAACCCCCGTTATGCCCTTCCTCCGAGAATGAGGAGGATCTTGACCCGTGTAAGCATAGGCAGTCCACCTTTAAAGGTAAAAAGGAAAAGGACAAAATGGGGCATAACAAACAGCGTAGGCGTGATGGCCTTTAGCCCAACAACGAGTTGGAAATGCTGAAACAAAGCGAGCATTATTCGGGATCTGGCCAGGCCCCTCAATTGGCAGTTAGACAAAGTAAGGGATTATGGTTGATATTACCATTAACAATTCAGTGGAACACTAAAAATGTGCAAACAGTAGAGGCTTTAGTAGACACAGTTGTGGAGGCCAAACTAATAATAAGGGAACCCTGCAAAATTTCGATGCCCTAAAGTAACAGTAACTTGATTGGGAGGTAGGCCTATTATGGCCACACAAACAAGGGTGTGTTTAAAAATAGGGCAGCTCTCCGTAAGGGAGTATTCCATTCTGATCACTCCGGTGAAAGAATGGATAATTGGCATGGATATTTTGAGGGGAATGACATTGCATCTAGCAGATGGTAAATTCAAATTTGGTGATACGCTACAAGTTCGTCCAGTATTGGTGGAGAAGGTGCAAATGTCACCCTTTCCTATTCCTATGGCAACTAAGCGGGTAGCAGTGAAGCAGTACCGCATACCTGGAGAGCATGAGGAAGTTTCAGAAACCATAAAAGACTATGTCGACGCAGGGGTGCTTAAAACCTGCACCACTGGGTGGAACAATCCGATTTGGTCAGTGAGGAAGTCTGACGGAACTTGGCAGATGACCACTGCCTTTGACGGCTGTGGTACCTGATACAATCAGTATAATAGAACGGGTACAGGCTCATCCTAGAACCTGGTATGGGGTAGTGGATTTAGCCAACGCCTTCCTCACCATTCCAATACAAAAGACAGACAGGAACAATTCGCTTTCACGTGGGGTGGGCGTCAACATACGTTCACTAGACTCCCACAGGCGTACCTACACACATTTGGATCAGGTACGTATTCCTCCAGGTCTTGGTCTCTCATTACACTGATGACATCATGGTCCAAGGGGACATGGAGTTACAAATTCAGGAGAGCCTGGATCACATAATTGAACACATGAAAGCTAAAGGCTGAGAAATCAATCCAACCAAATCACAGAGACTATAGCAATTTTTTTGGGAATACAGTGGAACAAGGGGGAGAGAGAAATTCTCCCTAAGGCTGGAGATAAGATCCTGGCATTCATGGTTCCATGAACCAAAACTGATGGACAGCAGTTCATAGGGTTGTTTGGGTATTGGAGACACCACATACCCCATTTGGGTAAAATTTCGCCTTTGTACAAAGTCACCAGGAAAAGGGCAACCTTTGAATGGGGAATTGATCAAAGGAATATATTTCAGTTAGCACAAAAGGCTATCCAGCAGGCAGTATCCCTATCTAAAGTGTTGTCAAGTCAAGTCAGATCTTTTCATATAGCGCTTTTTACAATTGAGCATTGTCTCAAAGCAACTTTACAACTTTAGATTATCTCCTAATATCTATGTCCAATCCCGAATTGAGCAAGCCTAGGGTGACAGTGGAAAGGAAAAACTCCCTAAGTGTTATGAGGAAGAAAGCTTGGGAGGACCAAGACTCAAAAAGGACCCAACCTCCTTGGGCGGGCGCTTAGATGATAAAAATCTAAGAACGAAACTATAAAGTCATGGAGTCATAGTTCAAATAAAATGTGAAATATGCACATCGGCATTAAGTGGCCTGGGTATGATGGGGCTGGAGCTGATGACGAAAGCAGCTTGAGTGAAGCTGCAGCGGATGAACATCATGTGTGGGGCTGGAACTGGTACCGGAGAGAAAACAGATAATGTAATTAGTTATTGATTAAGAGCACAGTGTCTATTAACAATCTCTGATGCCATGTGTAGCATGAGACCCCGGCAGCATTAGCTGTACCAGCATAGCTAGAAAGAGGAGAACTGGTAGGTAACACAGCCAAGAGGGATCACATGAGACATCGGCAACCCCACGGGAGGTAGAAGACAGCAACCCAACGTCTCTGATTACCACAAGACTCTTTAACTATGAACCCCCAGCTCTGCCCTTATTCTAAGGCAAGGATGCACGAGTCAAGATCAAGAAGACCGAAGCTCAGTTCAGCCAGATCGCCAACTCAACACTCCCGGCTAACGGGCATGGCAGGCAGGCCAGACATGACTCCAGACTCCGGCCCCAGTGACCAAAGCCATGCATCCTGGTCTAAATGTTGTCAAAAGCCTGCGTAAATAAGTATGTCTTTAGCCTAGACTTAAAATTTTGGAGAATGTCTGAGTCTCGAACGAAACTGGGAAGTTTATTCCATAGTTGGGGGGCCATGTATGAGAAAGCCTTTCCCCCTGCTATGACTTTTTTAATTTTAGGAACTAAAAGAAATCCTGTACCCTGCGAACGAAGTAGATGAGTTGGATTGTAAAACTCTAAGAGTTCACTCAGATAATGTGGGGCCATGCCATGTAGAGCTTTATAAGTTATAAGAAGTATTTTGTAATCAACGTGGAATTTAACTGGTAACCAGTGAAGTGATGACAGGAGTGATATGATCAAATTTTCTAGTTCGAGTTAGCACTCGGGTGGCTGCATTCTGAACTAACTGAAGTTTATTTATAGATTCACTAGAGCATTTAGTAAGTAGGGCATTATAGTAATCCAACCTTAAGATTATAAACGCATGAACCAGTTTCTCTGCATCATTAAAAGAGAAAATATTTCTAAGTTTAGCGATATTACGTAATTGAAAGAAAGCAATTCGAGTGATGCTGCTAATGTGTGCTTCAAAGGAGAGATCTGAATCAAATGTGACCCCTAAGTTTTTTACAGATGGACTGGGCAATACTGCACAGCCATCCAGATTTAGGATAGATGTAGCCAACCTGTCTCTCACAGCCTTGGGGTCCCACTAATACAACGTCAGATTTATCTGAGTTAGGTAAGAGAAAATGAAATAACATCCAATCTATTATTTCCTTTACACAGTCTTTAATATGGTTGATTGTAAGGCTGTCATTAGGTTTGGCTGGTATGTACAGCTGTGTATCATCTGCATAGCAGTGGAAACTAATGCCATGTTTACGAATAACTGAGCCTAGTGGCAGCATGTACAGAGAGAATAAAAGCGGACCAAGCACTGACCCCTGAGGCATACCATACTTCACTTTTGAGAGGTTAGACCTTATTTATATGAACAAACTTGTACTGGTTGGTTAAGTAGGATTTAAACCAAGAAAGTGCCAATCCCTTAATACCTACAGTATGTTCTAGTCTGTTTAGTAAAACATCATGATCTATAGTGTCAAATGCTGCACTTAAATCTAACAAAAAAAGAAACACAGCCCTCATCTGAGGACAGTAAGAAGTCATTTAGTACCCTAATTAATGCTGTTTCAGTACTATGATGGGGCCTGAAGCCAGACTGAAATGTTTCATAAATATCATTCCTTTGGAGCTAACTGCAGAGCTGCTGATAGATGGCTTTTTCTAAGATTTTGGACAGAAACGGTAGATTTGAAATTGGTCTATAATTAGATATCACACAATGGTCAAGCTTGGCTTTTTTAATCAGTGGTTTGATAACGGCAGACTTTAAGGATTTGGGCACATAACCAAAGGTAAGGGATGAATTTTAAATAACTAACAGTGGCTCTATAAAACTAGGTATTACTTTTTTGAGTAAATGTGTAGGAATTGGATCTAATAAACATGTTGATGACTTAGACGAGCTGATCAGTGTGGATAGTTCAGTTTTAGTAATTGGGGTAAAAGATTCTAATATTGATTTACAGCTCATTAAACAGATGTCTTCATTAGGGCTCAATCTGGAAGGTTGCTGAATAGTTTGGTGATGTGATGAGCATCGAGTTTGATACCTAATGTTTTCTATCTTTTCATTAAAGAAAGTCATGAAATCATTACTGTTAAAATTACACAGAACGGGAGAATCACTTTCTGTAGGGTTTTTTGTTAATTTTGAGACTGTATTAAAGAGAAATCTTGGATTATTCTTGTTTTTCTCTGTGATTAAGGAGAAGTATGCAGCTTTAGCTTTAGTAAAGGCAAGCTTATACTCTGCCATACTGTCCATCCAAGCAATCTTGAACACCTACAATTTACTATGTCTAATTGGTCATTTACACACTCAAGATGATTGATCTCCGTAGGTGTATTAAATTTCAGGTCTGGTAGGTTTTTAGTAAACGCAGCTGGAGTAGCAGATGTAATAGTGCGCTTGGTGTGATAACGAGGCAGAACGATTTTATTTATTAGAGATAGCTCAAATACTAAAAGATAGTGATCTGAAATCGAATCACTTTGTGGGAAAATATCAAGGTTATCTATATTGATACCAAATGTTAATATTAGATCTAAAGTATGATTACAGCGGTGGGTTGGTCCCCTCACATTCTGGGTGATACCCATGGATTCTAAGATGGACTCAAAAGCAATTTTAAGTGGATCCTGCTCATTGTCAAAGTGAATATTGAAATCACCTACAATTAAAGCCTTATATGTTGACAGTACTAAGCAGGAAAGAAAGTTAGGAAATTCTCGAAGAAATTCTGAATAGGGACCAGGAGGGCGGTAAATAGTGATTAGCTGAAAAGAGTGTGGTTTTGACTTCCATAATGATGGATCAGTCATTAAGAATCAGTATTTCAAACGAATTAGCCTTGTAATGGGATTTAGTTAAAACACTCTTTGTCAAAAATTGTGGCTACGCCTCCCCCTTGACCAGTAGGAGGAGGGTGATTAGCATGACTGTATCCAGGAGGTGAGGCTTCATTTATGAAATGTATGAAATTTATGAAACATTTCAGTCTGGCTTCAGGCCCCATCATAGTACTGAAACAGCATTAATTAGGGTAGTAAATGACTTATTAATGTCCTCAGACAAGGGATGTGTTTGTTTTCTTGTTCTGTTAGATTTAAGTGCAGCATTTGACACTACAGATCATGATGTTTTACTAAACAGACTAGAAAATACTGTAGGTATTAAGGGATCAGCACTTTCTTGGTTTAAATCCTACTTAACCGACCGGTACCAGTTTGTTCATATAAATAATCTAAGGTCCAAGCTCTCAAGTGAAGTATGGTGTGCCTCAGGGGTCAGTGCTTGGCCCGCTTTTATTCTCTCTGTACATGCTACCACTAGGCTCAGTTATTCGTAAACATGGCATTAGTTTCCACTGCTATGCAGATGATACACAGCTGTACGTATCAGCCAAACCTAATGACAGCCTTACAATCAACAAAATCGAGGACTGTGTAAAGGAAATAAAAGATTGGATGTTATTTAATTTTCTCTTACTTAACTCAGATAAAACGAAGGTTCTATTAGTGGGACCCAAGGCTGTGAGAGTACAGGTGGCTACCTCTATCCTAAAATCTAGATGGCTGTCCCAGTATTGCCCAGTCCGTCGGGGGGGGGGAAAAAACACATTGATTCAGATCTCTCCTTGGATGCGTCACATTAGCATGCATCACTCGAATTGCTTTCTTCAATTACGTAATATCGCCAAACTTGGCCACACATTATCTGAGTGAACTCTTAGAGTTTTACAATCCAACTTGTCTACTTCGTTCGCAGGGTGCAGGACTTCTTTTAGTTCCTAGAATTAAAAAAGTCACAGCCGGGGGAAAGGCTTTCTCATACATGGCCCCCTAACTATGGAATAAACTTCCGACTTTCGTTCGAGATTCAGACACTCTCCAAAGTTTTAAGTCTAGGCTAAAGACATACCTATTTACACAGGCTTTTGACTAGATTTAGACCACGATGCATGGCTTGGGTCACTGGGGCCGGAGTCTGGAGTCATGTCTGGCCTGCCTGCCATGCCCGTTAGCCGAGAGTGTCGAGTGGGCGATCTGGCTGAACTGGGTTTCGGTCCTCGTGATCTTGACTCATGCATCCTTGACTTAGAATAAGGGCAGAGCTGGGGGTTCATAGTCAAAGAGCCTTATGGTGATCAGAGACGTTGGGTTGCTGTCTTCTGCCTCCCGTGGGGATGCCAATGTGTCATGTGATCCCTCTTGGCTGTGTTTTCCTACCAGTTCTCCTCTTTCTAGCTATGCTGCTATAGCTAATGCTGCCGGGGTCTCATGCTACACATTGCATCAGTGATTGACATGGCATCAGTGATTGTTAATAGACACTGTGCTCTTAATCAATAACTAATTACATTTTCTGTTTTCTCTTCGAGCTGTGTTCCGGCAGTTCCAGCCCCACACATGATGTTCATCTGCTGTAGCTCCAGTCAAGCTGCTTCCGTCATCAGCTCCAGCCCCAACATACTCGGGCCACTTAATGTCAATGTGATGTGGGTTCTGGGTGACGGTGCATGACTACCAGCAGACAGGTGTTTAAGCCAGTCTGTCTGCTGCCTGACTCCTGCTCTGGATAGTCAGCCCCTAACCAATCGGGCCATAAGACTATGGGCAATGTTGCAGGAGATGAGAGCAGCACCCTCCCGAGTGGGATGGACACCGTCCCATCCTAAAAGCCTGGCTTACCCTCAAAGGCTGTCCAATTGCCTAACTGTCAGGGCCCATTGAGCTGCCGGCCAAGTGTCAGCAACACTCTTGTACACAAACTGGTCACTCTGGCGAAAACAAGGCACCACCAAGATACCGTTGGGTTTCTGGTCACGCAAATTGCCCGAGGTGGGCATATGACATACCCCATTTGAACGACAACTGCTGGCATGTTATTGGGCACTAATAGACACAGAACAACTGACGGTAGGACATAAGGTTTTGATGTGACCTAAAATACCTACCATACCTTCAGATGTGCAACTGAAGTAACAGTCCCCAATTAAGGTGGGGAATAAGTGGGATGAACTAACTCCAGATCAACAAATGCATGCATGGTTCACTGATGGCTCTGCTAAGTATGTTGCAGGGACACGGCGGTGGAAGGCAGCTGCTTTCAACCCTGCAATGCAATAGACATTGGAAACAATGGGTACTGACCATATCTATATATATATATATATATATATATATATATACATACACACGTGTGTGGTGTGTGTGTGTGTGTGTGTGATGTGTGTATATATATACACATACACACACATATACATATACATATACATATATATATTTATGTGCCTAGAGCGCAAGTGGAGACATCATAAATTGGAGGTATTTAAGATTGCTTGGAGGGACAGCATGGCAGAGTATAAGCATGCCCTTACTAAAGCTGCATATTTCTCCTCAATCATAAACAAAAATAAGAATACTCCAAGATTTCTCTTTAAACAGTCTACAAATTAAAAGAAAACCTCTAGCGACACACTAATTGTTCTTCGTATTATTATTATTTTTATGGTTCTTCGTATTATTATTATTTTTATTATTCTTCGTATTATTGAGTGTGTTGCGCAAACGACACACTAATTGTTCTTCGTATTATTATTATTATTATTATTGAAATCCGAAAGTATTATTATTCAGTTTATTATTAGTGTGGATGGCTATATAGGCAACCACACTATTGAAATCCAAAAGTATTATTATTCCGTTTATTATTATTATTATTATTATTATTATTATTATTATTCCACGATTTTCGACGAACTTCAACTGCTGCAACTTTCGAGATATGGACCATACTTTCGAGATATGGTTTCAGCGTCATTGCGTTGGGACTGGTCGGGAATGGTGTGCTTGTATAGGGCCCTCCGGTCGGACTTTGGGGGGCCCCGCAAATTCCCAAATTTTCCCATAGAAAACGAATAGGCCAAAAGTTAATGAATCATAGTCAGTTTTCAACCTACGGCCACGAAGTTCGGCAAGCTTGGTCCCGGGTGCAATCTGAGGTGATATGTGATGCCCATGAGTCCGATGAGGATCCCAGGTGGGCACTGGGGCCCCTGGGAGGGCCAATGACTGTAACTCAGTCAGTTTTCGACCTACGGCCATGAAATTCAGCAAGCTTGGTCCCGAGTGCAATCTAAGATGACATGTGATGCCACTGGGGCCCCTATGGACCCCGGGTGGGCACTGGGGCCCCTGGGTGGGCCAATGACTGTAACTCAGTCAGTTTTTGACCTACGGCCACGAAATTCGGCAAGCTTGGTCCCGGGTGCAATCTGAGGTG
>JAJAGP010001247.1:0-178531 GCA_025084515.1 Ancistrus triradiatus
ATATATAGCGCCTGTCCATCACAGAGGGCTGGGTAGGGGTCACAGTGCTCCACTGGCTTTCCTCCCTTCCCTCAGAAACTGCAAAGTGTGTCTGTTTGGATTGGGAGCTGGGTTCTCAGCAGTGGCGGGCTCGCTGTGCTACCTGAGTTCGTTCTGAAGGGTAAGATCAAGTGTGCTTCTTCACATGGTTCCACTTGAAGCATGGTGTCAACTGCGCTGGCACCAGGCTTCAAATCCCACCTCTGCCAAGCTGCCACTGTTGGGTTCTTGATCACGATTCTTCACCAAAATGCCTTGGACTGTAAGATTGTATCAGTTGTTAGTCAGTCTGGATAAGGGCTTCTGCTTAATGACTAAATATATATGTAAATGAACCATGAATCTTTGATCAGGTCAACCGGCTCGGAGGGGGTTGCTAACTCCCCCCCACACACACATCAGCTCTCACACAACCAAGATTAGCTAGTGATGCTTTTTAATTAATAATTCAAATCCACACACCATGCACCATCTATCTGTTTTGACTTCAACCCACATAAGCAGTAAGTCAACAAAGTACCATCACCAGTGGTTTCATTCTCAGCACTCCTTAGTATGTGATTTGGGATGTATTCAAAGATCTCTTTGCTGTGTGTGTGTGTGTGTGTGTGTGTGTGTGTCTCTGTATTATAATGAAAGAGACCAATTATACCCTATACCCAATAACCGTTCATATAATGTGCTAATTTACAGGGTATTATGTTTTACTCCAATAATCAGACAACTGCCAGAATCCAATAATGACTGCATCACATGGGAACGCAGACTCAGTCTTGGACGAAATCTCAGAGAAAATCATTTTATCGCTGATACGTAGACTGAAGCAAAAGGGGTTTCCCTCCTTGCAGTAAATATTCCATTCTTCCTCGCTGGTGGGGCGAATTAAGAGGTCCCAGTCCACACACTCATAAACAAACGCTCTACCTCAACGAGTAATTGATCCACTGGGAGTGGTTATCTTCTTTTGGAGGAGGCATAATCTTGGTGCCAAATGCTTGGAGTTCTGCTGTTATTTGTCAGGATACAAGAAAACAGTTTTTATGCCAGTGTTTATACCAGTACAATCTGTTTATACTGCTATTATTTTTTAACAATTATTGTTCATTTGAAAGAAATTTTTGTACTAGTTTTGAATGGGATTTATTAGCTCTTCTTCTTTTTCTTCTTCTTCTTCTTCTTCTTCTTCTTCTTCTTCTTCTTCTTCTTCTTATTATTATTATTATTATTATTATTATTATTACTATTATTATTATTTAATTACTGTTGTTACTATTTTTATTACAGTTATTATTATTATCATTATAATAATTATATAATGTAATAATTATCATTACTATTATTACTAGTTGTTGTTTTGTTGTTGTTATTGTTATTATTTTTATTATTATTACAAAGTGTTATTATTATTATTATTATTATTATTATTATTATTATTATTATTATTTAATTACTGTTGTTACTATTTTAATTACTATCATTATTAGTATTATCATTATAATAACTATTATTGTTTTGTATCAATATTATTACTAATTGTTGTTGTTGTTATTATTATTATTATTTAATTACTGTTATTACTATTTTTATTACTATCATTATTAGTAGTATTAGTACAGTTATTATTATTATTATTATTATAAGTATCATTATTGTTTTATATTACTATTATTACTAATTATTGTTATTATTATTAATATTATTATTATTACTAATTTTTATTATTATTACTGCTATCAATATTATTTTTAATTATATCTTTTTATTAGTATTCTTCTTCTTCTTCTTCTTATTATTATTATTATTTTCATCATTATAATAATTATTATTGTTTTGTATTTCTGTTATTACTAATTGTTGTTATTATCATTATTATTATTATTATTATTATTTAATTACTGTTGTTACTATTTTAATTACTATCATTATTAGTATTATCATTATAATAACTATTATTGTTTTGTATTAATATTATTACTAATTGTTGTTATTATTATTATTATTATTATTATCATTATTGTTTTGTATTACTATTATTACTAATTATTGTTATTATTATTAATATTATTATTATTACTAATTTTTATTATTATTACTGCTATCATTATTATTTTTATTTATATAATTTTTATTAGTATTCTTGTTATGATTACTATTATGACTGCAATTTTAATGAATGTCATTTTTATTCTTATTATTATTCTTATTATTCTTATTGTTATTATTATTTAATTACTGTTTTTATTACTGTTTAATTTTATTACTATTATTATTAGTAGTAGTAGTATTAGTACAGTTATTATTATTGTTATCATTATAATAATTATTATTGATTTGTATTACTATTATTACTAATTATTATTATTATTATTATTATTATTATAGTTGTTGTTGTTTTGTATTTTTATTACTATTATTAGAAATTGTTATATTATTATTATTATTATTATTATTATTATTATTATTATTGCTATCATTTTTATTAGTATTACTATTGTTATGATTACTTATGTTATAACTACATTTTTTATGCATGTAATTATTATTATTATTATTATTATTATTACTACTATTCATTCATTCAACCATTTTCTTATCAGCTTAATGCTGGTCAGGGTCACGGGAGAGCCAGTGCTTAGCTGGTGGCAAAGGGCACAAGACAGTAACAACCCTAGATGTAGGGCACACACACTCACACATTAGGGGCACTTTAGAGACACCAATTAGCCTAACGTCTTTGGAATAAGCGAGGAAACCTGAGTACCCAGAGTAAACCCACGTGGACATGGGGAGGACATGCAGACTCCACACAGACTAGGATCGAACCAGGGATGCTAGAGCTGTAACTGCTGCTCCACCGTGTTGCCCACATTATCATTATTACTGCTATTATAATAGTGCTTAAAATGCACTAGATTTTGTTATTCCTGATGTACCTCCCTTCTGACCCTTTTCTCCTTCCACACCAGGCTGTAATTGAACAGCCTTGTGTGTGTGTGTCTGTGTCCTATTAGCATTCCTGTGTGTATTAGAATTGCTTGCATATCACTGTCAGGTCCTGAGAGAGTTGTATGTTTGCTGAGTCTGGTCTCGTTTATGTTGTGTTTCTGTGTTAGCTGTGTTTGTTAGGGTCAGTACTGTCAGTGAAGTCAGTGGTTTTCCGGCTTATGTGTCCTATTAGCGTTGTTTGTACCACATGCTGAGATCCCTGGTTCGATCCCAAACTTCGGACCCCGTCTCTTTGGAGTTTGCATGTCCTCCCCGTGTCTGTGTGTGTTTACTCTGAGTGCTCTGGTTTCCTCCCACATTCCAAAGACATGCGTTAGATTCCCTGGCCACTCTAAATCAGCCCATGACTAGGATGAGATATATCATGTGTATACATATATATATATATATATATCAGCTTGGAGAGGTGGGATGTGAACCATAGATAGTACTTCCCCAACAGAGTGAGTCCTTTCAGTTTCAATCCATTACATGAGATTTTCCATCACTTTATTATGAAATGAGCTTTGTGTTAATGAGTTTGGCCTACTGTAGGTTAAGTGTTGTAAACATTAACTTACTTATCATTACTTGCTGCTACTCTCCAGTTTATGATATATTTAACTTCTGATGGATTTGTTGGAACATAACATAAAGAGAACCCAGTTAAACAAATGAGACAAAAACTTGGTCATTTATTTATTAAGGAAAATCATCCAAAGTATGTGAACCTCTAGGATTAGCAGTTAATTTGAAGGGGAAATTAGAGTCCGGTGTTTTCAATCAGGTGTGAGTGGGCACCCTGTTATATTTAAAGAACAGGGATCTATCAAAGTCTGCTCTTCACAACACGTTTGTGGAAGTGTATCATGGCACGAACAAAGGAGATTTCTGAGGACCGCTGAATCAGGCTGGAAAAGTTTACAAAAACATCTTTAAAGAGTTTTGACTCCAGCAATCCACAGTCAGACAGATTGTGTACAAATGAGGGAAATTCAAGACCATTGTTACGCTCCCCAGGAGTGGTCGACCAACAAAGATCACTCCAAGAGTAATTCGTGTAATAGTTGGTGAGGTCACAAAGGACTCCAGGGTAACTGAAGGCCTCTCTCACATTGGCTAATGTTAATGTTCATGAGTCCACCATCAGAAGAACACTGAACAACAATGCATGTGTAAAGGAGAAAGCCACTGCTCTCCAAAAAGAACATTGCTGCTCGTCTGCAGTTTGCTAAAGATCACATGGCAAGCCAGAAGGCTATTGGAAGAATATTTTTTGGATTGTGATACCAAAATAGCACTTTTCTGGTTGAAAGAAAAGTCGTTATAGATTATTGGAGAAAAGGAAACACTGTATTCCCGCATAAGAACCTTATCCCATTGCCGGTGAAACATGGTGGTGGTAGTATCATGGTTTTGGCCAAGACGCTGCACATTGTGGAAAAATGATTCTTTCTAATTAATATCAAAGAGAATTCTAAAGGGAAAATGTCAGGACACTCTGTCCATGAACTGAATCTCAAGAGAAGGTGGTCATGTCATGCAGCAAGACAACTACCCTAATCACACAAGTTGTTCTACGTCAAATAAATGTTAAAGAAGAATAAAGTTTAATGTTGTGGAATGGCCAAGTCAAAGTTCTGCTGACCTAATAATCCAATCGAAATGTTGTGGAAGGACCTGACAAGCGAGCAGCTAATGTAGGAAACCCAACACCCAGAGCTTGAAGGAAGCTGTCTGTACTGAATGGGCTAAAACTCCTCCAAGCCTGTGTGCAGACTGATCAACAGCTACAGGAATGTTTATTGCAGTTACAGTGGGGCAAAAAAGTCTTTATTCCGCCACTGATTTGCAGTTTCTTCCTATGTAGAAAGATAGAGAGGGTCTGGTAATTGTCATCATAGGTACACTCAAATATGAGAGACAAAATTTAGAAATAATCCTAAATTTGGTTAAACTCATACTTTGTAAACATAACCTTTGTTGGCAATGAAATAGGTCCAAACGTTTCCTGTAAGTCTTCACCAGTTTTGGCACACCCTGTAGCTGGTATTTTTGGGCCCATCCCCTGCAGATCTCCTCTAGAGCATTGAGGCAACACGGACTTTCACACTCCTCCACACATTTTTCTATGGGGTTGAGTCTTGAACTGGCTAGCCCCACGCAGGACCTGAAATGCTTCTTCGGAGCCAACTCTTCGTTTTCCCATCCTGTGTGTTTGGGATCAATGCATGCGTGGAAGACCAGCCCACGTTTCCATCTTTCAATGCCGGACTGATGGAAGAGGTTTTGGCCTAAATCCTCAAGATACATGCCCCGTCGTTCTTCTTCCCTTAACCCGGATTCATTCGTCCTTGCCCCTCTGCGAAAAACATCCCCAAAGCATGATGTTTCCACCCCCATGCTTTCACAGTAGGTATGGTGTTCTTGGGATGCAGACGCAGCATTCCTGTCTTCCGTCCAGTTGAGTTTTTAGCAAAAAGTTCTATTTTGGTTTCATCTGAACCACAGATTTCTCCCAATCCTCTTTCCTGGATCATCCATATGCTCTCTGGCAAAACTTCAACGGGCCTGACACTGTACTGGCTTAAGCAGGGGGGCGCGCCTGGCACTGCAGGTCGAGTCCCTCTCAGCGTAGTGTGTTACTGATGGTACCCTTGTTATTTTGGTCAGTTTTGATGCTGTGGCAGGTGTCCTTTATACAGATAACAAGTAAACCGGCGCCATTAATACAGATAACAGGGAGTACAGAAGAGCTTCTTAAGGAAGAATTTAACATGTCTGTGAGAGCCCAAAAGCTTCTTTTTTTAGTATGGAGTTTGGCCCAATTTATGACCAAATACTTATTTTCCACCATGCTTTACCATTAAATATTTTAAAAATCCTACATGTGATTTCCTTCCTTCCTGATTTTTTTTTCTATTTAGTCTCTCATCGTTGAAGTGTACCTCTGAATGAAAATTACAGACCATCTCTCATCTTTCTGAGTAGGAAGCAACTTGCACATCGTGCTGACTAAATACTTTTTTGCCCCACTGTACAAAAAAGTACAGAGGGGTCACACTAGATACTGAAAGCAAAGGTTCACATACTTTTGCCACTCATTAATCTGTAACATTGGATAATTTTCCTCAGTATATATATCGCAAACTACATTTAATATTTTAATCTCTGTGTTTGATTCATTTCATGACCGGAATATTGTATATTTAGATACTTTTGACTGAATAGAGGAGATTAGGTTCGTTGCCAAACACGTCGTTTATTAGGAGGTTTTGATAAATTCATGACCCATAATGCAATTATGAGCTGTGCTCTAGAGAGCAATTATCCAAATACACAAATCCCTGCTTTTAATCCCCAATTTCCTTTCCGATCATGTGCCGCGTGGATGTGCTACACTACACGCACATGTCCAACCCAGCCCGAAAATGAGGTCTGATTGGCGATACACTGCATCTCAGCAATGTTGCATCACCTGAATATGAGGCTAGAGGAACACATATCACACTCTGCCTCCAGCGACCTCTTAGCTGTTGTCAGTTACTGCCACTTTAACGGTGCGTTAAACACACCATTGCCAGCCAGGCCCGTGCTCCCCCTCCTCCTCCTTTTCCGACACCACCGCGGCCAGCCGCTCCACAGGTCACGCTGAAGCCTGGTTAACCAGTCTGATGAGATTAAAACCCTCTCTTCCCTTTAACAGTCAGTCGTTTCACCATTGGCAGTGGATATTGTATGGCTTACGGCTTCGTAGGAAAAGCTCGCATCAGTAATAAACATTTTATGGACAAACTGGGACGGTGCTAACCCTGAAATAGCATTAACGGAAGTTCGAATTTCCTAAATGGGGAAGTTGTTGCTGTTTAAACAGCTCTCTATATAACGGCTCTGTCTATATATAGATGTCTTTAAACAGCAATATGTTCATAAACGTTCGTGTGTAAGTAAACATAACGAGCCATTCCACCGAATGGACGCCATTTCCGTT
Source organism: Ancistrus triradiatus (assembly GCA_025084515.1). Lineage (NCBI taxonomy): Eukaryota > Metazoa > Chordata > Actinopteri > Siluriformes > Loricariidae > Ancistrus > Ancistrus triradiatus. The sequence goes on from JAJAGP010001247.1 coordinate 7,016, forward strand.
CCCAGAACAATTTCATTACAATGTAGATAACTGTAAGAAACATTTTACTATTTAGAAAGGTGCACAGTGATGCAATTGCAAATTTGAGGTATATTATTTAACAAGGCTACAAAACCATCTTTAAAGAGTTTGGAATCCACCAATCCACAGTCAGACAGATTGTATGGAGGAAATTCAAGACCATTGTTACCTTGTTACTTATGAAACATACTACAAGTCCTTAAGCTCCAGTTGTATCATCTGGATCTTCTGAAGATCATGGAAAGACCAAAAGTAAGTTCCTTCTTATTTTTTCCTGTGTATTTGATGATATTGTAACTGAGACTGAGAACATCAATCTCTACTTACTATCCTGCTACTGAAATACATCTTTGGGCAGATGATTAGAATGTTCTTCGTGTTCTAATGCTATTAGTAGTATTAGATATATTTTTATGTATTTGCTTTCTGTGGCTGAAAACTCAGTCCGGAACTGGTTGATATGAGTAAACAGGACACAGTACCACAATATAAACAAATATAAAACATATAAAAATTGCCTGAGTTATGGGATAGTCCTAATATGTGTTTGTTGAGAAACTATAGAAGCAACGCAGTTTTATATATATATATATATAGATATATATATATAATATATATATATATCTATACAATATATAATCTATAAATATATATCTATATGTATATATATATATATATATATATATATATATATATATGTATATATATAGTTAACTGTTCTGAAAATCGGTGAGGTAATTATGTTAGTTAATTTAATGACTCAGTTGTTGACTCAGGTGACTTGCAGACTGGCTGAAATGAGTCCTGAACACACTGGCGCCCCTCAGGACCCATATTGGGTTTCTCGCATCTGTTTTGGCACAGTGTGTGACTATCGGAGGGGGTCATATATGGTCTGGAGCTGAAACGGTAATACACACACACACACACAGACACACACACACACATGGTAAAACTATGTCAAATGCAATTGTCTCTATAAATACCTCTCCATGTCGCCATTGGGTTTCCCTCTGTAGGTACGTGCAACCGCGGCAGATGCTGAAAACCTTAAAATGCCTAAGTGTTCTTCCGCTCCGACTCGAATGTAAATGCCTGTTGAAAATGAATATATCATAGGACCCAGTGCACGCCGTCCCTGGTGACAGCCGAGATTTGTGGTTTGAATGATAGTATCCTGCAATATATCAGAGAGGCTTGGCCATCAGTACTCAGCATGTGGGAATGTACACCAACGACTTACACTGCTGTCACTTGCTGTTTGGAGCCGAGTCTCCTGTGACAATGTGCATTTTTACCCGCGCGCCGTTCGCGCTCGAAATAAGGCGCTACAGTGTCCCTGGTTGTCACGTCCCTGGGAGACTGCTACATATAAAATGAATAATGTGCACTTCATGGCAATCAGCACGATGTGCAAAGATACACAAAAACACACACACAGAGACACTCAGAGTGGAGTCTCGATACACAAGTTGGGGACACTCCATGGACTGCTTACTGGAGCGTATTGATGCTACACCGACACTTACCCAACCTATGTGGCAAAGATCCTATGTTCAATCCTGGGTGGAGCTTGCAACGTCATGGGTCTTGTATTTATTAATAATAATAATAGCAATAATAAGTTAGACTTGTATAGGCCTTTGACAGTACCCAAGGTCACTTTACACAGAAAGTACAAAGGAAATAAATACAGTAAACAAAACACAGCAGACAGAAACAGGGGGAGGAAGAGAAAGAAAGTGATTTTATGGAAAACCCTCAGCCACTGGATGCCAAGCCTGGATAAAATATGGAGTCAGGAAGGGAATGTGGCATAAAAACCAGTGCCAAATCTACTAATGTGGTGATCTGCTGTGTAAAGGTTTTATAATTCATGATCAAATTTAACCTTAAGCTTAGATTCCTAATGCAATTCTTTTGGTTTTGCATAAGAACATTGTGGTTTTTGGGCTTCTGTTTTTTTTTTTAAATGAAGGCCAGCAAAGTTCCATTTCCATTGACATAAAAGTCAGATCTTTCTACATTTGTTGAATATACTGGAATATATTGGCAAAAAAAAAAAAAAACACACTGACAGTCGGGATGCTCCAAAAGTCGACATGTGGTTCTGTCTCAGGCCTGATTTTTTTACTGCCACAAGAGGGCATAAAAGTGCTTCCCCCACTGCCCTATAAAAAGGCTCTCAGATTCTACTTTTGGGTAGTGTACCTCTTGGTGAGAGATGGTTAACTGCTAGACATGCCTGTATGACATGCCCAGTTGACAGACATTTACATTTACAGCATTTAGCAGACGCCCTTATCCAGAGCGACTTACAATTGATACAGTCTTACAATCCAAGCAATTGTAGGTTAAGGGTCTTGCTCAAGGACCCAGCAGTGGCAGCTTGGCAGAGGTGGGATTTGAACCCTGGATCTTCTGGTCCAGAGTCCAGTACTTTAACCACTACCCCAGTCCTTTGAGAGGAAGGCACTGAGAGAAGTAGGATAGTCGTTTTGACAAACTGCCCTGTAAATCTGACGTAGCTGTTAGGAGGTGCAGGCTCTGGACGGCCCAGACAGACCAAAGGATCGTTGATTCGACGACAAGCACAAGCAGCTCCCACAGTTTAGTTTTCCACTGTCCAGACATAGGTGGCTCCTTCACTACACACCCCTGTCTCTGCCCGGACCATTTCCAGGTGCTTAGCAGAAGGAAATTTGTTGTCACAGCACCCATTATGTCAAGTCAAGTCAAGTCAGATCTATTTATATAGCGCGTTTTACAATGGAGCATTTGCCTCAAAGCAACTTTACAAGTTTAGATTATCTCCTAATAACTACGTCCAATCCCAAATTGAGCAAGCCTGGACAGTGGCAAGGAAAAACTCCCTGTGTCCTGCCATTGACAGCCAACCACTGTCACCTTGGTTTGCAGTCGTGTTGTGAACGAGAAACCTGTACTGGAACCATATCGCCTTTAGCTACAAATCCAGGTTCTGTTTGGGATCAGACAACAGTCGGTTTGGAGTATGGTGGCCTCATGGTGAGCGCTTCACATCTGCCTTTGCTGTGGAGCGACACAGTGCCCCAACTGCTGGTGTGATGGATGAGGATCTACAGGCCCAGCTGCAACGTCTGTGGACAAATACCATACAGAACCTGCCCAACTGTATCTCATTTGAATCGTGACTAGAGGGGGCCCAACAGGGTACTAGAGCCCTGTTGGGTACTAGAGTTGTACAGTTTTCCCCAATAAACTTATGCTTTTGCTCTAATGTTGTCATCACTTACAAATATAATCATTACATTCACACATATAAAGTTTCATTCGATTCCAAAAACTCCTTCTTGGTGTGATATTTTTTTTGTCAACTAGTTTATTTGGTCCTTACTATGATACTTGGCTCGCACAAACACATGCACACATTCTGTCCTGCTGGGGACTTTCCATTGACATAATGATTACTGTAGCTGATTAATGCTACGCCTAACCCTAACCTTCACCTCAGTAACCTAAAGCAAATCTTTTGACTCTTTTGGCTTTTCAGAAGAAAGTTACAGTTTCTGTAAAAAGCAATCAGCAAAATGTCCCCACAAGGTAAGAAATGTCATCTCTTTCTATAATTGTGGGGGCAGTTGGTATAAACATTTCACACACACACACACACACACACACACACACACACACAAATACGTACACTTGTCTTACTATCCTTATGAGAACTTTCCACTGACATGAATGACTAAGGAGGAACACTGTAGCTAATAAATGCTACACCTACCCCTAACCTTAACCTCAGTAACCATTTTTAAGCTGTTTTAACCTATTTTTTCAAATCAAAGTTGCCATTTTTGAAAATTGCCAGGTTTTCCTATCATCGTGAGGACATTTGGTCCTCACAAGTTAAGTCAAGATATTCATTCATTCATATCACTTTTTACAATGGAGCATTCAAAGCAACTTTTAGATTAACAAGTATAGCAGGACAAGGTACACAAACACACACGTAGGTTTTTCTAGCTGTCCTTATGAGGATTTTCCATTGACATGAATGACATTGAAGGGTCACTGTAGCAAACTAATGCTACACCTACTAATCCTAACCTTAACCTCAGTAACCTAAAGCAAGCCTTTTGGCTCTTTTCATTATTTTTAATCAAAGTTGCCATTTTTGTTAAGAAAACAAGGCATTTAAAGAAGTGGGGATACACAAATTGCCAGGTTTTCCTATCATCGTGAGGACATTTGGTCCTCACAAGTACAGCAAGACAAGGTACACACACATAAACACACACACACAGCTTCCCAAGTTACCAATCTGTTACTCCGTCGGGCAGCTAATGTAAACAGATTGTCTAACTGCAATGAAAACACACAACCCTGGCCCGTGTGTCTGTGGGAGACCAGTTCGCCGTTCCTTCTTCCCCTCTGCTCTGGGAACCACAACGTCAGACACTACGAGACCTCAACTCAATTAGTGATACCTTCCTGGTACATGTAGATGTTTTTATGGTTATGCTAGCATGTAACCAGAACCATTACATTTAAAAGAAGAATGTTGTGCCTGTTTTTTTCCCCAATGACATATTTGTCTAAGCATTTAAGTAGAGGCAGCGTTATACCGGGACAGCGTTTTTGAAGCACCTTGGGATTTGCAGAGGGTGACGCAAGATCTGCCTCCTCACTGTGTGTTTTGACAATACTTCCAGCTCTGTCACTGCCTTAGGCTTGTATACATCATAACAAAAGTTCAACTGGGAGGCGCTGGAATTCTTTGCGTTGATCCGTGGTGATGAGTGAATTTATGTCGAAAATTGACATAGCAACCCTTAAAGCAAAATTCACACTTTCACTAGACTTGAATGCTCAGTTAGAGCACGTAGCTTTAACCCAGCGCCTCGGCCAGAACCAGTTATTCATTTCTGTAAAGCCAGTTCAACACAATGAGTGAAGTTAGTGCTGGGCGGTGCATAGCAGAAACACAGCTATAACAAATAGGCAGCAAATTATATCATAGTTTTCGCCGCTACATCATCAGTAGAACACATCACCGAACAGCATGCTGGGTAAAGCTCTCTAGCCAGGTAGCATAACATACATCACAGCCTAGAAACAGTCTGTTAACAGCCGGGAAAGGCTCCGTCAGATTAAAGAACAGAACATAGAACTGGTTTATAAAGTGTGATGCAACATTAGAACCCCATTATGAACGCAGTATCGCTGGAGACAGATTCAGAGTAAGGATTAACCCACTGATGTCTTACCGGAGTGAAAATACATCAGCCAAAAATAGGACCTCACTCTTAAGCTCCGTCTTTAAGACGTAGCAGGTTGCACAATAATATCTGTTTACATTCGGCCACTGTTTCATACATTTGTGTAATTTTATGGGGCGAAGTAAACCTTATACATGTTAAAGCCTTCATAGTATACTGCTCAAAAAAATAAAGGGAACACTTAAACAACACAATATAACTCCAAGTAAATCAAACTTCTGTAAAATCAAACTGTCCACTTAGGAAGCAACACTGATTGAGAATCAATGTCACATGCTGTTGTGCAAATGGAATAGACAACAGGTGGAAATTATTGGCAATTAGCAAGACACACTCAATAAAGGAGTGGTTCTGCAGGTGGGGACCACAGACCACTTCTCAGTACCTATGCTTTCTGGCTGATGTTTTAGTCACTTTTGAATGTTGGTGGTGCTTTCACACTCTTGGTAGCATGAGACAGACTCTACAACCCACAGAAGTGGCTCAGGTAGTGCAGCTCATCCATGATGGCACATCAATGTGAGCTGTGGCAAGAAGGTTTGCTGTGTCTGTCAGCGTAGTGTCCAGAGGCTGGAGGCGCTACCAGGAGACAGGCCAGTACACCAGGATACATGGAGGAGGCCGTAGGAGGGCAACAACCCAGCACCAGGACCACTACCTCCGCCTTTGTGCAAGGAGGAACAGGAGGAGCACTACCAGAGCCCTGCAAAATGACCTCCAGCAGGCCACAAATGGGCATGTGTCTGCACAAACGGTTAGAAACCGACTCCATGAGGATGGTATGAGGGCCCGACGTCCACAGATGGGGGTTGTGCTCACAGCCCAACACCGTGCAGGACACTTGGCATTTGCCAGAGAACACCAGGATTGGCAAATTCACCACCGGCGCCCTGTGCTCTTCACAGATGAAAGCAGGTTCACACTGAGCACATGTGACAGACGTGACAGAGTCTGGAACGCCGTGGAGAGCGATCTGCTTGCCTGCAACATCCTTCAGCATGACCGGTTTGGCAGTGGGTCAGTAATGGTGTGGGGTGGCATTTCTTTGGAGGGCCGCACAGCCTCCATGTGCTCGCCAGAGGTAGCCTGACTGCCATTAGGTACCGAGATGAGATCCTCAGACCCCTTGTGAGACCATATGCTGGTGCGGTTGGCCCTGGGTTCCTCCTAATGCAGGACAATGCTAGACCTCATGTGGCTGGAGTGTGTCAGCAGTGCCTGCAAGATGAAAGCATTGAAGCTATGGACTGGCCCGCCCGTTCCCCATCCACCACCATGTCTCGCTCCATCCAATAACGCCACGTTGCACCACAGACTGTCCAGGAGTTGGCGGATGCTTTAGTCCAGGTCTGGGATCCCTCAGGAGACCATCCGCCACCTCATCAGGAGCATGCCCAGGCGTTGTAGGGAGGTCATACAGGCACGTGGAGACCACACACAATACTGAGCCTCATTTTGACTTGTTTTAAGGACATTACATCAAAGTTGGATCAGCCTGTAGTGTGTTTTTCCACCTTAATTTTGTGTGTGACTCCAAATCCAGGCCTCCATTTGATTTCCATTGATGATTTTTGTGTGATTTTGTTGTCAGCACATTCAACTTTGTACAGAACAAAGTATTCAATGAGAATATGTCATTCATTCAGATCTAGGATGTGTTATTTGAGTGTTCCCTTTATTTTTTTGAGCAGTGTATATTAAAACGGATTCTGCCGATATTAGTGTAATCGACTTCAGGTGGTCTCATTCAATGGGTTAAATGAGCTGTATCACTAACAGCACAGTGCTTTTACTAACTTTAATTCATAATTCAAAGTTTCAAAGGCATTCCAATTCTTTGTTTAAGAAACACGTTTAAGGGTTTGTTCGCTGACAAGATGCATTTTAGGTTTCGGCTGTGTTTTGAGTGCTACCTCGCTGGTCAACTAGATAGGCCCCCTAAATACAGCAGAGGTAGTGGACTCATTTTGAACACAGCCATGTCTCAAGCATGGAAACTTTTACAGCGTGTTGGTTGGATTACATGCACGAAATAAGCCGTGCAGGATCATTTCCGAAAACGATCGGAATAACGGATTTAAGACGTTTAAAACAGCATCATCCTGCTGAATATGCAGAGTTTGACAAAACAAAGTCAAAGAGGCTAAAGCTAAAGCTAGCAACAGCGCAGAGTCAGGCACAAACCAGCAGCCCCTATCTTTTTTAACGGAGCATTTGGTGAATCTCTAATGTATAAATATATCATGATACATATTTTTGGCCATACCGCCCAGCCCTAAGTGAAGTATTCAGATAATGAATAATAAACAACACCAGTTACAAACTTAGCACTTAGAAAAACCGTGTTGTGATCCCCAACATTGCCTCATCATTCAAAAGGGAGTGATCCAGACATGAGGTAATGCAGGAGGACTAATCCTCTCGAGCTTGTGCCATTAAAAACACACATCATTTTCATTTTCTATGTATCATTCTCTCTCTTTCTGTGCTGCGTTCATTCGAGAAATCACTGAAGGATCCTAGTGGCAAATGTATACAGGTCATTGGTTATTGTGTTCAAATCCGTTCTTTTCTGTTAAAAAGAAATACATGGATCATATTAGTCACTCCTTTGTCAGTGACTAATATGTGTTTTTGTGTCTTTAAAAAAAAAAAGTGACGTTTTTGTAAACCAATGTCCACAAATGTCAGGTGGTACCTGACATCCAAACATAACCTCATCGGTTATTTTATTAGGGAAGTTCTGGAAACGTTCCTCAGAGATTTTGGTCCATGTTGACATGATAGCATCATGCAGTTGTGAAAGATTTGTCGGATGAACCTCTATGATGTGAATCTCCCGTTGCACCACATCACAGGTGCTCTACTGGATTGCGATCTGCTGACTGTGGAGGCCATTTGAGTACAGTGACCTCATTATCATGTTCAACAAACCAGTGCTTTGTGACATGTGCTCATAAGGGGATGTACATGGTCAGCGGCAATACTCAGCTAGGCTGTTTGGCTTAAAGTGTGCCAAGAATATCCCCTACACCATTACACCACCAGCAGCGGGCTGAACTGTTAATAGAAGGCAGGATGGAGCCATGCTTTCATGTTGTTTACACCAAATTCTGACCCTACCAAATGTCACAGCGGAAATCAAGACTCATCAGACCAGGCAACGTCCAATTTTGATGAACCTGTGCCCATTGGAGCCTCACTTGCCTGTTCGTAGCTGACACAAGTGACACCTGGTGTGGTCTTCTGCTGCTGTAGCCCATCTGCTTCAAGGTTTGACGTGTCGTGCATTCAGAGATGCCCCTCAGTTGTAACGAGTGCTTATTTTAATCACTGTTGCTCGAACCAGTCTGACCTCTGGCATCATTAAGGCATTTTTCTCTCATAGAACTGACACTCACTGGATATTTTCTCTTTTTCAGGCCATTCTCTGTAAACCCTAAAGATGGCTGTATGTGAAAATCCCAGAAAATACTCAGACCAGCCCGTCTAGCACCAACAACCATGCCACGTTCAAAGTCAAATCACCTTTCTACATCAGATGGTCTACATTCTGTCAACAAGCAGTTGAGCAGGTGTACCTAATAAGATGTGTACCAGCAAAAGGTTCCCCAAGTCCTTTATATGAAACAGATTGGCATGATTTCATGTCTGAATCATTTAAAACCATGGCGTGTTCTACAATAGTGCAGCTTTTAAAACTGTCCCAGTCCATAAACGAAAAAGAAAGGAATTTTTATTGGAAGGGTTTTAAGACAAGAGGGAGCAGGGTATTCTGTCTTAAATTAGCCTTTGAGACTGTCTTTCAAATGTCATACTTTGCATACTACCCATACTAATCCCTGCCCAACATCAGTATCAGTAGCTGAAAAAACAGGAACATTTACAATACATGATACTAATACCATATCCCATATTTATATCATATTTATTTATATAGCGCTTTTTACAATGGAGCATTGTCTCAAAGCAACTTTACAAGTTTAGATTATCTCCTAATATCTACGTCCAATCCCAAATTGAGCAAGCCTAGGGCGACAGTGGCAAGGAAAAACTCCCTGAGTTATAGGAAGAAACCTTGGGAGGACCAAGACTCAAAAAAGGACCCTTGTCCGCTAGCCGGGAGTGTCGAGTGGGCGGTCTGGCTGAACTGGGCTTCGGTCCTCGTGATCTTGACTCATGCATCCTTGCCTTAGAATAAGGGCAGAGCTGGGGGTTCATAGTCAAAGAGTCTTATGGTGATCAGAGACGTTGGGTTGCTGTCTTCTGCCTCCCGTGGGGTTGCCAATGTCTCATGTGATCCCTCTTGGCTGTGTTTCCTACCAGTTCTCCTCTTTTCTAGCTATGCTGCTATATAGCTAATGCTGCCCGGGTCTCTCATGTGATACACTTGGCATCAGTGATTGTTAATAGACACTGTGCTCTTAATCAAGTAACTAATAATACATTTTCTTGTTTTCTCTCTGAGCTGTGTTCGCGGTACCAGTTCCAGCCCCACACAACATGATGTTCATCTGCTGTACCTCCACTCAAGCTGCTTCCGTCATCAGCTCCAGCCCCATCATACCCGGGCCACTTAATGCCGATGTGCATACTTCACATTTTATGCGAACTTTGACTTCGTGACTTTAGTTTCGCTCTTAGATTTATCATCTACGCCGCCCAAGGAGGTTGGGTCCCTTTTTGAGTCTTGGCCCTCCCAAGGTTTCTTCCTATAACACTCAGGGAGTTTTTCCTTGCCACTGTCGCCCTAGGCTTGCTCAATTTGGGATTGGACGTAGTTATTAGGAGATAGTCTAAACTTGTAAAGTTGCTTTGAGACAATGCTCCGTTGTAAAAAGCGCTATATAAATAGATCTGACTTGACTTGACCCAACCTCCTTGGGTGGCGTAGATGATAAATCTAAGAATGAAACTAAATGAACTGAAGTAAAGTAGAAATATTGATCTCCACACAATCCATACAACATGTATACATGGTTTTAGTACTTGACACATGATATCGCAGCTCTGGTTGCTCGGTGGTAAGAGCCAGCTGCTGGAAACCCCAGGCCTGGGTTCGAATTCTAGGTGCAACTTGCAACGTGAGGGTCAGGTGGTGTGTCTACATCTACATATCCAGAGCGACTTACAACTGATACAGACTTACAAAATATAGTACAGGTAAATTTGCATTTTCCATACCATCCCAACTTTTTCTGATTAAGACCTCAGATGCCACAAATCCTACAAAGCCTTAACTGAACGACCTACGTACACAGAATTCCTTAGGAACGTTGGCGTGTGTTAAAAATGTGCGGTTAATACGTGACCCACATAATGATCCGATCATTTAAGCATTAACAGGGCGCATTACAGTAATAGGATTTAAATGCTCCATTACGAGCTCGTTAACGCATCGCCCAGTTTTGTGTACTCGGGCTGTTTATTGTTCCTCGTTGGGAGTCCACGCGCAGCATGCAGGCCAGTGCCTCTCGCACCTACGGGGCTGAGCCGCAGCCTTGTGAACCAGCTTTATTTCAGTCCGTTTAGTCCCTGTGGAAGAAATCCCAGGCATTTGCCTCACCAGTCTGTGTGTGTGTGTGTGGAGGGGGTGGGGCGAGTGGTGGTTGGGAGGGGGGGGTATATATTTATGAGCATGATGTGCACTGAGTATTTTTGGCTGCGCGTGAGAAGGGGGAGGAGACGAAGGTGTTCCTTTCAGGGCTATGATGGGGCAGCAAGCATGGTGAATGTAATCTAAAGAAATGGGAACAATCAAGAAGGATGATGGGTGAATCAGTAGGCGAGAGGGAGAGGAAGAGAGCGAGAGAGGAAGAGGGTGGTAAAGAGAGAAGTGGATAAGAAGTAAGGCTCTTTGATCCGTTGCATCACCCGCTGCCATGCGTAGCCAACTGGAGAACCCGGTGAACTGGCAGCTATTCTGAGTACGAAGACGCCACTGATCTGTCTCATGACTGCCACGAAACGTCCATGGGGTCACACACTGGATTTCGGGAGCGCTCTGTATGACCTCATCGTCACGAGGGTCTCTACAATGCATGCGCTCCATGAACCATTCCGTAATCGCCTATATTTTGCTCCGTTCGCCTGTCGCGCGAAAAAAAAGAAAGGTGACGCTATTTTACATTCGGAGAATACACAACGGTTTCTAGAATATCTAAAAGTCAAGGATAACCCCAGGAACCCTGGAGACTGTATCTCCTTTCTATCTGCTGTCACACCAACCTGTCAAGCAGCCTCTCCAAGTACTGAATTGGTGATCCTTGTTAAGATTCAAGCATTTGTCACAGCTCTCCCCCACAACACACACACACAGCTTGTCAAGGAGCCACACACACACACACACACACACACACGCGCGCTAGCTCACTCACTCGCAGACAGCCCCTGGCTAAACTCTAAATTAAAGACCTAATGTGCAATCCTCCTGTGATGCTCACAGCTAATGAAATGGAGAAGCTAAGCCCCAGAGCAGTGGACACAGGAGAGGACGACACCTGATTCCCTTTGTGCGCGCGTTCGCTGTCTGCCTTGCATAACTATGCTCTATAGTTCAGCGGCGAACGTGATACGTGCGCCTGTTGGAAAAACAACACACAAAAAAAAAGTATCTCCTCTACGGGGCTTGCCTTCACAACCCTTAACTTCTGCGTTCGGGTTTTTTATTAGGCCTTATTTATTAACGTCGGTCTCGTGCGAGTTTCATGCCCTTATGAGCTTGGTAGGTAGCAACTAGCACCCCAGTCGAAACAAGTCGAGGATAAACAGGCAGTCATGAATATGGAAAACGAAATAAATGTCCCCGCGCAGGGCACTGGCATGGCGCTCCGTGTAGGCTGCCATCCCTACCCGCCGTCTCCTGCGCGCAGGATTCTGCCAGCTTGTCTCATTATCCTTCTGAGACGTTCTGTAGGTCTGCCTATAAATAGTCCTATTAGGGCTGTTTTTCTGCCACCGGCGTGTAGTTTCCTCCGCTGGTTCAATCAGCCGAGAGCGACAGATCATTAGCTGGGCAGTCTGGACCTGTCACCATGAGGAGCTCAGGTCAAAGGCCAAACACCTGAGTAATGGAAGCCACAATACATATTAACATTTTGCAGATAAACCCAAAGCAGTTGATTTAAAAAAAAATTAGGCGTGCCTATTTCGGGAGCTACGGTTACATTAAATGTCAATCGAGGCAGCCGAGCTAATATTTTCAGCCTTACCAATCGAGGTTTCTGCATACAAAAAGCCACCGTTTGATTAAATATATCAATCAGAGCGTACTCCGATCTAGAAATCAGGTTAAGAAAGCCGATGAAGAAAGCTGGATTTTGTTTCAGTAACCTGATTTCTCATAGCATGTATACAGTGCCAGTTACCAGATTTTTAGTGAGAAAAAAAACATGGTTGCCAGGTACGCTTATTCTTGGAGGTTTCACTTCCTTGGGGCTTATTTACATAGACCAGGTGGTGGCACGGTGGCTCACACCGCAGCCTCACAGCGAGAAGGTCCTGGGTTCTCCCCGTGTCCATGTGGGTTTACTCCGGGTACTCCGGTTTCCTCCCACAGTCCAAAGATTACTCTAAATTGGCATCGACTTGTATGTATACAGTGGTGATTGAAAGTTTGTGAACCCTTTAGAATTTTCTATATTTCTGCATAAATGACCTAAAACATCATCAGATTTTCACACAAGTCCTAAAAGTAGATAAAGAGAACCCAGTTAAACAAATACTTGGCCATTTATTTATTGAGGAAAATGATCCAATATTACATATTAGTGAGTGGCAAAAGTATGTGACCCTCTAGAATTAGCAGTTAATTTGAAGGTGAAATTAGAGTCAGGTGTTTTCAATCAATGGGATGACAATCAGGTGTGAGGGGGCACCCTGTTTTATTTAAAGAACCATGGTACGAACAAAGGAGATTTCCGAGGACCTCAGAAAGAGAGTTGTTGATGCTCATCAGGCTGGAAAAGGTTACAAAACCATCTCTAAAGAGTTTGGACTCCACAAATCCACAGTCAGACAGATTGTGTACAAATGGAGGAAATTCAAGCCCATTGTTTGTTCCCCCCTTCCCAGGAGTGGTCAACCAACAAAGATCCACTCCAAGAGCAAGGCGTGTGTGTCATAGATTGGTGCTGAGGTCATTAAAACCGACCCCAGGGTAACTTCTAAGCAACTGAAGGCCTCTCTCACATTGACTAATGGTTAATGTTCATGAGTCCACCATCAGTTAAGAACACTGAAAACAACAATTGGTGTCATGGCAGGTTGGCAAGCAGGAAGCCACTGCTTCTCCAAAAAGGAACATTGCTTGGGCTCGTCTGCAGTTTGCCTGCTAAAGATCACGTGGACAAGCCAGAAGGCTATTGGAAGAATGTTTTGTGGATGGATGAGGACCAAACTTTTTGGTTTATAAAAGAGAAAAGCGTTATGTTTGGAGAAAGGAAAAACCCTGCCATTCAGCATAAGAACTTATTATCCATCTGTGAAAACATGGTGGTGGTAGTAATCATGGTTTGGGGGCCTGTTTTGCCTGATCTGGGCAGGACGGGGCTTTGCCATCATTGGATGGAACAATGAATTCTGCAATTATATCAGGAGAATTCTAAAGGGGGGAAAAAATGTTCAGGACCAATCTGTCCAATGAATGAACCTCAAGAGAAGGTGGGTCATGCAGCAGACAACGGACAACGACCTAAGCACACAAGTCGTTCGGACCAAAAGAAAGGAACCAAAGAAATGGTTACAGGAAGAAGAATAAAAGTTAATGTTTTTTGAAATGAGGGCCAAGGGCAAAGTCCTGACCTTAATCCAATCGAAATGTTGTGGAAGGACCTGAAAGCGAGCAGTAATGTGAGGAAAAAAAACCCACCAATCCATCCCAAGGAGCTGAAGCTGTTCTGTACGGAGGAAAATTGGGCTAAAAATTCCTCCAAGCCGGTGTGCAGGACTGATCAACAGTTACAGGAAACATTTAGCTGCAGTTATTGCTGCACAGGGGGGTCACACCAGATACTGAAAGCAGAGGGTCACATACTTTTGCCACTCACTAATATGTAATATTGGATCATTTTCCTCAACAAATAAATGACCAAGTATAATATTTTTGTCTCATTTGTTTAACTGGGTTCTCTTTATCTAGTTTTAGGACTTGTGTGAAAATCTGATGATGTTTTAGGTCTTATTTATGCAAACATGTAGAAACTGCTAAAGGGTTCACAAACTTTCAAGCACCCCAGCAGAAAAAAATCAGGGCCACCTGGAGGTTTTGCATCTTTTGGGATTATTTCCACAGACCAGGTGGGAGATTCTCTTAGGGATCTGGCAACCCTGGAATTAAACGCAGCACCAGCTAAACGGCTATCGAACACATTGTGGAGAGACGCAAAATATAGTCAAGAAAATGAATAATTCGATGACTTAATATTAAAAATTTAAGTTTACGTCACATCTTTCTGTGAGATTATTGGCTGGTTGCAAAGTAGAAATCCAATTATTGCCTGGGTCACGTAAACCCCGGAGGTTTCCCATTATCTGATTACTCATGTGCGGATGGGATTACTGACAAAATCTGATTTTCTGCAGTTATGGGATTATTAAGTGCATTTAAACACACTCATTGTTTTAGGTCACAGTGGTAAGTATTCACTGTGACCGCCCCTTACACCTGAGCAATAGCAGCATCTGGCAGCTTCATCAGGATGGCAAGTTGACACTTCTACAGTCCGAGGATCGGTAAGCTTAATCAGGAATGGCCATTTTTGGGAGGGGAGTTATATATGTTATATTATAGTATTGCTAAAACAACACATCTAATGGTGGCCTAAGACTTTTGCACAGTACCACCATTAGAAATTGACTAAATATATTTTAGTGGTCAATAACTACCTTGTTTATTCGAAGGGAAAAAAAATCTACGAAATGCAAAGAAGCAATCACTAACAACCCTCTGGAATTGAAAATCCTGCTCGACATTTTTTTCCCCTCTCGGTGAATCATATCAGGTGGACTGTTTGCTGTTGGCTTCGTGTGGATTTTGGCTGTGGATTTTTTTCTCCCAGGTGCCAGTTTGGACAGGGGGGGAGAAAGCATTGCACGTACAGGCCAAGTGCTTCTCCTTGTCGGATCCGATAGCTAAGACAGCGCATGGAGCCGCAGAGCCCCAGCGCTGGCTGTCAGCCAGCTGGCCTTCTGGGATTACTCCAGATTGGAGCTCATTAGCGTCCCGCTGAGAATCCTTCTAAATGGTATCAAGCTGCTATTTTAGAGGAAGTAATCTCAAGATGGTAATTGTGCTGCTTGAATTATTTCAGAGATTGGTGAGTTCGGAGCGGTACCTGCTGCTCGGTGAGGAGAAAATACTGCGAGGGCAATTCTGGAGTGGAGAGTCAAGGGGTTCTCGATATAGCCCCTGAATGGTGGCAGTCCATCAAACGCACATTCAAGGCCCCCTGTCGGCCTTGATGATGCGAGAAGAGATATACAAAGGTGTCCCACTGGCCTCGAGCCAGCAGTAGCCAAGATCAAGATGATGGACTTGCTCTCCTGCTAGTCAGGACCTTGAAAGACGAGCGCGCCTAATAGTCTAATTACACGCACCTCCTCAAGTGCACACATTGCGAATGCCACCATGCTCATCGGACAGGAGAGAAAGCAGGCGAAGGGAAAGCGGAAGAAGACACCTAATACTAATCTTCATGTACACTCACCTGCCACTATATTAGGTGCTAGCAAAGTGTTGGACCCACTTTTGCTTTCAGAACTGCCTTAACTCTTCGTGGCATAGATTCAACAAGAAAGTCCTCAGAGATTTTGGTCCATCTTGACATGATCGTATCATCCAGCTGCTGCACGTTCATGATGCGAATCTCCCGTTCCACCCCATCCCAAAGGTTCTCTATTGGATTGAGATCTGGTGACTGTGGAGGTCGTTTGAGCACAGCGAACTCATGTCATGTTCAGTTTGAGATGATCAGAGCTTTGTGACATGGCACGTTATCCTGTGGAAGTATCATCAGAAGATATACTGTGGTCCTAAAGGGATGCACATGGTCAGCAACAATACTCAGGTAGACTGTGGCAGTTAAACCATGCTTAACTGATATTAAGGACCCAAAGTGGGTCAAGAAGATATCCCCCACACCACCTCCAGCCTGAACTGTTCATACAAGACAGGATGGATCCATGCTTTCAAGTTGTTTAGACCAAATTCTGACCCAACCTGCAGAAATCGAGACCAGCTTTGTTTACCCAATCTTCTGTTCTGTGAATTGTAGCCTCGGTTGCCTATTCTTAGAAGACAGGAGTGGCGCCCAGTGTGGTCTTCTGCTCCTGTAGCCCATCTGCTTCAAGTCGGGCATTCAGAGGCACTCCTCGGATGTAAAGAGTGGTTATTTTTGCAGTTGATGTACATTTCAGAGCTAAGGTTAGGCTATATTAAATAGCTAATATTTTCAGCCTAACCAAACAAGGTTTCTGCACACACAGTACTATTTGGGCCATGGTAGTACTGTTTCAGGAATGGTATAATGATCGTACTGTGTGCAATTATTAGAATACAACCAGAAAATACAGGAAATGTGTAGGCACTATTAAAAAACCTGAAAAAAAACACAGAGCTTCTACAGGCTATAGGGGCTAAGTATTTAGTGTGAGCTTCCTTTACACTTGAGCAATAGCAGCATCTGGCAGCTTTATCAGAATGCCCAGCTGACCCTTCTACAGTACTAGTTTAATCAGGAATGTCGTGTTTAAACAGCACTTAATTGATATTAAGGGGCCCAAAGTGTGCCAAGAAAATATCTCCCACACCATCATCAGCCTGAATCGTGGACAGGATGGATCCGTGCGGTCATGTTGTTTATGCAAATTCTGACCCTACCAGAAATCGAGACTCATCGGACCAGGCAACATTTTTCCAATTGTCCGACTTTGGTGAGTCCGTGCAAATTGTAGCCTCGGTTGCCTGTTCTTAGCTGACAGAAGTCTTCTGTCGTTGTAGCCCCATCTCCTTCAAGGTTTGACGTGTTGCGTTGTGTGTTCAGAGAGACATTTCTGCATAGCACGGTTGTAATGAGCAGTTATTTGAGCTCCTCTTGCTTTTCTCAGCTCGAATCAGTCTGGGCATTCTTCTCTGACCTCTGGCATGGATATTTTCTCTTTTTCGCACCATTCTCTGTAAACCCTAGAGATGGCTGCGCGTGAAAATCCCAGTAGATCGGTAGTTTCTGACACCAACCACGTTCAAAGTCACCTAAATCACCCTTCTTCTCCATTCTGATGCTCCGTTTGAACTCCAGCAGGTTGTCTAGACATGCCAAAATGCATTGGGTTGCAGCCATGTGATGTTAGATACCTGCGTAACTTTATCATCAGCATCAGTCTGAGGACTTTTGAACGGACCTAAGGCTTTTTGCTTCCTAAACAGTAAAAAAGTGCATGCTAGGTATAAGACTGTGTTTAGTCTGATATACTTCTTCTCGATCTGATCTACTGATCTAATGGTCTTCTGTTATCTTGGCCAGCAACCAATGGTAGATAGGCTTTCTCTTTCTGCACTGGCTCTTGTTTCAGATCCACATCTCCACCTCGAGCCTTATCAGGTGTCCGAACTACTTAATAATGTTTATAAGAGCAGGACACCTGAGGCTTGCATGTACTGTCTGCTGCTCATTGTAGGAAGTATCGAAGAGACTGTAAGTGGTTCGGTACATCTAGACTTCGGTTCGGTACAATCCTTAAGTAAGCATGCGCGCCATTCATTCGCACTGCAAACGCCACCCCACCCCTTTATTTTCTGAATCCCTCTTCAGCCGAAATGGAACACACCGAAAGGTTTTGTTTGAGAAAATCCGACACAAGGCAAGCGCCTCGTTTTGGCCGGCCGACTGATAGCGGCAAGATCACGTAACCTTACCCGAGAGCGAAGAGGATGTCGCTGGAGCAGGAATCTAATATGGAGATGCAGAAATTACAGACAGGACTCGAGATGAATAATTCAGTTAAGACTGCCAGTTCACTGATTAATTAATCATCAAGCACCTCTCCACTGGGGGTTATGTGAGAGCCAGACAAATGAACTGTTTGCATTCAGCTGTCTCTCCGAGTGCCGCTAACTATAAGTTTTAATCAACTCAAGAGTCTCGAGCCGTCCGTAAGCGCACCTAAGTGCAGGAGGACTGCGTTTAAATGCTTCGTTTCCGTTTTACGACCATTTTGGAGGCGACAAGGAAAGGCGAGACGGCGTTAGGGGCGCGACTCGGGAGAAATCAACAGATCAATGTGTCTGAGGGGAAAGATAATATCATATCAGACAGCACTCATCGCCTAATGATTGGACAAGCACCTTGCAGGCCTGGCTGCCCTGTGTCTGGAAATGCATTTCCTTACCACAGTACTGAATAGAAAAAATCAGCCCATTCAAACAGAGCACAAAGCACTTGTTGCGCCATAACATTAAAACCACTGGAAGACAGGGGAAGTGAATTACACTGAGAATATTGTGCGTTCGGCCTCCCTAATCATCGCTGCAGACCCCTGAAGTGTACTCATGAGAGCAGAAATGGGTCCGATCTGATCCTATATCGGTAACTGACGTCATTCATCCATCGGATATCGGACAGACAGGGCCGATCCACTTACAAGTCCATACTCCATTCCACATCTTCCACATCCGCCCAAGGAGGTTGGGTCCCTTTTTGAGTCTTGGTCCTCCCAAGGTTTCTTCCTCATAACACTCAGGGAGTTGTTCCTTGCCACTGTCACCCTAGGCTTGCTCAATTTGGGATTATTAGGAGATAATTTAAACTTGTAAAGTTGCTTTGAGACAATGCTCCATTGTAAAAAGTGCTATATAAATACATCTGACTTGACTTGACATCTTACCATGAGCAATTTCAGTCTGCAGCTGAGAGAGCAAATAGTATTAGCTGTTGATTTAAATAAAATGTTATGTTATATAAAATAGGATTTCGATTCAATTTATCGGTTCCTACCGACGCATTTTCTGCTTTACAAACATGGCCACGATTAGTGCGAAAACACATCCGTATTAAGGAAGCATCTCGTGTCATGTGATCCCACGTCATCACGCATTTTGATGAAGTTTGGTGTTCCTAAGTCACTATTTAGAACATTAGCCCACTTTAAGCTTTTTACTTATCCTTGTCAGGGACGCGGGAGAGCCGGCGCCTAACTGGCGACGCAGGGCGCAAGGCAGAAACAACCCCAGACAGGGCACCAATCCATCGCTGGGCACATGCACTCACTCACACTCTAAGGGGCACTTTGGAAACACCAATAAACCTACCACATGTCTTTGGACTGTGGGAGAAAACCAGAGTACCCCGAGAGGACCCACAGGGAGAACATGCAAACTCCACACAGGGGGAGCCTGAGGTTGGGATCGAGCCGGGGATCTCGGAGCTGTCAGGCTACAGTGCTAACCAGTGCACCACCATGCCACCCACTTTTTACTTATAATAGGTTTTAAAGGGAAGGAAAAAGCTTAATGAAAAGTGATTACAGGCAGCAATGTCTCACATTATTACAGATCGCATGTTCAGGTTAAGTGTTTTAACGGAGCTAGAGGAGCTGGTATGCTAAGAACACGAACAGCGTTCCCCATATGTCAGAAACGAGTGAGGACGTGAAGATGTGCCGGAAAAACTATGCACAGAGAGTCAACCCAAAGTGCTTTATTTACCCAGTGCACTAATCCCATCTAGACATTTTATCTGTAAGACTCTAACAGTCTGAGATCTCAGGCGTCTTTTCTAATGTGCCGGCAAGAGCTGATTGTTTACTGGCCAGCAACTCCGCCTTCCTTCATACAAAGTACCCATATGTAACTGTTTTAAAATAACTTAATTTAAAAATAGGCTGTCATGGTGTCGCCTTACAGCGAAAAGGTCCTGGGTTCAGCTGCAGGTTGAGCAGCCTGGGGCCTTTCAATGTGGAGTCTCCATGTCCTCCTCGTGTCCGCGGTTTACTCCGGGTACTCTGGCTTCCTCCCACAGTCCAACACATGCGTGTTAGGTTAATTGCAGTTTCTAAAAGAGTTTCTAAAGTGCCCTTAGTGTATGAGTGTGTGTGCCTTATGATGGATTGGCGCCCTGACTAGGGTTGTTCCTGCCTTGCGCCCTGTGTCACCACCTGGGCATCGGCTTTCTCGCAACTCTGAATGAAGAAAGTTAATGAATAGATGAATGATTTCAACTAATAATCACCAGCTTCAGCCATATCTAACAGGCAGGGGTAAGAAATCACAAAAATGCTGTGAGCAGGAATTATTGGAGAGGACATTTGATCCCCCCTCCAAACTTTGAGGAGGACACCCAACCCCCCTTAAAAAAAAAAAAAAAACACCTGGTGGACAGTAACAATGGTGGAATAGTTACTCAACAGGACTTGTGCATAGTCAAGAATTGTTACTGGCTGTCCAAATATAGATTTCAATGTCCTGAAATTTGTGATTTATAGGGTGTGCTCACGCTAGGTGATCTGTACTGTGCCCAAGCACATTTAAACCCCTAAGTTTGGTTCGTTTGACTAGTGTGATCGCTAGTTTCCGCATAATCTTTTTATTTGTGCAGGAAGAGTAACGGAAAATCACTGCGTTATATAATCAATAAATCTATGACAAGGCAAACGAGAGGCAAAACTAATCCAAAAAACACAAAATAAATAAGTACAACCATGAAGTCCATTGTGCTGTGCATCTTAACTCACAAAGGGTTAAAATGCATTGAGACGGTGGAAGCATGCTCAGGCCCTGAACTGTTAAGTAAAATGTGAGCGCAGGCCAGCACAAGGCAACAGGGCATTATATGAGTCTTCTACGTCCCTGCTGAGACAGAAGAGCAGACTGAAGTCCAAGAATAAGGACTTTAGGTTTCTGGAATCTGACTTGATCAATGCCTCTGCTCCTCCAGCCCATCATGGTCAGCTCTCCTGTTAATAAGTTCACAAAGCCTCACACCGCTGGAGGAGGGGAGAAAGACTCGAAGAATTGGAAGGAGAAGAAGAGCAAACAGAAGTAAAGAAGAAAAAGAGGTTGCGGTTTAGAACTGCCTGTCCACGTTGAGTCATAGGTAGTGCAACAGACTTAGGGCAATATGTCTTGGAACGCGAGTTGACACGAACAATTTGAGGCTGTTTTCCTGGACGCAGACTAAGATTAGTCACTGGGATTAAGTTATGCTGTCTGCATCGAAAATATTTATCAGTTCAGTTCTGAGCGCCGCTTCCTAAAACAGTGGCGTCTAGAAATGGAAGAAGGCCTCGTCGGAAAGGGAAACGGCCATATTTCACTGAGTGCTCGGGAACGGGTTGGTTCCAGCGACTTGGATTTGTTCTTTTCTGCCTATATGAGTATGCTTCTAAGTCAAAACTAATCTATCCCCCAGCGCACACTTCCTCTTTCAATCCCACCGCTGATGGCCGTCGACCATTCATATGGTAAGCTATCCAGTTTTACTTTGGCTGCCAAGGGATAAAAGAATCATTAAATGCATCCCCAACCTCCTGAACTGGCCTGCAGCGCTCTCTTACTTGCCCCATACAGCTCGCACAAAGAAAAGTATTCCACAACCAAGGCAAGCATCCCTCCCCCAGTGCCAAGAGAGATGCAACAGGCTTTCCCAAACACAGGACAACCGAGAGTTTTCTCCTCAGTCCTCTCCTCCCCCTATCCCTTTCTTTTAAAGCGAAAGGACCCCCGAAAAAAAGGGCTCCCTTTTCTTTCATTAGCTTTCTTTTGGATGAGCAGATTGAGTTCTCTTTAAAAAGATACTAAAATCTTTGTTTTACCCTTTTTGTGCAGAGTTCAGACTTTCCCTCTCACAGGCCGGACTGATTTCCATTGGTACAGCCCAGCTATTTAAGCGTGCATTGTGTGGGCTGACCTATGAAAAATTCAGGGGACACGAGGAAGGGCCCTAGCTAGCGTCGCCCCACCGCCTGGCTCCTCGGGGATGGCTGGGTTCGGGACAGCCTGTGGCATTTGCACACCAATTGCGGAATCCTATTCGGGAAGACAAGGAAGTGCAGAGGTGCCCCTCCTCCTCTGTTCTGCCTCTTTCCAGCTATCCTCACCATGGCACTGCCATGAATAGAGGAGCCCACTCTGGGGCCAAGTGAATGGCCAGACTGTCAGCGCTCTCAAAAGCTTATAATGTTGTAGCCACTTGGGCTGCATATTAACATGCATGTAAGGAGCAAACCATGCGGTTGTACTCAGGCAAACACGCACACACACACACACACACACACACACACACACACGCACACATGAAGAATGGAAAAGCAATCGGCGCCTAAAACAAACATACACAAATATTCCAGCTTTAAGGTGGAGGCCCAGACGCGTCACCAATATACTTGGGTTCCAACAAACCGGTTTTTTCTAAATATTGGAACTGGTCCAGGCGTAGCAAAGACAAACAGAGTTAAATGAGACGACGGTAAGGCAGCGCATGTGAATATCATACAGCAAATGCGTTACAGAGGATCTTTTGGGCTGAGGCTGGTCAAATCCACAAACAAATCAATTCAGACTTGAACTTAAACACGTGCACGTCTTCGAACCGCCACGAACACTCTGAGCCGGACGCAGGGTTGGATTCCTTTTGTATTTTAAGCTCTGCTAAGAGCGAGCAGAATTACAGAGAGCTGAAAATTAGTCCCAGGATGACGATCTGAACGAGCAAAAGGCAGAAATTTGCAGCCATTTCTAAATGGGAAAGTGTCTCGCTGCAGCCCCGGCAAATTGGAAAAACAAGTGCAAGAATGTCTGGCGGCAGCCAAGGAAAATGCACCTTCGGCCTAGCTGTGCTAGGACATTTTTCAGACTGCTTTTCCTGTTAAAGATTCCGTCTCTTAGACTGTGCGTCACCCTTGGGAGCGAGAGGACACCACGGCGTTAACTCTTTCTGCACTGCACAGAGCTAACACACAGCCCCGGTTATATCTGTATGGTACCTGATTGTCTGACTTTGAGAAGAGCAGGATTTTTCTACAATGCAAGTTTTTATTTATTGTAGATACTCTTTTGGGTATCTATAATTACTGCACTGGTGATGATGTTTCTGCTGGTAACAAGTTCTTTAACCCTGACTGATGCAGTGAGTAGCTTCTCACTTGTTAAACAACCATGTTGAAAGACATCCTGTGGTCGTGGAAAAGATCATCTGTTTCAGAAGGGTCAGATTGTGAAAGAGTGGTTCAGGGAGCATGAGCTATCATTTTCACACATGGATTGGCCACCACAGAGTCCAGACCTGAACCCCATTGAGAATCTTTGGGATGTGCTGGAGAAGACTTTGTGCAGTGGAACAAATCTCCCATCAGCAATACAAGATCTTGGGGAAACATTAATGCAACTCTGGACAGAAATAAATGTTGTGACATTGCAGAAGCTTGTGGAAACGATGCCACAGCGAATCAAATCTCAAGGCATTCCAACGAAATATTAGAGGCCGGTAGTGTGTAGCATTTGGGTGCAAAAGTCTTAGGCCACGTTCCAATTAACAGAGAGGAGGATGATAAGACAGGCAGGGATCACTTCTGGAGAGTCACGGAAAAAAAGTAGCATTAGCGTGCAAAAGTCTTAGACCACTATTAGATCTGTTGTTTTAGCAATGCTGTAAAGACCATATATAACATACTGACAATACACACCACAATCCTCTTTTCCACTGATCTACAACCCAATTTTTTTAGTCTTAGCACCTTTTCACCCTGACCAAAAGACCATTCCTGATCGAACTTCTTCGAACTGTATGAAGTTCCCAGATCCTGCTATTGCTCAACTGTAAGGGGGGCTCACTAAATACTTGCCCCTGTAGCCTATAGAGGCTCTTTTCTTCCAGTTTTGAATACTGCATACACATTTCCTGTATGTTATGGTTGTAATCTAGTAAAGAGACTGAGAAATAATGATATATGGCCATTATACCATTGCTAAAACAAGATGCTTACAGTCCACTCCACAATAACGTCCACCTCTGGTAAAGATGAGTAAAATGTCTTGTAACTAATTTGGTGAATTAACTTAATGTCTTACTGAAATAAAGAGACAAATCCAACCTTTACTTGAAGAAAATGTAGTCCGATTAAAAATATTATGTTTAGCAAAACCACGTGCCACAGTAATTGGCAGAAAACTGAAGCAACTGAAATACTATTTTCATTTATATGTACTTTTTAAGATGTTGATCAGAAAGCCTAGCAACTTTCAAGCAGTAATCCATGACGTCCTGTTTATATAGGAATTGACACAGAGGTCAAATTCTCTTAGCTATTCTTCAACTATTTAAGTAAGAAAAAAATGTGTTGACCTTCAGATGACAAGGAATGGTTCTAAAATCTACTCTCCTGAAAATGCTCATATCTACAGTTAGGGCCATAATTAAAACATTCCAATCAACCGGAACTGTGACCAACTTGCCTGAATGAGGACCCAAGTTTATTTCGCCCCAAAGATCACTGCTGGAGACAGAGACAGGAAAAGTCTCCAAAATAATCAGATGCCACCTGCAGGCCAGCAGATTATTTGGAAGACTTGCCAAGAAAAGCCACAAATGTAAGCTGAACGCTACTGGGCCTTTGACTGGCATATTGTCCTATGGGAAGATGACAGAAAAATGTAGCTTTTTGGAAACAAAAACTCAAGATGGGTTTGGTGTAAAAAGAAGGACGACTAGCCTAAAAAGAAGCCCAGTGTTACTGTATAGTGGAGGGAAACTCATTAGGGCACATGGCCTCCTGGACTCCAGACCATTTTGAATAAACCATAGTGGAGAGATTCTGTAATGTGGGTCTCAAATTCTCTGCTCTGCATTCTCAAGCTTGTGGGAGAAAACTAAGTGGTGTTTTATTGGCAAAGGGAGGTTGTACAAAGTATTAAATGCGGAGGTGTCAGTAATTGTGTCACGTGGCTTTGTTAAAAAATATCTCTTGATGAGAGACTAAAGTTACTTCAATCAAAGGTTGGATTTTTTTCACTGTTTCATTACGCTAATATACCGAAAGGTCAGTGTCTTATAAGCCTTTTTACTCATCTTTGCCAGGTTGCCAGGTGTGCTAATAATTGCGGCGTGAACTATATATATACACACATATATACAGAGAGAGAGAGAGAGAGAGAGAGAGAGAGAGAGAGAGAGAGAGAGAGAGAGAGAGAGAGAGAGAGAGAGAGAGAGAGAGAGAGAGAGCGAGAGCTATAACATGGTATCTCTCTTTCTCTATCTCTCCCACATTCTCATTCTGCTCCCTCATAGCTTCTTTCCGGAACTACTATTTTCCCACTGTTTAAGTTTAGTTTGAGGGTAAACATGAGCCTAGTATTTCTCAGGCTGCACGTCACCCTCACCAATCCCTAAACAAACGCAGAGCGGTTGGTTATGGCATAAAATGGCAAAAGACAGCTTTGTTAATGCACTCAATTCCTTTTATATTGTCGAGTGTCGGTTGCAGAAAACAATGATTTACAACATATTTCTCAATTAATCCATATTATACAGTTGCTATACAGTTTATTTACATTAACCTTTATATTCTACAGGAAAACCATCTTTAGCTTTGTAAATATTGCAGTAAAAGCTCTCGGCTTCCAAAGCCAACAGCTTTTAATTTATAAAGTCACTTCCCCACGTGTAAAGTCCATTCAGGGATTCACACTGAAAAAAAATCGGCATGAGTGTTAAGGGCCATTATAATAATAATTATAATAATAATAATAATAATAACACGATGCGTCCTGATTAAAAACGAAATGAAACAAAGGATCAAATCATGATTGCAGAAAGAGGTAGAGCATGAAAACACTTGAGGTGTCAAACACCGATAAACTGGTCTTTTTAATCACCAGAAGGACACCCATTTTCTTAAAAGGAAAAGTCTTTTGTCAGTGGCTATTGTCCCTGCTTGAATAGGCTGCCAAGTCTGACCAAACATATTCAGCACCAGTTAGTCTAAAAGCAGGGAGAAGCTCAGTATGTCAATGAAGGCCGAGTGAAGGGGAAAACCCAAATAGAGAAGAGTATCGGCTTGAAACAATGGCATTCCGACACTGGCCAGGCTGGCCACAAAGGGATGAGCTCAGCCTACATATCAGATTTCCAAAAGCAGGAGGGAGAGAAGGGAACCCCCACTGGCCTTTCAAAGTCAAAAGGTTGACCCACCACAGTCAAAAAAAAAAAAAAAAAGTGAACCAAAGTGAACTGCCAGGCGTTTTAGCATAATACTCAGAGTGGTTCCTCTCCTGTGAAAGTGGCCACCTGTAACGGATGAGGATATACTGACGGACCAACCAATCAAATAAATAAAAAATTCCGAGGACTTTGGATGACGTGAAGCAGCCAAAGTCCTGCTGTACTGTATGAAGAAAAAACAACAAAACAAAAAAAAAACACCTTGTATATTCGGGTGCTCGTTTTGAAAGTCTAAAAAACTGAGGTAATCGAAGCGAAATGAAACAAAAAAAGGACGAATGGCGAGAAAAAAAAGGATTAAAAAAATATTTGTTAAAACCAATTTGACCATGCTGTCCAAGATTCCGATCGGGTGTGCTTGTCTTTCCTAAACCACATGAGTCTCCAGTCTCCTCCAGTCTAGTGGAGCCTCCAGTAGAGCTTCAGAGTGTGTGGCCTCCTAGCAGCATCGAACACGCACAGTGACGAGGTGGCCTCGCTGTTCCCGATCAAGACGATGATATCCAATTATAAGGAACAAAAAGAACGAAACAAACCAAGGTAGCATGAAGAACTGAGCACCACAGTGATCTCCTCCGAATCCGAATGCTTCTTGGGTGCTTCAGTTTAGGGTGACAGGAGAGAAGACCTAGGGGATGCGTTACTAACCCCGGTTCTCCCTATGTGGTGAAGACACAGGCACTGGCTTCCTTCGGCTTTTCCTCCACTCCCCACTCTCCAAGTTTGAACAGCACCTGTAAAGGATACAGCCAGTTTCGTCATCAACAGGAGCTCAGACTCGACCAGAAACCCATTAAACGTACGTAAACACAGACAAATACGTTTGTCTACAGGTTAGGCTTGGTACGCACTCTCCGAAGAATCTTACGCCCTCACCTTTTTGGCCACACAGGAAGGCGTGATCCTCCGACGCGCAATCCTACCCGTGCCCTGGAAAGACGGGAGAATGAGATTTTAGGATCGTATCACGTTAAGCAGGGGACCTGTTGGGATTAGAGCGTTCCCACTATTTGCAATCAATCTTGCTAATTATCGCAGCGGGGCAGACTTCATTACTCAAGCCTCCGAGTACTACCTGTCACCGCTGCGTAGCTTTAGCCGAGCTCTAAGCACCTGCCAAGTGAACGGCGGGAGCCTGGCGAACGCCTCCTCGTGCGAGGGCCTTGGCACCCGCGTTCACATAAACGAGTCCCTCTCGGACCTGCTTTTATATGCTGTTATATGGTTCGGGTTTCTATCGACAAATTTGAATGAAATTACCCTAAAATATTCGACGGCGCGAACGGGAAGCGAGGCGCGGGGATATGAAAGGACTTTTCAGTCTTTTCCGAGGCCTGAAAGTGCACTGAGGGAGTCTCACATCTGAGCCCTGGGGCCATACAGGGCCTGCCTTCATGAGCTCAGGGGCTGGAGAAGGGAGGGAGCGACGGAGAAAATGCGGAGGAGAAGAAGAACTCGGAACTCGGGCCAGCTGTGGGGCCCAGCGTAGATGGCTTGCTGCTGTCTGGATAGTTAACTGCTCCATCTGGCTTTCAAACACACTCCCTTTGGCCAAGGCGCTGCACAAACGAAAACCTCCACATATGGACCAGCGAGAGTAACACCCTTCTGCTCCGCGTACAGCTCGGAGGCCAACGGTTGCTGATCTCACAAAACACATGATGCATGACTTTTGAGACGGGATGGAAAGCGATCAAAAACAACGCGGCTACGTGCTAACGCAAGGCTACAGAGACTTGACCAGAAAGGCGTTCGGAGCCTTGTTACATCCTAGAGCAAGGGTTTAACAAGAGGAGGGTGTTGCAGGGAGGGAAGACGTATAAATCAAAGCGCAGCGCTTTGGATTCCCTGATGGATCTGCGCGAATACAGACCTCCCTTTTGGCAAGAGGGAAATGCCAAGACAAGATCTTCATTTTTCTTTATGTTCTTAATGGAAAAAAGGACCACGTACAGGAGGAGCTCTGGCAGACTGCATCAGGCACCTTAATTCTTTCAGATAGACAAACACTCCCATAAAAGGTATGCTCTGCTAAATCACAGCCAGATCCACCGTCCCGCCTAAAGGAACGTCTGACCATCGCGACGTCGATGACGTCTGCCTCGGGTCGATATGGATGCAACGTTAGTAATCAGTCCTCTAGCACGGACTTGTTTCGGTATAGTCGCTATCATTCGTCACACGAGTTCATCAACTGAAGCACTTGCTTACGTTAAGGTCTCCGCAGTACGGTCCAAAATTTTTGGACATCATTCGATTGCTTGTTTAAGCGATGGTATAATGGCCATATGCAGCATATCATTGGCGATTGGACCCAACAATTTCAAACTTTTCCCACAGATTAGCATATCTTCCGAAGAAGTTGTTTCTTGGCTGCTACCCTTCCCATTCCTGAATGAGCTTCTTCAACCTGTACAAGGGTCAACGTGGTATCCAAATGAAGCTCCCAGATGCTGCTTTTGCTCAAGTGTAAGGGGGGTCACACTTGCTCACACTTAAATACTTGCCGCTGTAGCCAAGAGAAGCTGATTTTCCTGTGTTTTTGATTTGTATTTTAAATACCGCAAACAAACTGTATTCTAATAAACCATATGAGACTGATTATACCATTCTAATAGTGGCCTTAGACTTTTGAATTAATACATCATTTAACAGTGAACATGCAGTAGACGTGTTGAAATCTGCTCTGGCAGGCAGAATGAATGGTGTAGTTGCTATTATTCGCGATAAACGTGACTACTTGAGATGCTCCTCATTAATCGTAAATATTATCGTATTCGACGATTTGTTGTGTCAAACGCACCTCAATAGTACAGTTTTGTTTTTGCTACAGAATGTTTCTTATACGTACTATCTGTGTATAGGGACTGTGGTAGCCTAGTGGTTAAGGTACTGGACTCTAGACCAGAAGGTCCAGGGTTCAAATCCCACCTCTGCCAAGCTGCCATTGTTGGGTCAAGACCCTTAACCCACAATTGCTTGGATTGTAAGACTGTATCAGTTGTAATTCGCTCTGGATAAGGGCGTCTGCTAAATGCTGTAAATGTAAATCTGTGTTGCGTTTTGAATTCGCAGATCAACAGGCAAACAAAATGTAATTTACAGAGGTGTCCAGTGTTTCGAGAAAAAAAAAGGCTTTACTTCATTTCTCGAAGATAACTAAATCGTTACTTGCAATTTCGTTCAAACAATTAATGGTCAGTTCAAACTTTAGAATTCTGACAGGCCTACCCAGGACCAACCCTCCATGTGAGGACCAACCATGTGAGTTCATTATGAGGATTGACTTTTAATTTAATTAATACAATTAACCCAAGTGTTGACTAATTCTCTTTACGTTCGTATAACCGAAACTCCTCGAAACCGGTACCTGTGCATGTTCCTTTGCACAGCACGGCCCCTATAGCCAAGCTCTGATTATTTTATCATGCTTACACACTTCATGAAATATGTTCGTTCCAGTCTGTGATTTTTTTTTCCTCCAGAGACATCCAAGAGCCTTTTTTTTTTTTTGCATCGTCTATCTCCTCTCCTCTCCTCAAGCCTCAGATTTGTTGGAAATACTGGACTGTTTCAAATATCACACCTGTCTAGACCGACAGCGATTACGCAAAGCACCGAAAGCATGCTTGGTGTTAGAGCTGAGCATTTCTCACCAACACACACACACACACACACAGCCTTGTGAAATCCTAATTAATTTTCAGTGACGTAATTCGCAATGCTGATACCGAACAAAAAAGTATTTGGGAAATTTGAAACGGCTTACACATTATGGACTTTCCAAATGCCTGGACTGAGTATTTTAGTCAAAAATGTAGAACCTGTGTAGGTGGGAAGCGTCTACACGTCAAAACAGAAATCACGTTTTTATTTAAAGCTGACAATAATTTCACGATTGCCTTTGACCACATACACCATGTGTATTTTAGCACTGCAGCATGCTCTGTAAATTATTATCCACACTATTTTATCCAGGCTCTGAAAAATCCGAATTTTCATCAACACAAAAATGGCAGGCTTACATTAGTAGCACTGATCGATATCTCAAAATCGGAAGCACCATGTCGTCTTTAAGGCTTCTACAATGCATTGGAAGGAAGGAAAGCAAGAGGGGAACATGCCAAATAAAAATGAAAAACATTGAATGGACAAGCCGAGATCGGGTGACTTGACTGATATGTAATCCAAATGATTTAATTACTAATAACTGCATTGGTAAAAGCTGAGAAACCAACACACGGCTATTGATAAATACGTCTTTCTGTTTTACTTGATCTTTAAAAACAAGTGATTTATTAAACTAATATTAATATCATATTTTTGGGCAGCTTATTTTCTAAAATGAACCATAATTAATATGCTACTATTATTTTTAATAATAATAGTAATAAAACAATATTTTTTGTTAGCAGTAGTTTTAATCCTATTTAACATCCAATACCTAAAGCAACCATTCACAGTTTGTGTTTTATTAAATGTTTGCATTTACATTATTAATTTAGGTCATCACTGAAGGTTTGTCTCCTTTTCTAAAATAAACATCAGCTACCTAACACACCAGGACAATTTCACAGCCCACTGTGGCTTTTCAATAAAGGTCCCCTCCAAGTAATTTACCCCAAGACTGGATGTTTATCACCACGGAAAACGAGCTTGTTAGGTTTTAATGGCCATGCACGCCATTTATTTCGACTCTGACCCGAACCGTATCTTCCCCACAAACTACACGCCGTCTGCAAATTGCTGCCTTGCAGCCAAAGACGCGGCGCATTTTTTCATCCTTACATGCCGTGTCTGTCACCTCTAGACAGTGTGGCAATGTGTGCTAATTAAAGCTCAATTCTCGGAGAAAGATTAGCTGGAAACCCCCAGAGGTTAAGCCACCTAAAGTTGTTCATTATCCAGCCATTAAGTCATCACAGTAAATTCAACAGTCCATAAAACCACCAATTCATCATGCTCTCAGTGAGAGTCGATTGTGTTTACCTTCTTTGTTGTCACTCTGGCCTCTTGCTCTGTCCCAGAATCCCACACACTTGCCATTCCTAGAGTCCTCTAGCAGAGTCTTGTTGCTGGGGCCATACCAGGTGGCGTGTTGCTCTGTCATGAGAGAGTCAAGGTCAATGGTATTCACCGAGCCCTTGCCTGGCTCTGGGCTACAGCTTGTCAAGGCACAGTCTCCGTTGAGTCCAGACTGGCAGTCTGGCTTTTTGCCAGGCTTCCCTCCGAGCGGCTGGTCCTCCGAGATGCTGAACTGCTGCCTCTGCAGCTGGATTTGAGCTTGAAGAATCTCCAGAGGATGTACCTCGTCCTGGACCGAGCTATCCATGGGTGTCCTCACCTGTTCCATGCAAGGCGTGTCAGGATAGCCAGTCCTGTTGTCCGAACCGCACTTCATGCTAGTTCTGTTGGTCCTAGCGTCTTCATTGCCGTAGTTAGGGCTAGCATCGTCTAGGTAATCCATACAAGGGGAAACGCCGTCGGATTTGCCCATGCTCTGAATGCCGCTATCCACCGAGGTTGTGAGGTCAGGTTTTCCGAAGGAAGGGGAAACGAGAACGCTTTCGGGTGTTCGGCCTCGTCCCTCTGCACCCATGCTCAAAGACGACGTTTGCTGGCCTGGACTGACCACGGGATTGTTACTGCACGACGGGGAGAAATTTCCCGGACTGATGTGCCCACTATCCCGTCTTCTCTTCCCTCTGCCACGGCCATTGCCTACTGCTCCTTTGCCTTCGTTCCCAGAATCCACGGCGTTGTCTGGGGAGAGGGTGCTAGCTTCCCGTTTCGCCATCTGGCCCATAGCACTTTGACCCGCTCCTGCACTGTTGTTATTCCCAGAGCAAGGCGTCTGACTATTCTGAGAAGCATTGCTCTGGAAATACTCTGCTCCTGGGCCACAAGCCCCAACACCACCATTGCTATTTATGTCCTTCTCCACCTGACCTGGTTTGCGTTTGGCCTCATTTTGGCTCTTCTTATTAAAAGTCACATTGAGGTTGGGGGCCCCTAGACTGGCAATCATATTCTGGCAGGCAGTGGAAAGGGCTGCCAGACAGCTTTGGCCAAACACACTGTCTTTTGTACTGGCTTTGTTTAAATTCCCTAAAGAGAGGGCCCCAAGCTTATTGACTGACAGGTGCTGGCTGGAGATGTACTCAGGATGGGAGGGATAGTTCCCTGGTGAGGAGCTGAAGCCAGGAGGGTTGCTTTGGGGGGCTCCCTGTTGACTTGGCCCCCCAGGAGGGAAGCTATGCTGCCGTCGTATAGCAGCCCCTCCGAATTCACTTTGTCTCCTATCCATGGGCGCATTCGGTTGCACCGCTCCGTCGTCGGATGGCTGTACCTGCAGAGGATTGTTTATGCTACTTTCGAACTGACTCTGTGGCCCGGGCGAGTTTAACGACTGCATGTCCACCGCTGTGACCCCTGGTCTAAAAATATCATTGTGTCCATTTTGTGTCTGCTCCAACGTGTGAATGTTACTCTCCCGACACTGCTGATGTGGGTCAGGGAACCAGGAGTTTTCGTGAGGTAGGTGGTGGCTCTGAGGGTCAAAGTGTCCGTGAAAATGCTTCTTGTCAAAATTCAAATGAGACATGTTACCCAGCGATCCTCTGTGGACCATGCCATTCTGTGTAACGTCTCCATGGTGACTTATGGGCTGCATGTCAGCTTGCCTCATTCTCTGCTGCTGGTTCCTAGATGCCATTTGTTTGATCATCATAGCTGCATTTTGCTGGCGAGGCAGCGGCTGCTGTTGATGTGGGCCACAGCTCAGCGGTGGGGGGCCTGATTGAAAGCCATCCGTCACGTGAGCTGTGAATTCCCCCATGGGATTGGGGAAGGCAGAGGGGGAGAGGTGGTTCTCAAGGCCTGGCCGATTATGTAAGCCACTTCTCAGGGGGCGGCAGCTCTCCCCAGCAGAGCCATTTGGGGCATCAAACCGTGGCCTCTTCGCCATATTTAAATAAGGGAAGGAGTTGGGGTGCTGCTGATGAGGGGGTTGAGGTCCAAACTGGGCATTATTAAAAGACGGCTCAGCAAAGTGATGCATGTTGTGGTTATTTAATCTGTGGATGGGATGATCCAACTGGCCATGCTGTCCATGGGCTACGGCGTTGCTGTTCTGCATGTCCGGACTGTTGGGAACAAAATCTGGCGTGTGGTACAACCGAGGGAGGACGGGGGAGCTGGGATTCTGCCTCGGCATGGGTCCCGCTCTTTGCTGGGTCATGAGGTGATGTCTAGGAGGGACCCCTGATTCCAGTTTCCCCCTGTTCCCGAACCTCTCTGAATAAGCATTTTGTTGAGGTAGTTGTTGATCGACTTTAGAACCGCCAATCATGGGAGGTCGGGAGCCACTATGATTGAAGCTAGGGAAATTGCCCCCAACCATCTGGCTCCCTGATTCACAATAGGACAATTTGGGTTCGCTTGAGTCGGGCGTAGAGAATCCCGCCATGTCGAAATGGCCAGAGAGAGGATCGCACGGGTAACAGTACTGCGATCCGCCGACCCGTCCCTGTGGGAAAAGCCTATAGTGCTCCAGTCTGTTGTTTTCGGGAGACGAGGACGAGAGTCCATGGAAGGAAGCTGCCCGGTTGGGCGACTGGTCGAGAGGCAGGCACGGAGCCGGTACTGCGTGATTACCATTAGGATGGCCGTGCAGTTGATAATCAGGCATGGCGGCTAGGCGCTGCTGCTGCGAGAGGCATTCTCGTGATTGAGCTTCTGTAAAATGATTGAATTCTGGCTCGAACATGTGCTGGTGGCCCGAGTTGCTGCCACTGAAGCCAACGTGTCTGTCCCCATGCAGGCAGGAGGTGACCCCATCCTGGTAGGGGTGCGAAGGCTGGTCAGGATTAAGCTGTTGGTTGTTGAAAGGCGGCGGCATATGGAGCTGATGCTGCTGCTGTAGTCCCATATTGAGCATATCTCCGTGGCTGTGAGGCTGGAATCCATACTGCTCTCGACCCGACATGAAGCCCAGACTCTGCATGTTCGATTCGTTTAAAGGGCCCAGAACCGGTTCCACACCCACTGACGGTGCTTTCATATCATATCCAGAACTGTTGTAGTTAGTGTTCATTGTTACTTTGCACAAGGCTTGTGCAATTTACCTTTCATAAATCCCACAATCAGCACACACACAAGGTGAAGGAAAAAAACATTCAAAGGAGATAATCCAACGCGATCACTATTCCCATTTGCAATCCGAACTCTTCACTTTTTATTACTTGTTTTTCTTTTCCAACAGGGTCCATGCTGTTAGCAGATAGAAAAGACAAAAACAAAAACAGGGTCAGGTCTGCAAATCACGAGTTAAATTGCAGTGTTAAATGCACACAGATATTTTGCATCAAGGTTACTGGTATGAATTTAAATGACTATAGTTCTACTACAGTACGGTGTGAATACAGAATGTGTTGCATGTACCTCCGGGGAGCCGAGCACTGGGCAGGCGCCGTGATATCGAAGTAGTGCGAAAAACTTCGCTCCTTTCGCCGAGGAAACAAACGCGAGCTTATGGACAAGAGCCCGGAAAATGCACATGTTCAGAAAGCTTCCACTAACATGACTTCTCCGCGGATAACGTTGCACACGGCCACGGCGAATCCAGCGCGGCGCAAACACGCACACCGTTCCATCTTCCACGGGCTCGTAGGCGGACAAAAACATGCAGCCGGACGCTTGGATCTCCTTTACTTGACCATGTTCGTGCGCGAAAGGTGCGCAGGAGAGCAAACTTGGATCATGGTGGATCCGAGGACGGGTTCGTGCGAGCGCTGCCCCTCGCCCACAAACTGGAGGTCCGGAATACGCGGCTTGTCACGGGAGGAAACGTAACGGCGCGGCCGCGCGCTCAAATCGCGTCTACTCGCTTAACGCGACGCCCGGTGCGAGAAAAACCAAATCAAACCCGCACCGTTCCGGAACGACACCGCTTCATCTTTTATGCTGTAGCGATTATCTGTGTGTGTTTATCCCTACAGTCGGCAACAAGTTTGACATTCCCTCATCTATTCCAGCGCTGCTTTCTCACCAATACGGACGCGGGCGGCCGTGCGCAGGGGGTGGGGGCTGCGTCGAAACTCCGCCCACCCCGACGCGAAAAGACCACCAAATAAAAACCAAATCAGTTCTGAATTGAATCGATTAACAAATGAATTGTGGCCATTATGAATAAGAATAGCCACAGTTTACAGACTTAATCTTAACACACACACACACACACACACACACACACACGTAACGGCCTGCGTATTAGCATAGGGAGCTACGCCGGTGTTACCCGAACTAGTGAACAAAACGAATAAATAAAGTCAGCTCAGCCAGGCCAAGTAGCAACACGCAGAGTATGGAACAGTGCAGGTCAGTGCAGGGAAGTTTAATATGTAATACACAGCACACGTGCTTTAGTCTCATTCCGTGTTTCTTTTTATCTTTACATTCTCAAAAGTTGCTCATTAAAAACTCGCAGGGAACCCACGAGCAGCAGGAGGCTCTGTTCGTCTGCCAAAGCAACACAGTGCCATCTGGTGGCCGCGGTGACACACTACTCTATCCAGCTGTACCTAACGGGTCACCTGGTAGACATGCACTCTCACTCACTCACTCTCTCACTCACTCACTCACTCACTCACACACACACACACACACACACACACACACACACACACACACACACACACACACACACACACACACACACACACACACACACACAGTTATCATGGTATCAATAAAAGCCTGTTTAAAACGCGGTCATGTCACAACTCTAGCGTCCCCAGTTCGATCCCGACCTCAGAACTCGGGTTTCCTCCCACAGCCCAACAACATGCATTAGGTTAACTGATTAGGCTAAATCGGCCCGATCTGAACATGTAAGACTTATTTCGATGTAACATTGTGTCATTAAATATTCACTGATGCTGAACGCGACATTAAATAAACAAACATTTCAAATGTAACCTACAGTCACTAATTATTGGATTTTGTATTATACATAGTGTGTTCTTAGAGTGGCACAATGGTGCATGTGGCGGGCTAGAGCTGCAGTCGCCTGCCTTCGCCTGTGTGGAGTTTGCATGTCCTCCGCATGTCTGCATGGGTTTACTCTGGGTACTCCAGCTTCCTCCCACATTCCCAATACATGCATTAGGTTAATTCATCACTCTAAATTGGCTCAGTGTGAAAGTTTGTGGGATGTTGGTCAGGCTATTCCTCCCCAAGACACGCTATAGAGACCCACAACCAAATCAGGTCAGGACTAGTGAGTGTTTATAATGCTGTTTCCTGGTCTGGGGCACAGATACATGAACCATGTATATGAGACCCCCGTCCAGTCAGTGTTGTGTAGGCTCGGTAGGGTTCACTCTTTCAGGGAAAGGATATGATCCCCTCACTGACTGACCCTCTCGAAGACACAACTGAGTTTCCCCTGAGTGCCCCCCTATTATTATCTTGTGTTTATTTTTAACCATGCTTTTAACCCTTTTAATCCTTGTTAGGGTCACAGGGAGTTGCCCATTTCTGGAATTCACAGGGTTTTGAACAGCACCAGTGGATCCCCTCCAATCCTACCTTCCATACCTCAGACCCAGTCCAATTGGGCCCGTGTCAGGCCATTTAAGAAGTTGCAGTTTTAATGTAAAACTTTAAGACACTAAGCTTAAAAAACAAAAATACCCACAAATCAACATATTTTTGCTATATACAGTATTTAGATTTTTAAAACCCCACGTGCCGCAATTACTGCCTTCGTTGCATTTAATATTTTGTATCTCCCTTTGCCAATAAAACAGAGCTTAGTTTTCTCCTATAGCATCTTATAAGGTTAGAGAATACAGAGCATAATGGGAACACTCCTCTATTCCACAGGTTTTCTATAGGTAGAAGGTAGAAGCTTGATTTTGTGTTCAGTAAACCAATTTCTGTTGATGTGGACAAATGTTATATCACTGTCCTTGGAAGATCCAGTGATGAGCCAGTTTTTTGGCAGAGGCAGACAGATTTGAATTTAAATGTCCTGGTTCAAGACACGAGATTTTTTATTTGTCACGTGCATTTGTAGCTGGTCCAAAAGTGGAGTGATAGTAAAGATGTGAAAAAAGAAGAAAGAGTAATTAATAATAACAGTTATTAGTCATTAATTAAGGTGAAAACTATAAGCTATATACACAATGTAGGGCAGAGATATAAGGGGAATATTCTGTAAACCATATAACACATCGCATAATTCATACTTTAATGTGGCGAAGTCTCAGATTGTACTTTTCCGAATGAGCCCTGATGTGTACCCCAATGCTTTTCAAGAAAAGCAGCCCCACAATATCCCTCCACCACACTTAACAGTGGGCATCAGGTTCTTTTTGGTGGTCTTCCTTACCTTGAGTGTTTGGTGCCAAAAAGCTCAATTGTATTTCATCTGACCATAAGAACAGTTCCAGTCAAAGTCCCAGCAGTAGCAAACTGTGGTTAGATGACAGGAAAGGCTTTTTCCTGGCATGCATTCCAAATAATCTTCTAGCATGTTCATTGCATCTGATGTTCCTTTTTGAAGACTTGATCCCAAGACACTTATCTTTCTGTAAATCCAATGGAGATCCTTTGGGATTTTTGTCTCATCATCCTCTTACATGACGGCAAAGTTTGTCACAGCTCCAGGATTGGAAAGTTTTAATTATTGCCCTGACTGTAAATATGGATATTCTCAGGCAAGTAGCCATCTTTCACCGCAAACACATTTTTCTCTTATTTAATTCGTGTTCTCGTTTTTTCTGTGTTGACTAAAGAGAATGCGACCTCTGTGTCACCTCATACTGCAGTGAAACAGGACGTCATGGGTTCCGGCTTGAAAGTTCCCAGAAACACTGATCAGCTTAAAAAAAGAAGTAAAATAGAAATGGAAAAAATGCATTAGTTACATTCGATTTCTAAATATTTCTAAAGGTCAGTAACTATGGGTTTTTTTCAGACTAAATTTACTCATTAAACCTACTTTTCTACTAGATATATTAGTTTAATTCTTACATTTATCCACCCAAGGAAGATTGGTCACTTTTTGAGTCTTGGTCCTCCCAAGGTTTCTTCCTTATAACGTTTAGGGAGGTTTTCCTTGCCACTGTCACCCTAGGCTTGCTCAGTTTGGGAATGGCAGTAGATACTATAAGAATCTAAACATGTAAAGCTGCTTCGAGACAATGCTCCACTGTAAAAAGAGATATAGAAATAAATCTGACGACTCAATTACATTGAATTTTCTAATTTTTTTCAGTGTGGGATTAAGTTCACTGTCTTTTTTACTCATCTTTGCCAATGTGCACCAATACTTTTGGATAGGTGTTTATTAGCAGTTTTCCTTACCAATATCACTTCATCCTTCAACGTTGTGTAATTTACCTGTTAACTTTACCTGTTAACAATCACAACACAAAGCAGAAGCGAACCATCTTGCTCTGGTATTGTACATAGTAAAGAGAAAACTTACCAAAGAACACACAAAACTAAAAAAAGAAAGAGACAGCTTTAAATGCTTTGTTGGAATTTATTACATCTCGCATTACGCTCCACTCTATACATATTTTTTTGTCCAATTCAAAAGCTGCAAAAAAGAAAACAAGAATAAAAAAAGATCTTGTACATTCACCGCTGTTACCCCTGAATGTTACGATCATAAAAGTATAGAATGTGTACAGTTTTCCCTCTAGCAAAACTATATCAAATTCATCTTTGCAAATACAGTATATCGGATTTACATATTGCATCAGAGATCCCCTTTCTCTTCCTCCCCACAAGCAAGAGTAACCGCATTGTGCAAGAGTGAACCGACTAACTACGACAGACGCACTGATAGCTGGTGCAGCAGTTTAGGAAATCACATCAGCACACAACGGTTCAGCACATACTTCCTGGGGCTTTGCATTAAGTAGTCTATAATGGTAACCAAGACAACAAGTAAACAGACCCTGCTTGTGACAAATGGCTGACGGCAGAGAGGCTGGCATTCAACTACAGTCTCAAAGTTGGGACACTCTTGGTCAAATCATGGGTTTTGTTGATTTTCTTTGAATGACAAAGATTTTCCAGGTCATCACCATTTTCCATGCCAATCCCGGAGAACCAGTTTCATGGGACATCAGTCGCTGTTGCTGCCTCCACATCTCATATACAACTAATCATATGATCATATAAGCAGCTATATCCAAACCTTTGCACGTGTCCCATCATGTTTAGTTTTTCCATTCCCATTAATTTCATGCATTATAAGTCGCTTCCCACCATTTGACCAGCGGTATCCAACTTCCACCAAGACTACAGTGACTGAACCGGCCATTGCTACCAGTTAAAGCAATTCTCTGGTTCCCAAATGCTAAACTGCACCAAAACAAATGTATCAAGCCAAACCAAAACAAGTTCCCAGAGGGGAGGTGAAACGCGGGAGTTACAGAACATCAGGCACACCTTTACTTTACGCCGAAAACAAACAGTGGTACATCGGTTCTCATCATTAATTCGTTCCAGAAGTCTTGTCAAAGCTTTCTCCCATAAGGAATAATGGAAACTGGATGAATCCGTTCCAGACCCCCAGAAAACCCACACTGTATAAGGCATTACATGCATTAATGGAGTTGTATTGTACAGGTGCTCCCGGATTTACATTCTGACAAATCCATAAGTTAAATATAATGAACTGTAATATAGTCTATACTTATTGTTTAAAACACAACCTAAAATCATTAACACAAAGGTTATTTTACAATAAAATGTTGAAAAATCTCATGTAATTTAGTGAGTAATGGATTGAAAGTGAAATGCAAAACACTTACTCTATTGATGAACTACAGCCTGTGTTCTGGAGCATTCATTTTCCGTTTTGCTTTCTCACATACTAACCTTTTTAGGACCCATGGAGACTTACCTGCACTAAGAATACAGTACTATAGATGTAAAAACAAAGAAAAGCACAATAAACACAGCGGAGTTTCTCTGACCAAGGGCTGAATGACTGGCGTACTGAATCGTGAATCAAATTTCAGCTGAAACGAGTCATGCGGCTCGACTCAAGCTTCAGCAAGTGCGCCGATTCCCGAGACATTTTCCTAGTCAAAATGCATTCGAGGTGGTCGAGAACCGAGGTACCACTGTATGCCTAAACGACGAGACTAGCTGCAATATATGAAAACAGAGAGCTACAGTTTGTGTACAATTACCCGTCTCTCAATAAAACTGTACAAGTCCTACGCCAACGCTGCCGATACTACATAAAGCACATTGTAGAGAAATATCAAAAAAAGCCCTGTAGGTTCTGGATTCAACCAGTGCAAAGAGAGCAAATGCTGGCTGAATTAGGCTGGTGTAAAACCCCCTGACTGAAAACCCCAGACGTTAATAGAGAAGACCTGTTTCAGTAAGCGCTCAGAATACCAACACGCACCCGTGGAGTCTTTTATTTATTTATTTATTATTTGTTTTTGTTTTAGATGCGCTAGAAATTGATACTTTTAAAAACGAATCCATCTAGCAGCACATCACCCGGCTCTAAGAGCTCTACCAAAGCAGCAGTAATTGTATGGGGATCAGAGTTCATGTGTGTATCTAAACTCAGCCCAGCATCGACGATGGAGGACTGAGCATGGACAAAACAAAAACACCTGCTCTGTCATGGTACAGCTGAGCCACCGACCAAAGAGCTGCTGCGGTCTGTGTGGTTCAGCCAATCTGACAGCATGATTGATGGCAAACTGTGTGTGTGTAAGCTGTGGAGTACACCCTCTGTGGGATAGCATAACATATTCAGGAACCGACAACACAAAAAAGGCAAAACTACCACAATCCGAACAAGCTAAAATAAACATGATTCTTCGAATAATTCACTAATCATGTGATGGGAATCCCAACAAACAAAAGGAGAGGTGAGCAGAGGATAACTGAATTTGCACTTAACATTAGGACGTTCTCACACCAGACAGTTAAAATTGGTCCATTGTCTGCCGCGCTTCATTTTATGACTGAAATAAAAATATCACAAAGCTTGATTATGTCTAAAATGACCTACACAAGAGCACCATCTCTACCCTTCTCCACTAAAGTCATCATAGGCAGGTTTACGTACAACAGTGAGGGTCTGGCCGTGCCGGTGAGAGGCTGCTGGCTGGGTTGAGGAAGATGCCGTGCTGAGAAACGCTGAAGTGGCTACAGTACTAGATCTTTAAGGATAATTCCCCTCACTGAGGTGGAGGACCGGATCGTGCCGAACGCCGGTCCGGCTTTGCTTGTGTGTGTTGCTTCGGCGTGCCTTCGTCAGCATTTTACAGTGGGATTGTTTAGTTTTGCCTCATTGTTCGTGAGCGGCGCTGGTGCCCCGGACTTGACCACTTTTACGAAGCTGAAAGGGAAAAGAAAAGAAAGGAGGAATGACTGAACGTGAAACAAGTCATCACCAATAGCCGGCACGGTTGTTGACGCATATCCAATGCTTTCCAGTAATTGCCATGCAAGCAAGTGCAATGGTGTCCAACGGCTGAACAAGAGTTTGAACTAAGAGAATTATGAAATTCAGTGGTTAGTACACGAAGAAATAAGTAGTACAGTCTAAACTGGTTCTGTAGCCTAGCGGTTAAGGTACTGGACTATGGACCAAAAGGTCCAGGGTTCAAACCCCACCTCTGCCAAGCTGCCACTGTTGGGTCCTTGAGCAAAGCCCTTAACCCACAATTGCTTGGATTGTAAGAGTGTACCAATTGTAAGTCGCTCTGGATAAGGGCGTCTGCTAAATGCTGTAAATGTAAAAAAATAGACAGTGACCTTTATACCTGATGCTGACATAATGCGTTTTACTGAGCAGCCCTCGTGATCGTACAATCACATTTGGAATGTACTTAACACGTACGTACATGTACAGTTTCTATTACATTTATATCCAGAGAGACTTACAATGGATACAGTCTTACAATCCAAGCAATTATGGGTTAAGGGGCTTGCTCAAGGACCCAACAGTGGCAATCTGGCAGAGGTGGGGTTTGAACCCTGGACCACCTTCTCCATAGTCCAGTACCTTAACCACTATTCATTTACGCAAATCTGACAAACGGTCCGTGACTGACGACTGTTTCTGTGACGCAAAATGCGTGAAGTCCAATGTATGATGAACAACAGCCATCTTGGTAACACCACCGGCAGTTATTTCCAGCCATACAGACCAGACTCCCATTTCTTTGAATGGGGAGAGACCGATACTGAAATAAATTTTTCTCTGGTATAATCTGAAAAATGATAACTTTTGATAAAAATAAGGTTATTCTGGCTATTGCGCACGCGCATCCCACCACTATAAAGGGGCCAAGACTTGCCCCTTTACTAATATGCTGTTTTTTCTTTCTAATGATGGGGAGGGGCTTCTGTACTACAGTCCCCTTCATATTTCAACCAGTGACCAGTCTCCTCATCATGTCATCTCCAATAACAGACAGGAGCTGTACATCATTTAAACACAAGTTTAAAGTAGGATTAAAAGTGCCACCTACTGACGGCCTGAAATACGGAAGCTTGACGGGGTAAATTTAACTACTGGCAAGACAGTACTACTTGCAAGGGGGAGAAACAAGGTTAGATTGTACTACTTGAGTCTCAAAGTCTGGAAAAGAGTGAAGCACCAAAACAGGAAGGAGGAACAATGAGTCGAATATGAACGTGGTGTGATCTACAATCTACTCCTTTCTCAGAAAGGGAGACTTTCGGAGAGAAAAACAGATCAAACAAAGCCTGTGGATGGAAAACAATGGCAAGCATCGAGGTGAGCATCTGTCCACGCTGTGTGAATGTGTGTTCAAATGAGGAATGTAGCCGAGAGAACAAAAAAAAGCTGAGACACAAAATCCCAAAGGAATTCAAGGCAAGAGATGAGGCGTGGCTATAAAAGGTGAAAGGCAGGAAATGTAATGGATGTTAGTTCGCAAGTTTGGCACCGTATGTTAGCAGCACTTGCGACATAAAGAACGTCTCCATTTAGGGAATTGCACCAGCCTTCCCCAATGTTTCCCCCATTGTTCTGAAGCAGTCGATTCAACTCACCAGCTCATAAGTAGGGCTAATCAGGTGTGTTAGAGTATTGACCGCTTACACGCAGTCAATAAGCCCATTGAGAGGCAAGAAGAAAGCTGTACACACCTGAATCGAACAGCATCGACTAATTAGATCAATCAAAATAAAACAGTCTAGTCCAATACGATACTGAAATCAAAATGTATACAAATTTGATCAATTTTTTATGAATACTTACGATAGGCAAACACATACTAACCACTATAAAGAAGCTTTCTGTTTTCTTTTTAATTTGGGCTTTTGTTTATTTAAGGAGTGGCACGTAAAAAAAAAGAAAGAAAAAAATTATAAAATATTGATATCGAACAGTGATTACAGGACACTCCACTTTCCATTTTGTATTACCATTACAATT
Source organism: Ancistrus triradiatus (assembly GCA_025084515.1). Taxonomy (NCBI): domain Eukaryota; kingdom Metazoa; phylum Chordata; class Actinopteri; order Siluriformes; family Loricariidae; genus Ancistrus; species Ancistrus triradiatus. The sequence continues at coordinate 50,971 of JAJAGP010001247.1, forward strand.
ATTTCGTGTTTTTACACTCTCACTCCCTCACAAACCCCCGACTAATCCCGCCTTCAGATGTATTGATTTCTTTCACCTTTCCTCCAATGCCTCAACCACATACTCCGCTATTTAAACCCCTTGTCTGAACAGGGCAAAGCCACGTGAATAAGGTTTAAATACTCTTTACTAATCTTTACTTATTAGTTAATTAGTTTGTTGTACATGCACTTTAATCCCATGTTAAACGTTAGTTCAACAGGGAACACATTGTATTAAAAAAAATAATTTATGTTCAAATACTGGCAGCTTCGGTTGCCAGAATTTCACTGTAAAAAAAAAAAAATACATACATTATCGTACGCTTTTTCGGCGACTGTATTGTTTATGGTAAATTATTAAGGAAAACAGTTTTTTTTTTTACAGTGAAAATCTGGCAACCACAGCTTTTATTTATTTATTTTTTAGTGTAGGAAAGGTAATTAGCTTTGCTCATTAGTAGATTAATTTGTAGACACAATACTCGTCTTAGCTTGGTTGAAAATTCCTACTTTCGTCGGCATTGAGTTTTTTTACGTTTGTTTTTTGGACGGAATTCGGGGCATCCGGTAAAGGGATCTTCACTGGGAGCACTGGGAGAGAAAGACAACAGCAAGAGTGCTCCCAAGCAACAAAGCTTCTATGTGCTTGATTCATGGAGCCATTCTTCCAAATGTCTTTCTCTGCTTGTGTTGTTCTCACATTCTCCATTAAGGATCCCATTTTCACTTCGCAGCACTAAGCCTTTGGTCTCCAAGCTCCATTCATTCACTATCTGGATTGGATTCCTCTCTTTGGCTCAAGCAAGCTAACCTTTTTCGGTCCGAACGCCTTCATCTTTTTTCAGTTTAATTACAATGGAGTGGAAAAGATGGCAGAGTTTAGACTACATGATTAGCTCATTTGCTTTCTGCAGCCCTACCAGGTTTAAATACAAACGAACAAAAATCTGCACGCGTAGGACCAGTCCTGGCAAATCATGCTCTACATGGCTGGGAGATCAAACCGCCAAATTCCCTGATCCAGTTGTCCAGGGTTCTGCTGCTCTTCTGGGAGATTGAAGCCACGATGAGTAGATGAGCTCAGCCCTCTGTTTCTGATTTGCGTGCTGGGTGGTGCAGGTTCTCTAGGTCTTGGCAAGCACTCCAACACGGCTGGCTGGCCTGATGCTCCTCTATGGAATAACCAGCGCTTTGACTAATCGAAAACGTGAAGCTTTTTCACAACACCCTCATTGTAAATGGGTCCCATGATCTATTCATAATTCTCGCTGGCGGCGAACCCAAATGGAGACAGCGCTGGGAAGCAAGTGGAAACCGTTCAGGAGGTGAGCGGACGTGAAGGACGAGCAAACGCGACGGCAGCCCTGCGAAGGCCTGCAAGACTTACGGGTCTCATCCCACCTAGGCGATCGACACCTACTCTTCTGTGGCGGTCGTGCCTCTTATCGTGCCCTTGTGACGCATCTGAATATAAATTAAAAAAAGCAGAATTATCAAACATTGCCTGAACATTCCTGTTGGAGGGGGGAAAGAAGGTTACAGCATCTCACGACTGGGAGGATAAGCACAGAGGGAGTTAATGATTCGCATCCTGGCTTAAAGAAGGGAGAACCGCCGAAGATCTGCAGCGTAATTAACATCAAATGCTCAAATAAGGCTTGGAAAACTAGAACTTTGGAAGGTTCAGGTCTTGGGTAAAAAAGCCAAACTAAACTATCAGATTAAATATTAGGCCAAAGCAGCACAGTTTAAGTTTGGCAGAGATATAGTAGCAGAGAGGGAAAAATCCAAATTGTTCAACATGCAGGCTTACTTAATACCCAGGATCCGTTTCCATCATATTCGCCACATTCACGGAAGGGAAAAAAAAGTTAGACTTTTAAACATAAATAACAACAGAGCGAGACTAACGAGAGTGAAAGTCGCTGATATAAATCAATACTACATATTAATGTTGGCATACTACCGCTAAGAGTTCAGCTAATACCAGGCTACGCCTTGAGCCCTTGGAAGAAAGAGTATTGATCAATATTTCCCAGGGAGTGGAAAGTCTGCGGTTTTCCTTGGCTGCGTGCTGAAAATGATCACAGAGTGCGTCAGGCTTTGGAGGGGCCGCACGGCTGGATCACATTTCTAACAGGCTGACAGGAAGGAGCGGAGCCAACTACCAGCCCTCTTCGAGCTGGGCCGCGTTCAACAATAACACACACTGAAAATAGAGAATATTAGAGAGTGGCCAGTGGCAACCAGAAAAGAAAAACAATACTCTGCAAAGCTGCAAGTTCTTCAGAGCATGAAAGTGGGCTTTTCTTCAAGGCGTCCATGTTAACACTTGAAAAAACATGTCGGTTTTAATGACCAGTGACCCAACGCTGCGTACCTGATACCTCGCCGATACATCCCTCAGAAAGCAGTGCGAGTAAAACCAGGGACAATAAGGACTTTTGGTGATTAATGATACCACAGTTCAATATTTACAAATAACATAAGCCATTCGGCCAGGATGCCAAGCTTGCGTTTTGTAAATGGATTACGATTTAGTAAGCAAAGACAAAGCGCAGACTCCGTCCAAGGTTTTTCTAAACATCGATAGGTTTCACATTTATGACAACACAGGCCAAACAGCCACCTTCGCCACAGACTGCCTGTACCATCAGGCCCTAATCAGCAGCTGAGTCAGGCCACCCCAGGACGGGTTCTTGAATTTATTAGCAGTGGTTGCAGTCGGCGGAGATTTGTTGATGTAGAAACCAGCTGCAGTCATTCTGCACTGGGACCAACCATGTGGAAGTCACCCACATAAGTGCCCGCACTCACGTAATGTAACGTAATGGTATACAGTTACTACATTCTTTTAGCAAAAATCAACATTTTCTGCTTTTTTTAAATAAAGGTTTTATTGGGACTTTCATCATTCACTGTTTTGCAATGTTGAGCGCTGTCAGTTCTCACCTCCTCCAGTTCCTTTTGTGTCTCAGCCTCCATCCGCCGGATATCCTCCATGGTGAGTCCCACCCATCTGTCGATCCAGCAGAAAAGTTGCCTGTGGAAGTTGGTGAAGATTCTCTTCTCTTGCTGCAGGCAGGGATCAGAGGTTAATTTATGACGCAAACGCTGCTCGTTCAAGCTCATTTCAAACATTTGTTTGTTTATTTGGCTTTATTTAACTCTGCTGTGGCCATTTCCATTTCAGTGACACACACGCCTGGCCAAAAAAAGGTCACACTAACATTTCATTGGACCACCTTTGATCATGGCACGCATTCGCTGTGACATCGTCTCCACAAGCTTCCGCAACATCACCACATTCATTTCTGTCCAGAGTTGCATTCATTCCCCCCCAAGATCTTGTATTGCTGATGGGAGATTTGGACCACTGCACAAAGTCTTCTCCGGCACACCCCAAAGCTTCTCAATAGGGTTCACGACTCTGTGGTGGCCAATCCATGTGTGACAATGATGTCTCATGCTCCCTGAACCACTATTTCAGAATTTGAGCCCGATCAATCCCGGCATTGTCATCCTGCAATATGCCCGTGCCATCAGAGAAGAAAAAACCCATTGTTGGAATAACTCGATCGTTCAATATACTCAGGTAGTCAGCTGACCTCGTTCTTTGGGCACACAACGTTGCTGAACCTACACCTGACCAACCCCACCAACCCCAGATCATAGCACTGCCCGAACAGGCTTGAATGATAGGCACTAGGCATCACTTCAGCTGCCTCTCTTCTTACCCTGATGCACCCATCACTCTGGAACAGGGTAAATCTGGACTCTTCAGACCACATGACCTTCTTCCATTGCTCCAGAGTCCGACCTTTATGCCCTCTAGCAAATTGAATTGGTTAGCCTCACTGGCAAGTGGTCTTCTTAAGGCTACACAGCGGTTAAGTCTCAACCCCTTGAGTTCCCTTTGCACTGTGTGCAGGGAAATGCCCTTACTTTCACTATTAAACATATCCCTAAGTTCTACTGTTGTTTTTCTACGATTTGATTTCACCAAAGGTTTAAGTGATTGCCGATCATTCAAGAATTTTTTCCGGCCACATTCCTTACTCGAAGATGTTTTCCCACTGTCCTTCTACTTCTTATTAATGCATTGGACAGTTCTTAACCCGATTTCAGTAGTTTAGTAGTTTCAGCAACCTCCTTAGACTTCTATGCATGATAGATGCCTGACCCTTCTGAAACAGATGAACATCTTTTCCACGACCACAGGGTCTTTTTCGACATGGTGGTTTAACAAATAAGAAGCTACTCAGTGCATCAGTTAGGGTTAAAGAACTTGTTGCCAGCTGAAACATCATCACCAACGCAGTAATTATCCGATGGGAGGCTCTTACCCATTTAAATCCAGGTGGCGACCTGGTTTTGGCCAGGCAGTGTGTGTACACACGTCAATCTCACTTTAGCGTAACCAATTAACCTGAGTAACCAGAGTTAACCCACATGGACATGGGGAGTACTGTACAAATAGAACAAAGGTACCACTGTACATATAAAAGAAAGTTTTATTTATTTTGGGGTTTTGCATGGAACAAAATCCTACATGGGTTAATCAGATTTGTATTTGGTAGCCTAAAGGTTAAAGTACTAGACTACAGGTTCAAATCCCACTGCCAAACTGCCAGTGTATTGTCCTTGAGCAAAGCCCTCAACCCATAACTGCTTGGACTGTAAGATTATATACATTTACATTTTTACATTTACAGCATTTAGCAGACGCCCTTATCCAGAGCGACTTACAATTGGTACAGTCTTACAATCCAAGCAATTGTGGGTTAAGGGCCTTGCTCAAGGACCAAACAGTGGCAGCTTGGCAGAGGTGGGATTTGAACCCTGGACCTTTTGGTCCATAGTCTAGTACCTTACCCGTTGGGCTACCACAGTCCCATATCATTTGTAAAACTTTCTAGATAAGGAGCACCTACTAAATGTAATGAAAAGCTCTGTATTACCTTCTAAAACCAACACAAAATAGAAGCATTTTCACTATTGGTCTCCAATTTTGGCCCCCACTGTATCTACATTAGTAGATGACCCAAATTTTAATAGTGCTACCACTGGGGAAATGCAGTCTATAGCTTAAGGGACTGTGGCATTCATATGTGGTACATGGTGACTAAATTTGGATCGTGATAGTAACTCTATACAGTCCTACGATAAGCCTGCGGGAAAATGACAGCCATCCATCCTTACTACCAAATAACAGACATTCAGCAGACAAAAGCGTACAAGGTCGAAGAGAACAGCAGGGTATATTTACCTTATGGATGAACTGCTCTATTTTTCCCTGAAGGCCCCACCATTTGAACTTCACCGTGACGAGTTTATACGCGCACATACGTGGAGCGTCCGGGTTTGCGCTGAGCTCTGCCTGTTATAAAGTAAACAGTTATGCCATATTCTTAGCACAAGAGGTTAAACACATTAACATATTATAAATTATATCACGATTAGAGCTGTCAGACGCAACATGCAATCACCGGTCACTTTATTAGGTTCACCTCCTTGTTTCTACAGTCATTGATCATTTTATCAGTTCCATTTGCCATAGAGAAGCACTTTGTAGTTCTACAATGAGACTGTAGTCCATCTGGTTCTCTACATACCTCGTTAGTCCCCTTTACTCAAGGATCCAGCACAGATCAGGTACTGTTTGGGTGGTGGATCATTCTCAGCACTGCAGGATTATTTTCAGTCCCGCAGTGACAGTGAGGTGTTTAAAAACTCCAGCAGCACTGCTGTGTCTGATCCACTCAAACCCACACAACACACTAACACACTACGACCACATCGGTGTCACTGCAGTGCTGAGAATGACCCACCACATAAGAAGAGTACCTGATCTGTGCTGGTGCTGGCCATTAAAAAACAGAGTAAAGGGGACTAACAATATAGAGAAACAGATGGACTACAGTCTGTCGTTTTAGAACTACAAATTGCATCTATATGCTAACAAAATGGACAATGGGTGTGGAAATAAGGAGGTGAACCTAATAAAGTGATCTGTGTGTGTATTTAATCAGAAGTTTTTCAATTTTCCCCATGTGACCCCCCACCGTGTGGAGAGCAGGCTTCAACAGAATGCATTTCGTTCTTTCTAACAATTCAAGAACACCATTTTATTCGCGTCTCATCGCATTTGCTCCATCATAACTTTAGTGGCTTCTCTGACGTAGGGCTGCCAAGGCATCGCGATTGCCACAGCAATACTGTTTTACCACAAAACATTAATTTTTAGGGCACTTTTAAAAGGAACATGTGCAAGACGTAACATTGTTTGCCATGTGACAGATTGTGTTAGTGTTTTTAAATGATGAACCAAGCACATGAAAAATTTCCTAAATCGTTTACCACGCTCACTTCTGTTCTCAATTCTGCTCACTACAGGCGAATAGGGCTCTGTACAGCGTGCAGAATGTAGGACACTGAACAGGGGACCATTTTCTGACAAAGCCAATAACTAGGGGTAGTTCACAGGGTCAAGTGAGTGTCCAATTTGACAGCCCTAAATATGATACAATATCCTGCTCCTGGCACTGGTTTTCAGAGCCCTAACCAATACACTGTTTCAGTCACGTCTTGGATTAAGTTATGTCATGAAGTTATTCACAGAATTCATTAGCAATTCTAAGGCCTTAAAGAACATCAGCTCGTTCTCAATCACATCTTCCACCGGCAAAGTATTATCAAAATATAACATGGAAGTATATAAGTGTCTCACCTTCCAGTCTGGGCCAAGCGGACCGCGGCCGGTCTTCTCCGAGTGAAAGATTGCAGGGTCCTCTTCAGGCTTATAGTCCTGCAGAGGGACATCGCCACAGGACATGACTCTAGTTACAAACTCATGAGCAGCATTTGTTCAGTACAGACATCGGCGGAAAGGAAACTGAAACATAATTTTTACAAAATGCAAGCATGATGGAGGAGTGACCGAGTGGGATACAGTTAATGTTTTGAGCAGCTGCCTCATGTTAAAGATCTGCTTAAATTTCGTTATGACAAAAAGGTAGTTGGAGAACTTATTTAAATATTTCATAACAAAAGTTGCACTGTATTTTCACATGTCCAATGTTAACCCAGCATGGCCATATAAATAAACTTTAAATATGCTGATTTTTAATTAAAAGTAATAAAGCTGTGATAAAGCCTGTCCATACTGACAGATTAACAGAATTTTGACAGCAAATTTTTATTTAGTTTTAGTCAGAGACTTTGACTAAAACGTAATTTAGTTTTAGTTTAGCTACAGTAGATTCACTTGACTAAAATATGAAATGTAAAGGTTGCAATATGTAATTTTCTTTAAACATTTCCCTTGAATTATTGAAAATGAAACACCTACAGGCATGCGTTGATAACTGGAAACATTAAAGCGCTTATAGAATTGAATTAAGTTGAAATTGATATAATATGAGCTTTCTTAAACATTTAAGATCAGATATGTGCATGCTCTATGCATTAATTCATAGTTACAGTATAAAACGTCATGTTACGTTATCCAAATACTCCTTAAAGATGGTGTGAACACTTTTTAGACAAAGTAAAATACATCCAAGTCGCGAACTAGAAACATTTTAATCCGTACTTTATTCGCTGAAATATTGGCTTGAACATAATGAATTTCGAGCGCGTTTGCACCGTACTACCGTAATACCGCTAAAAGAGGAGCTCGCGCCATTTAGGTGCGGATAGCTTGACCGCGGTTTCAGGAATAAAAGACCGCGGTTTCAGGATGACGTTTCAAGTTGGTTGTATTTTTACCGGAGATGGCCGCCCCACAGGTTTATACAAAGAGTCTTATTTTCCTTGACACCAAATGAGAAATGTGCTCACATACCGACTCTCCTCTTTCTCTCAGGTGTTAACATTGTCGAGTTAGCAGTAGAGGCTAGTTAAACGGTCTTCCCAAGGTTAGCTCACATACTGATTGGATGGCTACCCAACTTGTCCCGCCTTTCCACAAAACTAAATCAGACCTGATTGAATGTCGACTCGTTTTTCTTCGTCAACAAAAGAGTCAACTCATTTCGTCCTAGTTTATGTCGGTTTTCATTCATTTGTCGTCTCGTTTTCGTTAGAAGAAAAGGGCCGTTGATGAAAACTGGCAAAAATCATTCGCCAACGAAAGTAACACTGGTGTTTCGTCATTTAGATTCCACCATAAAACCACAGTTTGTTTATTTTTTAATTACACTTTTTCATACCTTCAATAACAAATATTTATCTTATTTTATTATTCATGCCTCACAGAGGATTACAGATCACTTCTGCACAAACCTGTAGGATTAAAGATGGCTGAAGATCTTATGATCTTAATCTTGCTCAAGATGAAGAACAGCTGCATGTTTTTAATGGCATTCTCATTTTAAAGTGTTTCATTTAGACACTTGATTTTAGGTTTATTTAAATGTCATGCCCGTCATATCTGTTTCCAAAGTTCAGGATTCCATCTCAGACTTTCTCACGCTCTCTTTCTCTGCCCGTGACCCAGCCCTGCTCTACCGGTGATTGATTCTTCTTACTTGTCCCTCATTCCTTAATCACATCATCTTTTACTGAACCCCTTGTAAACCATATCAAAGTTTGTCCCTTTGTTCATTAAACTCTGATTGTTTGGTTACGGCGTTCGACTCGGCGCACTGCAGTCCATAAATGAACATCTAATTTCAACACTTTTTGCTTTTCAGGCACTTTTTTTTAATATGGTTCATTTTTAAATCCAACTAAAAATTCAGATCAAAGACGGAGAAGTGGAACATTTTCTTGGCCTAAAAGCTAATTTTAAAACACAATGGTTTGAACATTCATAAACTCACCTTTTGAAACACACACACTCTACTTTTTAATCTCCAAGACCTTTGCACGCCATACCTTGTGCAGATGGCAACTAGGATTAACCCTGCCACAAAACTGATCCACTTAAGTCTTTAACAGTGCAAGACAAGACGATACTAGAGCCCCTCTGAGGTCTAGCGACAATTATGTGGGTCTATTTACTTAAAAAAATAAAAATATTTCAGGAAAGCAGGCACAGAGGGAGCCAAGAATACTAATAACTGGAATGGACTCTGACTCATCAGGTGTCTGTACATCAAGTCCAAGCCAATTAGATTAGATTTTTGTATTGTGTTTTTATTATTCCGCAAACTCTACTATTCCACAATGCAGCTTGCTTTATGTCAGTACCAATGACTTAAAGAATCAATGGTGTATCCGAAGATATATGAAGTTGAAGTGCCTGAATGCTAGTCTTGAGGTCTAAATATATACGCAATATAAAAGCCATTTCACTTGTATGCAGGTAATAAGGTAATCATTTTTAGACCCCTTTCATAGTTACTAAACAATCTGTCATAGACTCACTCCTGGCTCCACTTGTGATTTGTCTGCAATGTCGATGTGAACCACCTCAACCGTCTTCCACGTCTCCGGGTCCAACTCGTGTGCCTGGTTATAAAACGCAGTTCAGTTCAGCCAAACAGAACACCCCGAGTACAGCGGATAACCTCTGTGTATTCAAACCATTTCAGTACTCACATTTTCTGTAGAACCCATATCTGGCTTGTGCCATGTTTCAATTTTGATCATGAAGTCATCCTTCATGTATTCATTCTGCACGAGGGAAAGACATTTGGAAAGAGAAAATGCTTTACTTTGGTAAAAGTAATGGTAGCCAATGGACGTCTTTAATTCTTACACTTATTCTAAGCTTACACAAGACACGGCGTGGGTATTTTATAGAATAAATCCCATAAAGAGCACAATTTGTGTGTACTTACTCAACTTTTTTGTATACAAACAATAACTGCACAATAAGGCACAGCAACAGGACTTTACAATTACAGCGCAGTACAAATGCACTGCTACTAATTTTCAAAATACTGTGCATGTTCTTGCAAGATTACATTTTTTCAAATTTTTTGGAAGCACCAACACTCAAAAAACAAAACAGTATAGTTATCCACACAGGCTATAAAAAAATAACGTGTCTTACTAAGTACCCCAATGGTATCTTAAGATCAAATAATGGACACATCAAATTTTATTATTTTATATACAGTGAAATAAAATCGAGCCACACGACTCGTGATCCAGATTCACAACAGCCCTTGCTCCGTGAAGATCTGCTCTGTTTGTCGTGTTTTTCTTTATTTTTACATCTACAGTACTGCATTCTCAGTGCAAACAAGTCCCCATGGGTCCTAAAAAGGTCTGTAATGACAGCCAACCGAAAGGAAAACCGGAACCGAATCCTCTGGAACACTAAGCAAAATACTTACTCTAAAGGTGAACACTAATTGCTGGCACTAGCTGCTAATGCTAACTGCTCAGCCTAGAAGCCAAGAGGAATCAGCTCCTGGTTTCCTTTCGGTTGGCTGTCATTACAAACCTTTTTAGAACCCATGGAGACTTGTTTGCACTAAGAATGCAGTACTGTAGATGTAAAAATAAAGAAAAACACACAAACATCGCAGATCCTCACTGAACCAGAGATATTGGGGTTTTTTTTTAATTCCTTTCTATTTCATAATTATTTCGTGATTTTGTGTTCGTCAGCGCCTTGGGTTTCTTGAAAGGTGCTTATAAGTAAAATGTATTATTATTGTGAATCTGAATCACCGTGTACTGAATCGTGACTCATGAATCGCGACTCGAGTTTAACAAGTGCGGCGAGTACCGAGCAAACAACAAGCACTGAAATTTTTCTAGTCAAAATGCGTTGAAAACCGAATTCGACGAGTTCTGAGGTGGTTACAAACCGAGGTGCCACTGTATTAGATTTCGATGTTATTTCAATGCTTGAATTTTACGTAATTTCTCTACCCGCCGAAGACGATCCTGTAATTAATTTTACTGCAAATGTCGGAAATTTGTCTGCGATGGTGAAAATTGTTTTGTGTAAAGTCACTATTGAAGTTGACAGTACAGTGGGGCAAAAAAGTATTTAGGCAGCCACTGACTGCGCAAGTTCTCCTACTTAGAAAGATGTGCGAGATCATTGTCATGCTGGAAGACCCAGCCACGTTCCATCTTCAATGTTCTCATGATGGAAGGAGGTTTTTGGCTTAAAATCTCATGATACATGGGCCCCGTTCAATTCTTCCCTTACCACGGATCAGTCGTCCTGTACCCTCTGCAGAAAAAACAGCGCCCCAAAGCATGATGTTTCCACCCCTATGCTCCAGTAGGTATGGTGTCTTGGGTGCAACTCAGAATTTTTTCTTCCTCCAAACACAGTGAGTTTTTAACCAAAAATTCTATTTGGTTTCATCAGACCACATGATATTCTCCCAATCCTCTTCTGGATCATCCATATGCTCTCTGGCAAACTTCAGACGGCCTCGGACATGGACATGTACTGGCTTAAGCAGGGGGACACGCATGGCACTGCAGGATCTGAGTCCCTCTCGGCGTAGTGTGTGTACTGATGGTAGCCTTGTGTTACTTTGGTCCCAGCTCTCTGCAGGTCATTCATCAGGTCCCTCTGTGTAGTTCTGGGATTTTTTCTCACCGTTCCTCATAATCACTTTGACCCACAGGATGAGATCTTGGGTGGAGCCCCAGATCGAGGGAGCTTATCAATGGTCTTGTATGTCTTCCATGTCTTACAATTGCTCTCCCACATTTGTTTTACACCACCTGCTTGCCTATTATAGATTCACTCTTCCCAGCCTGGTGCAGGTCTACAATTTTTCCTCCCCCTGGTGTCCTTCGACAGCTCTTTGGTCTTGGCCATGGTTAAGTTTGGAGTCTGACTGTTTGAGGCTGTGGACAGATGTCCTTTATACAGATAACAAGGTCAAACAGGTGCCATTAATACAGGTAATGAAGTGTGGGAGGACAGAAAGAGCTTCTAAAGAAGAAGTTACAGGTCTGTGAGAGCCAGAAATCTTGCTTGTTTGTGGGTGACCAAATACTTAGTTTCCACCATGAATTTATAATTAAATTCTTTAAAAATCCTACAATGTGATTTCCTGGATTTTTTTTTTTTTCCCCTCATTTTGTCTCTCATAGTTGAAGAGTGTACCTATGGATGAAAATTACAGACCTCTCTCATCTTTCTAAGTAGGAGTACTTGCACAGTCAGTGGCTGACTAAATACTTATTGCCCCACTGTATACAAAATAGGCCTACTGAACGGGACTTAAATGGGACGAAACATTTTCCCAGTGCAATGTGACAAAGTAAGGCACTGTAATTAACCAGCAGTGTACAAAGTGGGAGGATAGAGGAAGACTTTAACCGTTACAACTGAAGCAAACAGGGCAACAAGCATGGGGGGGAAGAAACAAGCACCAGTTATAAGATGCACAGCATTTCCTTAATCAAACAATGAGATGCTTACTTTAAGCCTAATAATCCATTAACAGCTCGATTAGAATAGGGCTTCAAGTATACACCTCAATCTGAAAACAATCAGATCAAGCCCAATAATAACAATAATATTATTATTAATAATAGCCATGTAGACTTCTGTCCATGGCAGCACACACGCTTGACTAATTCAACATGGCAGGCGTGAAAAATCAATCTCAGAAGGAAACTGTTTACGCTTCAATCTTTGTAAGACTTTTTTCAATGACATGCCATTCAAAAACACAAACAAATCAAAAGCACATTGTTGGGCTCATTTTCATTCAAGAAGTTTTATTTCTGGCGCATCACTAATTATCATTAGAATAATCATCATCCCTTCATGTTACCATAAATCTGACCATTCGATAAACGCCGTGTGCTTTGCTTCAGGGCAATACTTACTTGTACGGCAGTACGGGTACGCATTCCAGGCTTTTTCATGGAACACTAGGGCCCCCTCTGGAGCAATCATCTTCACGAAGCCAGGCACTTTACTGTGCAGAGCAAACACACAGTAGGCGTAATTAATAAGTAAGAGTTCCTTATTGTGTGTATCAAAATATGAACCCTAACAATGCAACACAGCAGGACACCAAGTGTTGCAAGACTGCAATTCGTATCACAGAAAGAGTACCAGGGCTTTCAGCGTAAACTTGTCCTATAAGGCAAGTAAAAACTTAACACGACACACTACTTGAGACGCAGCTCGCCTACCTCTTTAAATGGTAGATTTTGTGTGTGTATTGTCCTTTTTCGCCGTCTTTCTCATAGGGTTCATTTTTCAGCACTTCGATGCCTTCTCCGCCCCCAGTCTCGTTTTTGCTGGCCTCAGCAACAGAGAAAAGTTGGCCCACTTGGTACTGAGAGGTCAGGGGAAAAAAGAATGAGCAATTACTAACCTATTAACAAGAACTTCTCAGGAATTCTCCGATTATTTGCAACCATCCAGTCATTCAACCATCAAACCATCAAGCATGTCAGTGGCCAAAACACAAATAAGACCGACATAAACAAGGAGGGAACAAAAAAGCGCAACATTAACGTCTCCGCTGAAAGAGCCCAGTAAAACCCGAGAGCCTTTCACGCCAAGTTTCACTCAGTCATGTGTCTTTTGTTCCAACATACTAAATTAATCGAATATGTGGATAGGAGCACCGATTGTTACTAATGCTTCTCCCATATAGGAAAGGGTTATATTAGGGTTTCAGGATGACAAATTAAATTCTTTAGTGTCTTGAGAAGATCAAAGCAGTTTTGTTTATTTAAACCATTCTGGTTGGAGGAGGACAAAAAGCTGTACATTTACAGCATTTAGCAGACGCCCTTATCCAGAGCAACTTACAATTGGTACAGTCTTACAATCCAAGCAATTGTGGGTTAAGGGTCTTGCTCAAGGACCCAACAGTGTCAGCTTGGTAGAGGTGGGATTTGAACCCTGGACCTTCTGGTCCATAGTCCAGTACCTTAACCGCTAGGCTACCACCGCTGTATATTTATTACATGACTAGCATGATGTATCGCGACACAAACAATGTGGTCACGTTCATTACACCATCTGACACAATTGCATTTTTTCAAAACCAGAGGACGTCAAACTCCCATACGCAGACAAATCTCAACCACCTTCGGAACTTGTCAAAATTCGGTTCTCGATGCATTTTGACCTGAAAAATGTGTCTCGGTTCTCGTCATCTTGGGACATCATTTAGCAGACGCCCTTATCCAGAGCAAATTCCAAATTTTATACAATCTTACAATCCAAGCAATTGTGGGTTAAGGGTCTTGCTCAAGGACCCAACAGTGGGATTTGAACCCTGGACCTTCTGGTCCAGAGTCCAGTACTTTAACCGCTAGGCTACCACAGTTCCAGACGAAACTCTTAACGATTCATGATTCGCTGTGTTTATCATGTTTCTTCATTACTACATCTACAGTACTTAGTGCAAATAAATCTCCATTTGGTCCTAAAAATGTTGGTATTGACAGCCAACCAAAAGGAATGAGAGATCTAGAACACAGGCTGCAGTTAGCTTAGCAGCTATGCTAGTGCCCGGAGTTCACCAATAGAGTAAGTGTTTTGCTTTTACTTTCACTTTCAATCCATTACTCAGTAAATTACATGAGATTTTTGAACACTATAATAAAATAAGCTTTGCGTTAATGATTTTGGCCAACTGTAGGTTACTGTAAGTGTTTTAAACATTAACTTACTTATCAATTATCACAGGCTCTGCTACGATGCAGTATAGATGCTCTACCAAAGACTCAAACTCCCCAGTTCAGTTGCTGGAACATATCCCCATCATAAATCAAACAGCACCTGTGCAATGCAACTGGATTGTCAGGGGGTCTAGAATGGATTCATTCAATTTCCATTAATCCTTTTGCTCGGTACTCATCGTTTGCAATTCTCGACAAGCCTTTTGGAACGAATTAATGACGAGAACCGAGGTATTCCGTTCCACTGTATTCCATTCTGCAACTTTAAACCAGAAAAGTTCTTCAAAAATAAAGCAATGTTTTGACTCAGTCATGACGAAGCTACAACAGAACCTTTTATTTACAATTTTACTCTGTTTCTCATCGTTTCCTTTCATCGTTCGTGGGAAAGCCGGTGTCACAGGGTGCAAGGCAAACAAACCCTGACAGGGCGCCAATCCATCGTAGGTCACATACACTCATGAAGGACACTTCAAGAACACCAGTTAACCTAACATGCACGTTTTGGGAACATAGGAGGAAACCGGAGTACCCAGAGTAAACCCACGGACACACAGGACGACATGCAGACTCCACACAGGCGGAGGATCTCGGAGCTGTGAGGCAACAGCGCTAGCCGCCACGCAGTCATGCTACTGAGAAAGCCGATGACTGACTTCCTCATGTAGATTCACAGTCTTTCCTAACCTGATTAAGCGCACGTTACCCCAGCGATCAGATTGTTACCGACTTCTTGTCATTATCTGATTAATCTGTCCATGTAACGCACTGGTCGTGAGCAGCAGCGCAGCATAATCTTCTCTGAATGTTTATGCCGTGACATCTGTAATGCATTTAGCACAGCCCTCAGGAGTTACACTTAAAGCATGCAGTGTGCAAATTCGGTACAGTGCCAACATGTGGCCGCAAATACCATATCCTGACTGCACACTAAACGAGTTGCAGGATTTTTTTTCTCAGAAGATTTCACTTTGTCTAATGTTGCAGGAGCTAAATAATGGGACTGCACCAAAAAGTTCTCTCTATGCAACAAGACTGAGATTGGCTGTGGTGTCTAAATGATGCTCAATTGCTCTTAAGGTGTCCAAAGTGTGCCGAGAAAATGTCCCTCACACCATTACACCACCAGCAGCCAGGACCAAGCAGGATCCATGCTTTGATGATGTTCACGGCAAATTCTGGCCCTACCATCTGAAATCGAGACCAGGCAGCGTTTTTCCGATCTTCTATTGTCCGATTTTATTTTCTCTGTTTTGGACCATTCTCTGTAAGCCCTAGGCTGTGTGTGAAAATCCTAGTAGATCAGCAGTCTGCGAAATACTTACACCAGCCCGTCTGGCATCATAAGCCATGCCATGTTCAAAGTCACTTAAATCACCTTTCTTTCCCATTCAGTTGCTCGATTTGAACTTCCACAGGTCGTCATCATGTCAAATATCTGCATTAATAAGCGGTTGAAGCAGGTGCAACTAAAGTGGCCGATGAGTGTATCAACTACCATGGTATGCTACAGGATTTTTGCCACATAGTCCACCCCTAACATTTGATACCAGCTTATTTGGCAGGACAAAGCATGCATCATTCAGGTGAAACGGGGTTCTTATTATTGGCTTTCAGGACAAACTGTTAGAACATTGTTATCAGTCCTGTCAGACACGAGGTTAAACATTGTCAAATGATTTTAAAAAAAAAATGGAACACTCACCTCTTCCACTGAACATGGCAGGACCACACGGCTGTACGGGAGACAGAGGGAGGAGGGGGTCAATACAGGATCAAAAGTTTCAACACAAGTCCAAATTACAGTGCATCGAGACACTTTTGATATGATGTGATGAATTAAGTGGGCAAATCAGAACTCTAATGTGTACAGTGCAAACTAAACACAGTCAAGACTTTAGCTACTATGGGTTTTACAGTGACTCAAAGCTAGCTATTCAAATATCCATACACATTTTAGTATTTGTTTGTTTGCACTGTTTTTCCAATGGCACACACGTCATTGGGAATAAAATGAACCTTCACCCCACGCCACCCAACCAATGCTTTGAGAGCCAGCACTAGCGATGCCAACACCCGCCTCTATGCATGAATCACAATTCCAGAATGGGTGCATTCACACTGCAGAGAAGTTGGCACTCACCAGACCACCAGTTTAACAGCTTCCAGTCTAAGGCAGTGATGAAGCACGATTAGTCAGTCACGTAACCAGTGGAGCGTATGGCCCAGAAGCAGCTGGTTTCCAGGTTCTTTGTTTTTTTTTTTTATAAAATCTTACAAATGTTGGCAACCTAGTTACGTTCCAAAAAACCTATCGTGAATTGAATGCATCAATCAAGTTTAGATATATATTTAAGAAGCTTAAAACACTTATACTAACCAACAACTGGGCGAGATCATTAACACAAAGCTTATTTTATTATAAAGTGTTGAACATCTCATGCAGGTTATCGACTAACGTAACAAACAAAAACAAAACAATTAGTCCAGATACTCAGCATCTGAGGTATCTGGCAACCCTGAAATTAAATTCAGTACCCACAAAAAGGCTACCAAACACTTTTTGGAGACTCCAGTGCAAAATATGCTCGAGGAAATTAAGAATAAAGTAGCAACAAAAACAATACGTTGAAAGTTTGTCACATCCTTCTGTGAGATTAATGGCTGGGTGCGAAGAAGAAATGCGATAACCCCAGCGTTTCCCATTGTCTGATTACCCAAGTGTATGTAAACTTGGATAACTGACAAAATCTGACTTTCTGCAGTTACAGAAAAGCTACAGCCTAAACCACCTTCCACTTTGATCCATAAGCAGCCTGCCCACGTAGTGCCCTACACGGGCACACCAGCTGCCTGATACGATTTTGTTCTGTCCCACCAAACACTTATTGCTTACAAAATAAACACCTTTAAACCTTTTACCAATTCACCCTCAAAGCGTATCCAGGCCCAGAGCCAAAGGCACTATAACCCAGGTGACACAGGCATTGGGTTTAATGTTGCAAATGGTCTTAAAAGCACTGGCACCAGGGTCACACACACACACACTACATCCATGGAAAGCTAGTCATGTTTGAGAGGGAATTCCCATGTGCAGCATCCCATCTTGGAGGATAATGACATCAGATCTCTTTAGGTGCCACCCATGAGCTCTGTGACCGAGCTATGAAGAACACTCGGGACTCCCAGCGTTTTGGTTTTTATGTATTTTAGGCAGTGATGAGTCTGTCTGCCAAGAGAGAATAATCTTTGTTGTTGTGTAACTCAGTATGCTTCTATTAGATAGCATGAGCTCATCACCCAGTTAAGCATTTTCACTCCTGACCCTAATTTGGGGAACATGACAGAGGTAGGTTCAGTCTGATGATCTCGATTGGCCAGAAAAGTACTGGTTATCAGAAAGACTTCAGCTGCTGTGTGGTCTACCGCTGAAGTATATTTGGCCACAATTTCTGCTCATCATGTGGGCTTTGGCAGGACTGCAGAACAACATGCCCTCATATGCTGGTTTATCTTTATCTTGGTCTACATCCTTATCTTTTATGTAAACCACCTGCTTTCTCTCGTGGGCTCTCAATTAGTTCTGGACGCTCCGTCGTGTCCTTGTTTCATGCCTGTTCAATATTAGTGCAGGTGCACATTCAAAATTGGTACATATTGATTTGAATGGAAAACTAGCAGTCAAATAGGCGCAAGAAGAAAAAAAACCCACTCCAGAACTTGCAATGCTGTCGATCAGCATGGAGTTACTGGTTACAGTAACTCGGAAAAAATTCATCAAAGCAGGTCTGAATGCTTGCAATGCCACCAATAAGGCGGATGCCAACCACTGTAACCAGAAAGTGGAAGAACCAGAGCCTCCTAGGTTTCAGAAAAGGAGCACGCAGATCACAGAGAACACACAAAATGAGTGATCAGGCACAGTGCTTGATTCACAACGGGTGCACAAAAACACACAAGCCATCTGGAAGGATTAGGATGAGGCCAGCTAGATCATGGGTCTGTCTCTCTATTTTTTTTTTTTGGACAATATTTCAGCCACAGTTCTAGGAAAATATTTGCTCACTTGGTGACAAGCTCATGTTTCTTCTGCCAGGAAACAAAAGCAAAAGCTGGTATGTTACAAGGAATGGCTAAATATACCTGAATACAGACTGGGAATTAAAGTGAACACAATTAGATTAAGTGTTCAGGAAAAGACCGAAGGAATGCTCGCATCAAATTCACGAACATCCTGAGGTCAACACTGTGATTTCATCAGACGTCACAACACCACAGTACAAGACGTCTTCAAGTCAAATTGATTTAAATAGTGCTTTTCATAATGTAGCACTGAGTGCGTTTCCATGCACCTAATCATCTAATAATAGAATAGTATACATGCACTTCAGTAATCAGACAATGGGAAACTTCCGGGTTTACACGACGCAGGTAGTCATTGCATTTCTACTTTGCAATCACCAATAATCTCACAGAAGTGTGTGACAAACTTCAATATTAAATGATCAAAATCATAATTTCCTCGGGTAAATACTGCGTTTCAGAGCCTTTCCACAAACTGTGCGATAACCGTTTTGCTACCTTCAATTTAATTCTGAGGTTGCCAATATCTAGTGAGGAAAAAAAAAACCAACTACAGAAAAATCTTCAGAATACGCAGACCTGGCAACCTGATATCTAGATCAGCACATGCTGTATACATGCCCACTTGAATAATCAAGTAACTGCAGAACTCCAACTGTGATCGGATTATTAAATGCATGTAAACGCTCTCATTGTTTCAAAGCAGCTTTACAGCCATCATGGCCCGCAGCCCTAACTGAGAAAATCTAGGGCGACAGCGGCAAGGAAACCCCCCAATACATGTCAAAGGAAAAAACCTGGGGGGGACAAGACCCAAAAATAGACCCAACCTCCTTAGGCCTAGATATTATATGTAAGATAACATAAGCTACCTAATTAATAAGCTTATAGTAATAGTTCAAATACACAGAAGCTAAAAATAAAAACAATATAACACAAATAAAATATAATAATACAACTAGGGCTGTGCTTAAAAAAAATTACAGCAATATATAGCACTATGTATTTGTCATGTATTACATCAATTTTCAGCCATAAATATTTTGAAGAAAAATTTTATGGGATTCCTGTAGATGTGACTGTACAGCGTTTTGACTCAATTTGTCCGCTGAAATATCAGTGTATTAAGTCGCCTCAGATTGTACACCATAACTTGTATTTCAGCTGTTTTTATATTTTCTGTGAACTACATGGAATATCTGAATATATTGCAATATGCATCGTATCACAATGCATCATGATATAATCGTATAGTGACCCATGTATAATGATGTGTTACCTCCCTTATTATACATTAACTACACTACATAGTATACAGTGGGGCAAAAAAGTATTTAGTCAGCCACTGATTGTGCAAGTTCTCCTACTTAGAAAGATGACAGAGGTCTGTAATTTTCATCATAGGTACACTTCAACTATGAGAGACCAAATGAGGAAAAAAAATCCAGGAAATCACACTGTAGGATTTTTAAAGAATTTAATTGTAAATTGTGGTGGAAAATAAGTATTTGGTCACCCACAAACAAGCAAGATTTCTGGCTCTCTCAGACCTGTAACTTCTTTAGGAAGCTCTTCTGTCCTCCACTCGTTACCTGTATTAATGGCACCTGTTTGACCTTGTTATCTCCAGGTAGAAAATTGTAGACCTGCACCAGGCTGGGAAGAGTGAATCTACAATAGGCAAGCAGGTTGGTGTGAATGAATCAACTGTGGGTGCAATTGGAAGAAAATGGAAGACATACAAGACCATTGATAATCTCCCTCGATCTGGGGCTCCATGCAAGATCTCATCCCGTGGGGTCAAAATGATCATGAGAACGGTGAGCAAAAATCTCAGAACTACACGGAGGGACCTGATGAATGACCTGCAGAGAGCTGGGACCAAAGTAACAAGGCTGCCATCAGTAACACACTACACCGAGAGGGACTCAGACCCTGCAGTGCCAGGCGTGCCCCCTGCTTAGCCAGTCATGTCCATGCCCGTCTGAATTTGCCAGAGAGCAATGTATGATCCAGAAAGATGGGAATAATAATCATGTGGTCAGATGACCAAAATAAAACTTTCTGGTAAAAACTTAACTCGTGTTTTGGAGGAGAGAATGCTGAGTTGCATCCCAAGAACACCATACCTACTGTAAAGCATGGGGGTGGAAACATCCATGCCTTTGGGGCTGAATTTTCTGCAAAGAGGACAGGACGACTGTCCATGTTTAAGGGAAGAATGAACGGGGCCATGTACGTGAGATTTTAAGAAGCCAAACCTCCTTCCATCAGTGAGCGCTTTGAAGAAGGACCGTGGCTGGTCTTCCAGCATGACAATGATCCCAAACACACCCAGCACAACCCAACCTGACGTAGCCACCGCTCGGCCAACCGAAGCGTTGCTCAGTAAAAAGCTTTCAAAGCCTGGAGTGGCCCAGCCATCTCCAGACCTCCACCCAGAAGAAAATTTTGTGGAAGGAGTTTGAACGTCCATGAGGACAGGGCCACATACCAGCTACATTGTTGGCGCCCAACCTGGTGAGACGTTTGAACCTCGATCACTGGCAACAAAAGTTACAAAGTTACAAAGTAATTGAGTTGAACTTTTGTTATTGACCAATACTTATTTCCAACATGATTTACAATTAAATTCTTAAAAAAAAATCCTACAATGTGATTCCGGATTTTTTCCCCTCATGTTTGTCTCTCATAGTTGAGTGTAGCTATGATGAAATACGACCTCTCTCCATCTTTCTTTCTGAGTAGGAAACTTTGCACAATCATGGCTGACTAAATATTTTTTGCCCCACTTTAAAGTTATGTTTAAATAAGTTAATATAGAACTAATATATATTAACTATCTAAATGATCGATAAATACAGTATTATGAGAATAGTAAACTTAACCTACAGAACATAAGACATAACCCCAAGCTCACAGATTTCAGAATTACTGTGATTTCTTCTGGCAATCTTGAAGAACAACACATAAGTGAGCTCGTTGCTTGTCATTAGTCTCAGATTGATTCCCTGCGGTGTTTTTTGTGCTACAAAGACTGGTTTTGGACTAAAAAAAAAAGATTAGGAAGCAATCAAGCTGAAATAAAACGTTTCTTATTTACAGCTCTACAACAGAAACCCTTTGTCTCAGCTTGCATTTTTCCTTAGAAATTAAACCATTTGGTTATAAAGAACGAACGCAGTAGGTTATGGTTAACAATGTCACATGTCTAAAATACATGACAAATTACACACTCATACTTGAGCAGGAAAAACAAAAATAAAGGGATCAATGCATTTTAAGAGACACAAAAGCGACCAGGTCACGGCAGCAAGAGAGATGACAAACATAAAGAGTGAACAAAAAGAGCTTCGGGAACAAAAGCAAGAACTGGATGCACAAACAAAGTCAAAGAGCACGGCCTAGCCACGGAGAGCTACAGACAAGGAGTTTAGATAGCAAAGTACACGATTAAGGAGACGTGGGACAGGTGAGAGTAATCAATATGCCGGTGTGGGGCAGGGGCAGGAGAGTGTGAGGGTTGCTGGAAAGGCATTTGGAATTTGGAATGCTGAAAATGGAGACGGTGGGCGTGCCAAGTGCCAAAATCAAAGACTCTTTGATTTTAATGGTCTTAAAAATTAGACAGTAATCTGTAATGGCTGCTTGTGTGAGGTAGCAACAATAAATAATAGGGGTGTAACACCAGAATCTCCTCACGATTTGACTCTCAATATCAAGTTCACGATTATTGAGTTTGATAAGGCATTCCTTGTTTATTTCTGAAGTGCAAACCATGCACAATAAATCACTAGAAAGAGGTTTAAAAAAGGCAAACAAAATGGTATTGTAGCTTCACCATATCTTAAATAAACAAGAAAAACATTTTTTATATTTCTGAAGATAGCAATTCAACATAAACGTGCATTTGTCTTGTAAAAAATTTTAAGCAAAAAGAATTTATCCCTACAATAAAGGGAAATTAGGAGTCTGTGAGAACAGACGTGCATCTGTCAGAACGCATGACAGCGCCCTCTGGTGTTCAAGAAACTTGCATTAGATAAACGTAAATTCAGGCATAATAAACAAAAACATCATCCCACTTGATGATGCAGATCGATATATCGTTACACCAC
This sequence comes from Ancistrus triradiatus, assembly GCA_025084515.1. Classification (NCBI taxonomy): domain Eukaryota; kingdom Metazoa; phylum Chordata; class Actinopteri; order Siluriformes; family Loricariidae; genus Ancistrus; species Ancistrus triradiatus. Next base: position 73,778 of record JAJAGP010001247.1, read on the forward strand.
TAATAAATTATATCAAACAAATAATTTCAGTAATAATAAGAGACCTTTTCACACCATATATGACGTCATGCTCTGCACTTCCCATGACAGGAGCGTCTCATGTCCTATGATATTCTTCGTATGCTTTCCATCTTGTGTCCTGTAACGTTATATATAGATGCCCAGCTGTTCTACGTTTGCAGATCTCTTATCGCCATTATTAACCTACAGTGGTGTGAAAAAGTGTTTGCCCCCTACCTGATTTCTTATTTTTTTGCATGTTTGTCATAAGTGTTTCGGAAGATCAAACCAATCAAAGACAACACAAGTAAACACAAAATGCAGTTTTTAAATGAGGTGTTTTATTATTAAGACAGGACAAAATGGTCCGCTGTGAAAAACTTGATTTGCCCCCCTTGTTAAATTCATAACTATGGTTTTTATCACACCTGAGTTTGACTGTCTTAGCCAACACCCAGGCCTGATTATGCCACAATCCTGTTTCTCAATCGGACATCACTTAAATAGGACCTTCCTGACAAAGTGAAGTACACCAAAAAGAATCCTTAAAACTACACATCATGCTGAGATCCCAAAGACATTCCGAACAATTGAGAAAGAAAGTAATTGAAGATCTACTCAGTCTGGAAAGGGTTTTATAAAAGCCATCTCTACGCTTTGGGACTCCAGCGACACCACAGTGAGAGCCACTATCCATAAATGGCGATGACCCTGGAACATTGGTGAACCTTTGCCCAGGCGTGGCCGCCGCCAAAATTACACCAAGAGCGCAGCGCCGACTCCATTCAAGAGGTCAAAAAAGACCCCACATCCAACATCCAAAGAACTGCAGGCTCCACTTGCCTCAGTTAAGGTCATTGTTCATGCCTCCACCATAGAAAGATACGGGTCAAAAAATTAGTTACAAAGACCGAAAACCACTGCTGAGCACAAACCAAACATTAAAGCTCATCTTGATGATCCCCAAGACTTTTGGGAAAACATTCGTGGACTGACGAGATAAATGTTGAGCTCTTTTGGAAGTGTGTGTCCCATTAATATCTGCTAAAAGCTCACACTTGTCGAGTCGACTGTGAGAGTGACCCTGTGCCTCCCCGCTCAGGGGATGGCGGGTGGGGTGTGGTAGCAGTGTGGGGACAACAGTAAAAAAATGTGGTTCAGTACCACGTGGGAGTCACTTGAGTGTCCTACCAGAGGGCGTTTGCTGCAAGTTCCAGGGGACCTGTAAACTTCATTTACACAGGTTTCGCACAGCGGTATGGGTTACACTTTGCGCCTTCTGCTGTCTAACCAAAGAACCGAAGGAGAATGCCGGCCATCACTGTTCGGGACCTCAATCTGAGAAACAACTTGGGGTTCCAGCAGCAGGACCATGATCCCAACACACAACCAGCAAGTCCACCTCTGGAAATGCTGACAAAAAACAAAGGGTCAGGACTTTGGACACACAAGGCGTGGTTGGGGGGGAGGGACACACAGTCCTGACCTAATCCTTTGAGCAGTGGCCGTGGAATGAACCTGAGAAAAACACACATTCCATGGTGCGGGAAAACACTCCCCCAACTTGCGGCTGTCCTGATTAGCAGCTATCACAACTTCGTCTCTTCGCGCGTTGGCAAAGATGATGGGCCAAATTCCGCTGACATCTGTAACACCTTTCTTGTTGCTCCCCCCCTTACGTCTGCCTCGTGATCTATCTGTCTACACACTCGACCGCGGCTGTGTACTCCCGCACTCTCCAGGTCAGCACGTGGGCTAAAGGCCCACTCTCATCATCTCCTGCCCTGGTCTGCTTGCAGGTGTCCTGCCCGCTAAGGGGGGCCTCTCCCAGGTAGCAGAAGGGAGGGGGAAAGCAAGGGCACTTACAGCACCCGGAACCTGTCACTCTGCAGTTGTTGCTGCTAAGGGTGGAACAACCAGTTATCAGGTTTAGGGGGCAATCACTTTCACACACCACTGTATATTCCGTAGATTATCAGTGGTCTGTATTTTAATGCCGTCCTTCACACCGACTCCGAATCTGACTGTGACACTGCGTAAAACTCCCACTGTGAAGGCCCCACTACGTTATTGGTTTCGTGCTAAAACAATCGCACTTTGTGTGAACAGGCCTTTAGGCTGGCAAAAACGAAAATGTATCCTGCATTATTCAGTGACTTGCCACAACATGCTCTGCGGCAAACTCAACCAGCCAGCTGCACAGGCAATGCTCTTCAACAAACATGTCAGTCAAATAAAGCTGTCAGTGGAATTCATAGGATCAGATGTTGCACAACACAAAGCACAATACGTTTGTTATGTTATTATGCTGCTGAACCTATTGGCTAGAATGCACAGAACGTTTGTCATTCTCCAGACAAAATGCTTTTCATTTAGTCCAAAAACTGCTCATGCTACAATGTGCCACATGGCAGGCAGCCTTTAGGTGCTTAGAAGTTACCCTGGGTTCCTCTCTGACCTCGCCGGCTATTATACGCCATTCATACTAGAGTGATCTTAGAGCCCCGGTACCAATTTTCTTGAATTTTCTCCGTCACAAACTATTTAAAGATGGAAGACCAGACACTGACAGATCCAATTTTTTAACAACAGGGTGCCTGCTGTCACCCCAAGCACTGACAACACCCAACTAATTTCACCTTAGCAGCTAATCCTAGAGGTTCACATACTTTTGGCACTCAAAGACATGCAACACTGGATCATTTTCATCAATCTGAAAGTGTACGGAATACTGTGACCCTAGTGTAAATCTGTTTAATGACATTACACTGACCAAATATAAAAAAGTGGAACAGTTAAACACTACAGTAAATATTCATGTTGTAAGAATTATAGCAAGAAGGTCCAAAACTGTATGGAACACTGTGACCCCTCCCATATCCTAACCAGGTAAGAAAATAATAGGAAGTCATTACACTTTGTACAAAAACTGTATGGAACACCATGAGAATCTAATACAGGTTAATGTGACCAGTTATAAGAAGTGTAGCTAGTACTCTCAAAACTGTATGGAACAGTGTGACACCACGGTACAAAACTGAACGGAGTACCGTGACACTCCTGTAAACATGAATGTGATGAGCCATAAGTGTAGCAGGTACGTACAAAACTGAACGGAATACTGTGACACTCCTTTAAAACATTGTGATGGCCGTAATTGTAGCAGGTACGTACAAAACTGTACGGAATACAGTTGGGTAATGACATGACACTGACCAAAAATAAGAAAAGGAAGTATATCCCAAACTGGACGGAATACTGTGACCCTTTGGCACGCGGGCATCACACTGACCGGCTGTACTAAAAGCGCTTGAAGTTTGTAGAAGTGTACGGAACACTATGACCGTGCAATAAAACTACTGTGCAATCCTCCAAACACACGGTCACAGTGTTCCATACATGACATACCGCTCACGGTTGAACTTTAGCGCCTGGTTTTCTGTTAGTCTAAACGTTATTACTTTGACAGCTGCTCTAGTTTCGAGTTTCGCTTGCCAGCCCGGAGCTGCGCGGACTTGAGTAAAGTTACAGAGTAACATTTCAGATGAAATACAGACTCGGACGTTATTTAAAGCGCTGTGTGGGAGTCATTCTATTACCAGTGCGCTTGTTTCCTGAGGTGAAACCTTGTTAAGCTTTAGCTAAAAGCTTATGGCTCCATTAGCGCCTCGCTCAGCGCTTCCTCCCTCCCTCACACACACACACACCTTAGCAGGCTAAGCTAACGCCGCTAAGCTAGGCCTGAAACAAGCCGGTATCCTCCACCTTCTTACCGACTCAACCCAGTCAAACAAGCGACGGAAACCGCGAACAAGAGCTCGCGGGAACGAACACACGCGCCTTCTCATGGACCAAGTTTTACATAAAGTGCAGGAAAGTCAAACGGAAAAAAGTCAAAGTTACATTTAAATACTTTACTCACTATTCCTTGATGATCACCATCGTCTCGCTACCGGACTGCGCCTGCGCAAAAACGCTCAAGCTCCTCAAAGAGTTGCTACATCTTAGCCCCGCCCTCTGCCGCCTGTGATTGGTTCGATAGGTTGTCTATTACAATATATGAACTATAAATCATTCAGGAGCGGAGTTGGCGCAAGAGCTAGCAGAGGAGTTACCAAAACGAGAAGTTTTATTAATATAATTATGTGTTCAACCGCAGTTATACTAATACTTATACATTTATTCTTTCCTCATTAGTCTATTTAAGACATGCACTTGCTTTACTGCTTTTAAATTATATAAATTACTTTTTAATAGGATGTATGGATACACACACGTTTCGGTTTTCTTAGGATTTTGCACCCTTTCCTGAATAAGCTTTTTTTTTTAACATTTGCTTTTCCTGAATAAGTTTTTTTTGTGGAAAAAAACCTCTGCAATTTAAAGAAATGACTACAAACAGAGGTTTAAAATTGTAAATACATTGTTCTATTGTACATTTACATTTATAGCATACGCCCTTATCCAGAGTGACTTACGATTGGTACAGTCTTACAATCCAAGCAATTGTGGGTTAAGGATCTTGCTCAAGGACCCAACAGTGGCAGCTTGGCAGAGGTGGGACTTGAACCCTGGACCTTCTGGTCCAGAGTCCAGTAACTTAACCACTAGGTTAACCACTAGCTTCTCGCCTTTACTTCTCCTAGACATAATTTAGATGTGTTTGAAATCAATGTGAGATTTTTTTTTCTCCCATTTCCAAAATTTGACTCCCGAGACACAACACTTACATTTTCTAAATGTAAGCTCTTAAATTCTTAGGTTATCTGAAGTTAATCTCACCACAGATCCGTCTATCATGCAAAACATGAGGAAAAATATGAGATCCAAAACCAAACTTCATTGGCTCACAGATAACTTGACTCTTTTGATGTGTTTGTAGTTTTTTTTAAATGCCTTATCGGCCTTGGGGACAATATTCATGGCAGGAACGGTAATGGCCACTAATTTTTGGGAGTTACAAGAGAATATGATGAACCCACAACATTGGCTCTTTCATACCCAAAGCAGAAGCGAGTACTTCTCTCCAATGCTTCCTCATTCTCACCGCAACAAAATGGATGACTGGAACCCAGTCTTCAAAGGTCTAGTGCTTCAAAGGCTTTGATAAATATTGGGTAATGGGGGGTGGGGCCTAACCTGCAGCACAAGAGGAACCATCCCTTGGATGGGACACAAGTTCACCACAGACCTGCTTTAAAAAATGTTGTGTTTTGGATGCTGGTATGCTGGTCAACAGCAAGACTGTGCTAGATTCATGTTCTGTTTGGGTCTGAGCTGTTCAGTGCTGGTCTAGTAAGCTAGTTGGACAACTCTAGAGATGCCATTCACAGGATTTCTTGTGAATTTTAAGCCATTGCAGATATGGGGAGAACATACAAAATTCCATACAGCCAGCCAACTCGAACCACTGTGGGGCCATAAAGTCCTATATATATGTATGAAGTATTATTTGTTAGGGACCGTGGTTAAGGCACTGGTCGGTTAAGCAGAAGATCAGACACAGCAGTGCTGCTGGAGTTTTTAAACACTTCAGTGTCACTGCTGGACTGAATAATCCAACAACCAAAAATGTCCAGCCACCAGCGTCCTGTAGGCAGCATCCTGTGAGCACCGATGAGTGATTAGAGAATGATTAACACAAAATGTCTCAGCTTTTATATCTACAAGGTGGAGCATTATGGTAGAAGTGTCTAAAAGAGTGCACAGTGAGTGAACAGTGTTTAAAACTCCAGCAGCACTGCTGTGTCTGATCCAATCCTACCAGCACAACACACACTAACACACCACAACCACATCAGATCCACCACCCAAATAGTACTTGATCTGTGATGATCATGTGGGGGTCCTGACCATTAGTAAAAGGAGACTAACAAAGTATGTAGAGGAACAGATGGACTACAGTCTGTAACTAGATCTGCATTTCCTAAAGGAACTACAACAGTGCTTGAAACTTGGTAATTAGGAAGCATGTGAGTTTGTGTCTCTATACTTTTGGCCTTTTGGGTTTGTGCGTTTATACTGTGTGTGCCGTGGGTGGAGAGTGTGTTGTGTCATGTTAGTCGCGTGCGTGTCACATGTTGAGTGTGTATGGTGTGTTGAGTATGTTTGTGTCGTGTTTGAGAAGCATGCATGTGTCGTGTGTGTCATGTTTGTATGTGTTGTGTTTGTCGTCTGTATTGTGAGTGTCGTGTGTGTGTGTGTGTGGCAGAAGACATAACTGCTCTGTGGTGACATGATTGATTTCAGTTGAAATTAGAATTTTGTCAGTTGAGATTTGAATCTGAACTTTCCATCAATGCATTTCTATGGGAGATTTTTCAGTTTTAAACTTAAATCTATTAAAAACAATAAATCTGATCGACTCCAAAAACACATAGCATTTGCAGCATTTAGCAGACACCCTTATCCAGAGCGGTACGGTCTTACAATCCAAGCAATTGTGGGTTAAGGGTCTTGCTCAAGGACCCAACAGTGGCAGCTTGGCAGAGGTGGGATTTGAACCCTGGACCTTCTGGTCCATAGTCCAGTACCTTACCCGCTAGGCTACCACAGTCCCCACAGTACCCATAGCATGGTGTTTGAACCATGTCTGTACGTTTCGGGCTGTATTAATCGCAGACATGTGTGGAAGAAGAAGAAGAAGAAGAAGAAGAAGAAGAAGAAGCAATAGTATGAAGGATAACACTTTTCAAGGACTGTATAATTGTGGAACTACAAGGTGCTTCCTTCCATATGGTAAGTGCAACTGATAAAATGGACAGGTAATTGAAATAAGTAAGTGAGGTATGATGTATAAACATATAAAGCAAACAAAAATCCAAAAGCCCCAGCAAGTAAATTAAATCATTTTATTGAGACATCTTTACTGAGAAATGACTGACGGAGATTTTTCTGGATGAGAACATACGCAAAATCTCTGTTAAAAAGACACCGAATCACCGAAGAGCAAGAGAACCCATGCTGTAGTACTGACACTCAATTCACACAGATGTCAGGTCAGATGCATTTTTCTTTTGGTTTGTCTTTGTTTGTTTGTTTTTTTTCCTTTCATTTTCATTTCAATAAAAATATGAAAATGTTTCCTCGACTGTGCATGGCGCGTCTCTTCAGTAATATAAAAATGTATAATACTGATTGCAAAACACTTGTTTGTTTTTAATTTACAAAAAAATAACTGTAATAACAATTACAATCCATAATTATAACAATAACAATAATTATATTAAAAATGAAAACCAAACTCGAATGAAACAAACCAGTCAAAACCGTGTGGTCCTTCACTAACACAAACAGCGAGCGTCTTTTGGATGAATACCGTTTTGGTATAATCTTTTCTTCTTTGTTTTTTTTTGTTGTTTTTTTTATTCCTGACATGTCAGTTCTCAGGTCAGTCTGCATATATCGATGGTTTGTTTTACAGTGTAGGTGGAAGCATAAAGGATTATATGCTCTTCTCTCTCAGTCTGAATCAGCGGACAGAACGAGAGTCTTCTCACAGGAATCTCTGGCATTCCTCCTACTGTTTCCAGAGGTCTGGCAAGCATCCCGATATTCCACCTCTGCCATTTCAGGAAGAAACGAAAAGCAGGAGAGAGCTTTCAGCATTTCGATGAGGGAAAGAATCTCCCGGGGGAGAGAAATTTATACCCGTTCCCACTTGGCAGTCTGATAGTGTGGGAACCAGGGCTGCTCCCGGTGGAAGCCGTGGGCGAGGGGGCGACTCCTTTTGGCTCGATCTTGCGATGGCCGTTCGGTGGGTTTTTGGAGCTGGGCTCCATCGGCTGGAGCCCCATATCCTGCAGTTCGCTGCCAGGCAGGTCGTGACCTTTGCCGTGGCGAGGGGAGAGATTAAGAAGACCTAGGACGTCCCTTTGGGACGTGCTTAGTTTGGCTCCGCCGTGGAAAGCCCTCATTGGCCCAGACTGCTGCTGCTGAGCGGCGCTGGCCCAAAAGGTCTTAAGATTGTGGATGGCCTGCACTTTCTCATCGATAGCAGCCAGTTTAAGGCGGTCCAGGTCGGCCGGGCTGGAGCGGGTGGAGCCGGTGGAAGAATAGGACAAGGCTGGAGAGGGGGCGCTGCCAGCGGGAGATTGGTGGCCTGAGCTGGGAGAGATGTGCCCGCTGTACGGTGAGCTCGGATATTTGAGCTTGAACTGGGCATGAAGGTGGTCAGAGGTCGGCGACGGCTGGCTGCTGTCCTTCAGTGATGTCTCGGACATGGCGGGGCTGTTGTAGCCCGAGCTGATCTTTTGGAGCTTCTGCGATTTAATGCTGGCTCGGCTGCTGGGCCGACTGAAAGCGCTGGTCTCTGAGCAGCGAAAGGCAGAGCCTCCGGTCTGTACGGGGGAACTGCCCGTCCCAGAACCGCTGCTCCTCTGCAGGGTCTCCACCGCCCGCATGTGGCTCTGTGTCTCCTCTAAGATCTTCTGTGCCAGCTCCTGCGGGTCTAGGGGTGCGGCGGGCGCGGGCGGGCGCTCCTCCTGCGATTTCACCGTGCTGTCCGTTTCTGTACTGGACTGGTCCGATTCTCCCGTGTCCGAATTGCCCGCCTTAGTCGCCTTGCCCGTCTTCTGGAAGGGCGAGTTGGCACTGGGAACGAGACTGGCCGCTTTTATTGGAGACGTTGGCGTGCTTACGCTTCCCCTGGATGACACAGATGCCACGTATCCTCTGCCCGCTCCTCCACGTCCAGTGCCGCGCGGATGCCCAGCAGAGCGGGGCAGCGTGTCGCACTGAGTGCCCAGCGGCTCGCTACTGATGATACTGAAGCCGTGGTATTCGTCGTCGTCGTGCCCGCGGGCAGCACCATGCGGCGAGGAGCGGCTGCGTGGCACGGCCACATGTCTCTGCGACGTGAAGAGGCCGGCATGGCGCGAACGTTGCCCGGGATTCTCAGAGCCGCCCTCGGGCCGTGGCAGGAAGCTCATGGACGAGGCGATGGAGCTCAGGCTGTAGACAGAGATGGCATCTGATGCCAGGCTGTCAGGACAGGGAGGGGAGAAAGGAGGGTTGACGTAGCCCCCGGGCAGTTGCTGGCAAACAGACTGGGCTGAAGCCAGAGACTCCAGGGATGAGGAGCTGTCAAGACTTAAACGCTTGGGCAACTCAGTCGAGTCTAAAAAAGAAAGAGCAGGCATTAGTATATAATCTGCAATCTTCTGTACAGTACTGTCCTGTGCAAAAGTATTAGGCCACCATTCAATTTGTTGTTTTAGAAATACTATAATGACTACATATGAGTATTTTTCAGTCTTTTCATTAGAAGACGGCCAGAAAATACAGGACATTTGTATGCAGTATTGCAAAGCCAGAAGAAATAAACCAGTACAGGATCACCTGGACAGAGGAACAACCTGGAACAGCCTAAATCTAAAGCAGAAGTCTAAAGTGCTGAAATAAGCCTGGTATAATATACCAGAAGATCCCTTCCGAAAATGTCAGGACAGTCTCCCCATAAGAGTTCAACATGTGCTTAGAGAAAAGGGAGGTCACAATAAGTTCTGAGTCAAGTCAGCTTTATTTATATGGCACTTTTTTACCACAATGAAGCATTGCCTCAAAGCAGCTTTACAATTTTAGATTTTCTTCTAATATCTAGAGCCAGTCCGAAACTGAGCAAACCTAGGGCGACACTGGCAAGGAGAAAATCCCAAAACGTTACAAGGAAAAAACTTTGGGAGGACCAAGACTCAAAAAGGGACCCCTCCTTGGGTGACTTCGACAACAAATGTAGTCTGTATCTCAAAAAAAAAAAAATTTTAGTCTGATACACAGAGTCACTTTAGGATTTTGAGTCCTCAGCAGGAAAGTCCTTGGCGGCACGTCGTCCCCAGCCAACCGGATTAGGGAGAGTGTTACTGCCCTTTAGCATGGCTCAGGCATGGTGGGGCTGGAGAAGTGATTTTGTTCTGAAAATTGTGTTTATTTTGTGTACATATTTCCTGTATGTTTTGCTCGCATCCTAACATAGAGACAATGATATATGGCTATTACCATACCATTTCTAAAACCACAAATCAAACAATGGCCTAAGACTTTTGCACATTGCATTGCCTGGCCAAAAATGGTCATCACCTGGAGTTAACTAAGCAAACAGTTAAATATTTAAAAAAGAGCAGCCCATCTGATTATTACTGCATTGGTGATTATGTTTCAGCTGGCAACAAGTTCTTTAACCCTAACTGATGCAGTGAGGAGCTTCTCATTTGTCGAAAGACAGCCTGTGGTCGTGGAAAAGATGTTCATCTGTTTCAGGAGGGTCAAATTGTGAAAGAGTGGTTCAGGGAGCATGAGCCACCATTATCACACATGGATTGGTCACCACAGAGTCCAGACCTGAACCCCATTGAGAATCTATGGGATGTGCTGGAGGAGACTTTGCGCAGTGGAACAAATCTCCCATCATCAATACAAGATCTTGGGGGAAAAATGAATGCAACTCTGGACATAAATAAATGTTGTGACATTGCAGAAGCTAGTGGAAACGATGCCACAGCAACTGTGTGCTATAATCAAAGCTAGTTCACAAAAAGATATGCTTTTATGCAATTGATTGTACACAAGTATTGCTTTTTAATACCTGCAATTTGCTTCTCAAATAAATTTAACTCCTGAAATAAATTTAAATTTAACAAAACATAGCCATTATTCAAAACCTTGGGAGGACGGAAAAAAGAATTTGCATGAGCAGTGACTATAATGAGTCACTGAAGTACAGGTCTGCACATCATAACGTCCGTTCACATATAAAGTCAACAGGTAATATGTTGCGCTGTCACATAAAGACAGTTTCTAATCATCTAAATATTTGTGAATGAGAGAGAGAGGCAGCAGCAGGGCTTGACTGAATCATACAGCTTTACAGAGAGATATGATTTTAACCATCTTAAATAGTAAAAAAATCAAATCAATAAGTGGCGGTCAGTGTTTATTTTAAACACTGCAGTATCTTGGCTATTTAATCAATACCAGTACACTACAATATCCCAAATAGCATTGCTATGGAATATGTGGTAATATGATTCGTTCCAGCCGAAACTTGAGTCACGATTCAGTACACAGTGATTCAGATTCACAATGGCCCTTGCTCAGTGCAGATCTCTGCGATGTTTATTGTGTTTTTCTTTATTTGTACATCTACACTACTGTATTCTTAGTGCAAATAAGTCTCCATGGGTCCTAAAAAGGTTAGGGATAAGAGCCAACCGAAAGGAAACCAGCTATGCTAGTGCTTTGAGTTCACCAATAGAGTAAGTGTTTTGCTTTTACTTTTCACTTTCAATCCATTACTCACTAAATTACATGGGATTTTTCGACACTTTATTATAAAATAAGCTTTGTGTTAATGATTTTGGCCAACTGTAGGTTAATGCAAGTATTTTAAGCATTGACTTTCTTGTCATTACTTATAATATGCTCCCCTATGATACAGTATAGAACGCTCTACCAAGCACTCATTAAACTCCTCAGATTATGAAACACTGAACTTATGATGGATTTGTTGGAACATATAGCCATCATAAATCAGGGAGCACCTGGACAATACAACTCCAGTAATGCATATAATGCCTTATACAGTGTGGATTTTCTGGGGGTCTGAAAAATTTGCTCCTTATTCAACAAGCCTTCTGGAACGACTTAATGACAAGAACCGAGGTACCACTGTATATAACACTAATCACCATTTATAGAAACACACCAAGATAGCAAGTCTTACCAAACAGGGCCAGCAGAGACTGCAGGGCAAAGTGCATGGTGCGTCGGTTTGCCTGTTTCCCGGTCTTTAGCACGACCTCCTCTTGCCCGACTTCACACAGGTCAAACCCTAAGAAGAAGAAGAAGAAGAGAGAGAGAGAGGGAGAGAGAGAGGGAGAGAGAGAGAGAGAAACAGAAGGTTGGAAAATGAAACAGATGGTACGAGGCTCCCTAATTTTATCGCGGAAGAAACCGTACATAATCGGATAAAATCCGCAATTACAGTGCTTACCCAGAGCGGCCAAGAATTCATGGCAGCCAGGCAGCCTCCAGAGCTGCACACTGATGGACACTTGGATGGGTGCCAGTGAGAAGTCATGCTCTTTTTCTCCAGACTGCAGCTGGACGAGCACCTGGTGAAGCTGGAGGAAGATTTGCAAAAAAAAAGTAAACAAGTTTAGGATGTTTAGGATGCTTTTATTGAATCTGCCATAGAAAAGAGCGAGCACATTCACTGCAGCATTGTAACGTGGGTGCGTCACACAGACCCAGACCCCACCCCGAGGAGCGCCGATACTCGGGAGCCTCTGGACATGCGCATTTGTTTCAATGTTATAATGATAACGATGCCAGGAAACCTCCTCTGGCGGACGTCATATAGGTCAAAAATCACCTCACCAGAGTCAGGGTACGAACCAGAGTGGCTCAATGGTTCGTGGTGCTGGAAACCCTGGTTCATATCCCACCTCTGGCAAGGTGTGGATCGAGTTTTGAGCTGACAAGGGGTTCACCTTTCCCACCTTTTCAGACACCTAGACACCTAATGACAGGCTGAGAAAGGCCAAAAGAGAGCAGGAGGGTCTAGTGTAAGACCGAGGGTCCCGAGTTACAAGGCACTCTCTGGGATGGGACCCCTCAGGGTCGACAAGAACTAGTTTTATTCTTAACAGGTATGTTCAGAAAGGCAAGTCAATTTGGTGCAATTATAGAAGCACTTACCATTCCCACTACATTTTTAACAGCCTTCAGTGGCAGGAAGGAATTAGGAAAGAAAGAAGACAGCATTAGTGGCACGTGAAGCGAGCATTAGTAACAGCAAAACAAACCGGAAAAAAAAGGCTTCCGAAGATAATGCTGCGCTCAGATGCACATAACCCATACAGCAGCTTTCATATCGTAAGCTGTGTATGTAGGTCTGTTACGTTCTCACCCTGCTGATGAGCTGCTCTCCAGTCTCAGAAGCTGTGATGAGTTTGCATAGAGCCTGCAGGGCAGGAGGGGGCAAACCTGAGGACACAGAGAGAGAGAGAGACCAGGGTTAGTGACTCACAGCTGAAGGTGACTGAAATGGAAATATGCAAGCACACCCGTAGTCATGGAGCATTTGCATGACATTTAAATTCACTCGAAAAACGAGACATTTGCATGTAACCACCAGGTTTGTACTTTCAGACAGCACTGGGCTGGTTTAATGGATGCAGAACAAACCAAACCTGAGATTAAATGATTTTCCGTTCAGAAAAAAAAACACATTTGAAATGGGACATACTGTAGACCGCAATCTCCGCTCCTGTAGATGGCGCTGTACAGTGTGATGTGATGTATTAAAACAGACTGTACACCCTAACTTGCATTTCAGCTGCAACTGACCAGACAGAACATGGTCACATAGTGTTTTTAGGCTGCTGTAATGTAAACATAAAGGACATTTTCACAAGAAAACGAATGAAACAAACAACACGGAAGATCAGCCACTCGACGAGTGAATGTGAACCAGTTTATATAGTTATAGGTTAGGGAGGACACAGGTAGTGGGGGGACAAACAAAGGAGTACTACTTACAATAGGACAGGCACGTACACTTACGAACGCCATTTACTGTCATACACACAAAAAAGGCTCTAACCACATCCACCGAGTTCGAACGGTCTCCAGTCCAAACGTGAGCTAACGGGTTAGGTAAGGTAAGGTCGTGAGCTTTCAAGTAAATGAACTTTAACTCCCGCCTCCGCTCGTGGATCCGCAGTGTGCTTGTTTGACCAGCTGGGCCGAAGAAGCAAAATGCACGGCACTAGAGTGCAACAAAACGTTAAATAATATGCTGACAGTATATAAATAAGCAATTAACATAGGAATCAGTTATAATTTAAGTTTAATAGAGTAATTAGAGTTCAGTACAGTACTGTACACTGTAACATCATACGTCAGTTCAGCGTCATACGTCATTTTTCATTTTGAAACGATAAATCGGATTGACTCCAAAACACACAGCACACCACACAGCGTGATTATCTACCCAACGGTGTCTGAACCATGTCTGTACGTTAAGATGTTCAGGCTGTATTAATCGCAGAAATGGGTGGAAGATGAAAAAGAAGAATTATAAGAAGAAGTATAAGTGAGAACAATATACAGTGCTTTAAAAGATGTCTTCTAAACATCTTATTCACGTCTAAATGACAGAAAATTGGTAGATTAGAAGAAAATTGGAATATTTCTGGATCTCACAGACCTGTAACTTCTTCTTTAAGAAGCTCTTCTGTCCTTCACTCATTACCTGTATTAATGGCACCTGTTTGACCTCGTTATCTGTATAAAAGACATCTGTCCACAGCCTCAAACAGTCAGACTCCAAACTCAACCATGGCCAAGACAAAGAGCTGTCGAAGGAGACCAGGAAGAAAATTGTAGACCTGCACCAGGCTGGGAAGAGTGGAATCTACAATAGGCAAGCAAGGTGGTGTGAATAAATCAACTGTGGGAGCAATTGTAAGAAAATGGGAAGACATACAAGACCATTGATAATCTCCCTTGATCTGGGGCTCCACGCAAGATCTCATCCCGTGGGGTCAAAATGATCATGAAGAACAGGTGAGCAAAAATCCCAGAACTACACGGAGGGGACCTGATGAATGACCCTGCAGAGAGCTGGACCAAAGTAACAAAGGCTACCATCAGTAACATACTACGCTGAGAGGGACTCAGATCCTGCAGTGCCAGGCGTGCCCCCTGCTTAAGCCAGTACATGTCCAGGCCCGTCTGAAGTTCGCCCAGAGAAGCATATGGATGATCCAGAAGAGGATTGGGAGAATATCATGTGGTCAGATGAAACCAAAATAGAACTTTTTGGTAAAAACTCAACTTGTCATGTATGCAATGCTTATTTGCATCCCAAGAACACCATACCTACTGTGGGGGTGGAAACATCCATGCTTTGGGGCTGTTTTCTGCAGAGGGGGACAGGACGACTGATCCGTGTTAAGGGAAGATGAACGGGGCCATGTATTGTGAGATTTTAAGCCAAAACCTCCTTCCATCAGTGAGAGCATTGAAGATGGAACGTGGCTTGGGTCTTCCAGCATGAACAATGATCCCAAACACACGCTCGGGCAACGAAGGAGTGGCTCCGTAAAAAGCATTTCAAGGTCCTGGAGTGGCCTAGCCAGTCCTCCAGACCTCAACCCCATAGAAAATTTGTGGAGGGAGTTGAAAGTCCGTGTTGCCCCAAAACATCACTGCTCTAGAGGAGATCTGCATGGAGGAATGGGCCCAACATACCAGCTACAGTGTGTGTGTCACCTGGTGAAGACTTACAGGAAAACGTCTGACCTCTGTCATTGCCAACAAAAGATTATGTTACAAAGTATTGAGTTGAACTTTTGTTTATTGGACCAAATACTTATTTTCCACCATGACTTACAATGAAATTCTTTAAAAATCCTACAATGTGATTTCCTGGATTTTTTTTCTCATTTTGTCTCTCATAGTTGAAGTGTACCTATGATGAAAAGTACAGACCTCTCATCTTTCTAAGTAGGAGAACTAAATACTTTTTTGCCCCACTGTACATACCTGTACTGGATATACTGTGTGTTCCTAGCATGCCTGAATCTGACCTTTATGTGCTTTAATACATACACTTGACACTTGGTCTATCATGACCTAACATACCTAGCAGAGACTGTAGCGTGGAGCTGCACTGCTGCAGTCTGTCTCCGGGGTCGGCCATGGGGAAGAAGACGGCAGCAGGGAGGCCAGCACCGCCCGGGTCCAGTCTGAATCCCACGGCACTGAGTAGAGCCTGCCAGCCCGGGACACCTCCGACCTTGTTCTCTACACTCTGCTGGGAGGTGTACATCGAGTTGCGCTGGCCACTCTGAATGCGCTGCAGAGATTTCTCCACCTGTGGACGAGAGGCAGATGGGTGAGTTATACTAACTGTCTGTGCGGTGTTTGTGCAGGGTCTATAAATATACCAGCACAGGCTATATATGTAAACAGTTTATATACAGAGTCCTCAGCCTTCAGAAGCAACGATTCAGTTTTAACAACAGATGCACTTTGGAGATAGTCTCATGCTACACATATCAGAGGTTCAGTCAAGTCAGATTTGTTTCTATAGCGCTTTTCACAATGGAGCATTGTTTCAAAGCAGCTTTACAATTTTATATAATCTTCTAATATCTATGGCCCATCCCAAATTAAGCAAGCCTAGGGCGACAGTGGCAAGGAAAAACTCCCTAAGCGTTATGAGGAAGAAACCTTGGGAGGACCAAGACTCAAAAAACCTCCTTGGGCGGCATAGATGATAAACGTAAGAATGAAGTGAATGAAGAACTCAATAGTGGTCTGTTAATAGACTCTGTGCTCTTAACAACAGCTAACTACACTACTACTACTTTCTCTTTTCTCTCCGAGCTTGCGTTCCAGTACCAGCTTCAGCCCCACCCAAGCTGTTCTTCCATCATCAGCTCCAGCCCCACCTTACTCAGACCACAGAGGGCACTAACTCTTTCCTTCCTCCAGTCGACTCAGGATGCCAGGCCCCCGGGACTATAACATCCGACTTTGGACTAAATAATGCCGATATGCATATTTTTACGTCACTCTATCCAATATTTCTCTTCACTATTGGCTTATATGCTATAGCTTTTATATTATCTATTTTATTAGACTGTTCATAATATTTCTTTTTAATTACAAAACCTATATATGTTAATCCCTACATATAACATCTAGGCTGCCCAAGAAGGTTGGGTCCCATTTTGAGTCTTGGTCCTCCCAAGGTTTCTTGCCACTGTTCTAATAGAGATTGGCCTTATAATTTAGAAGATAATCTAACATTGTAAAGCCGCTTTGAGACAATGCTCCATTGTAAAAAGCACCACAGAAATAAACCTGACTTGACTTGAGTTCTGTAACGACACTCAAGCAGGTATGTGCAAAATCTGATGATCCATGTTTTCCCAGCATGATTTCACAGTATTCCAAAGAGCATCTTGTGATGCTACTGAATGCTCTTCGATCTCTCTTCAAGTGCCCCCATAAATTCTCGATGGGGTTAGGTCAAGTGACTGTGGAGGAGAGCTCATGCTAGTCCGCACTCCTTGATCTTCTTCGCTTTTCAAGTAGTCTTTGCAACGCTTTGAAGTGTGTTTTGGGTCGTTATCCTCCTGCAGCATGAATCATCCTCCAGAAAGATCCAAACAAGCATTTTCACTAGTGCTCTCAGACTTTTGGCCTCCATCGTACGCTGCAGATCACTTGATTTAACCTGTTTGATAGATTCCTGATTGAACTCTGCAAACTGTCGAGTATGACTTGAATGAAGTGTGCCGATGCAACAGCGCAATCCTGCACCGCTACAGGGTCTAAAAATAAATGCTGCATCTCAGACGGAGCCCGAGACGAGCAGGTGCTGTGGCGGTGTGATTCACAGCCCAGACAAACAACACCGTGTGACTCTCACCAGGTGCAGCAAGACCCTCAAGGCATCTCTGGCTTTGTCCGGATACTGCAGGATCTCAGCCAGGGCTTGGCTAATCAGGGACGAGGGGCTGTTAAGCTTCACGTCGCTGCCGATCAGCATATAGCCTGTGGGAACACGCAATGGGATGGCAGCTATGAAACCAGCAAGGGAAAGTGAGATCGCACTGCAATCTGAAGGACGCTAAAGCCAGGACTGACCCGCCCAGTTGGAAGGGTGAGAGAACTGCTTGCTGCCCTGAAGCGTCTTCATGGCGTCGGCGAGGGCGACGCTGGCCTTGGTGCCATTCAGCAGGGCCGTGTAGAGAGCGTGGACGAACATCTTGGAGGCGGCCACAGGCACCGGCCACAGGGACACCAGCACGCACTGAGCACCCGCGGCTAAAAAGGCCCGGGTCAGCCCCACCACTCCGTCTGCCGTCACCTTACTGTCTGATTCCTGGTAAGAGCTGCGTATAATAAAACATACAACAGGGTTAGGATTTATAGCAAATCATAAAGTAACCAACTGAAAACACTGCCGATTAGGATTTCCCACTGGGGATTGGTGTCATAGTTTTAGAAATAATGTTTTAGTAATGTTTTAAGTGGCATTTGTGAATGTAACTCCGTCTTGTAGTGTTTGATAAAGGTTTGTCAAAGTAATCCACGCACTTTCCTCACACATTTGATAAACTGGAGATCCTCCGCCCATCTTGGCTGCTCAAAGACTCAACCTTTCATAGTACTGCTTTTGTACCAAATCATCAATAATCACCTGTCTGAAATCATATCATTATTTAGTATTATTTACCTCATTTCTAACCCTAAACTGCCCCCATCCCAACTTTTTTTGGAATGTGTTTCAGGCCTGCAATGCAGGAATGGATGTTTATTAACAAGGAAATGAAGCTGACCAGCAAACAAAAAGAAATATCTCGGATCCATAGTGTCTGCAAGGAAATAAAAATCAAAGCAACCATCCCAACTTTTTTCTGATTTGGCGTTGTATGTTCTATTTGATGCATCCGATTTTTTCGACTCACCCCAACACTACTAGCTTGACGTGGAGCCGAAGGTCCAGGATGTCTGCTGCTGTAAGCAGGAACTCCTGCAGCGGGGGGCTGTCGCACATGCTCTCTGCGTCGCTGGCGTCGTCCTTGATGCTGTAGCTGGACTTCCCGCCGCTCTCAGCACCCCCGGACGCCGACGACGAAGCGCACGCGCCGCTACTCATGTCCTGGTTGGGCGCTAACACCAGGGCCGCCAGCTTCCAGGAGACGTGGGTGGCAAAATGGACGCACTCGGCCTGGCTCAGGGCGCCCATGACCCGCTGCTTGGTTGCACCTGGGCCAGCCAGAGGCTGACAGCCCAACAGCTCAGCCACCATGTGGGCCTCCTCCTCAGCCGAGGGCATGGGACCCCACAGCCAGCGCTCCATTACCGAGGGGGGCAGGCGAGGGTTACCCACCACTGCCGCAGAGCTGCCTCCGGGGCAGAGTGCCGGGCCGGGACGACGAGGATGGACCTGCAGGACATAAAGGGATTATTATAGGAATTACTGCACAGGAAGTACTCTCACCGTGTGCATGCTCTCTCTCTCAGGCACACATATATACACATTTATGGAATGAGAAACTGTCTTTTATGTGACAGTGAAATGCATCTCCTGATAAATTTAGGAAGGTTTCCAGGACCTTGTTGAATCTATGCCATGAAGGATTAAGGCAGTTATGAAGGCAGTTAAGAAGTAGTTCTCTTTCTGTATTGTGTTTTATATGAACATATATATAGTTCACCTACTTAGAAAGATGAGAGAGGTCTGTAATTTTCATCATAGGTACACTTCAACTATGAGAGAAAATGAGAAAAAAAAATCCAGGAAATCACATTGTAGGATTTTTAAAGAATATCATTATAAATCATGGTGGAAAATAAGTATTTGGTCACCCACAAACAAGCAAGATTTCTGGCTCTCAAAGACCTGGTAACTTCTTCTTTAAGAAGCTCTTCTGTCCTCCACTCGTTACCTGTATTAATGGCCCCTGTTTGAATGACCTCGTTATCTGTATAAAAGGACACCTGTCCACAGCCTCAGAACAGTCAGACTCCAAACTCAAACCATGACCAAGACCAAAGAGCTGTCGCAGGACACCAGGACGAAAATTGTAGACCTGCACCAGGCTGGGAAGAGTGAATCTACAATAGGCCAGAGCAGGTTGGTGTGAATAAATCAACTGTCGGGGCAATTGTAAGAAAATGGAAGACATACAAGACCATTTGATAATCTCCCTGTCGATCTGGGGCCCCCACGCAAGATCTCATCCCATGGGGTCAAAATGATCATGAGAACGATGAGCAAAAAATCTCAGAACTACACGAGGGACCTGATGAATGACCTGCAGAGAGCTGGGACCCAAAGTAACAAAGGCTACCATCCAAGTAACACACTATGCTGAGAGGGGACTCAGATCCTGCAGTTGCCAGGCGTGTCCCCCTGCTATAAGCCAGTACATGTCCAGGTCCGTCTGAAGTTTGCCAGAGAGCATATGGATGATCAGAAGAGGATTGGGAGAATATCATGTGGTCAGAGGAAACCAAAAATAGAACTTTTTGGTTAAAAAAACACTCAACTTGCCGTGTTTGGAGGAAGAAGAATGCTGAGTTGCATCCCAAGAACACCATACCTACTGTGTAAAGCATGGGGGTGGAAACATCATGCCTTGGGGCTGTTGTTCTGGATCCGTGTTAAGGGAAGAATGAACGGGGCCATGTATTGTGAGATTTTAAGCAAACCTCCCAAAACCTCCTTCCATCAGTGAGAGCATTGAAGATGGAACATGGCCTGGGTCTTCCAGCATGACAATGATCCCAAACACAACCGCTCGCTCGCAACGAAGGAGTGGCTCCGTAAAAAGCATTTCAAGGTCCTGCAGTGGCCTAGCCAGTCTCCAGACCTCAACCCCATAGAACATTTGTGGAGGGAGTTGAAAGTCCGTGTTGCCCCAAAACATCACTGCTCTAGAGGAGATCTGCATGGAGGAATGGGCCAAAATACCAGCTACAATGTGTGCAAACCTGGTGAAGACTTACAGGAAACATTTGACCTCTGTCATTGCCAACAAAGGTTATGTTACAAAGTACTGAGTTGAACTTTTGTTATTGACCAAATACTTATTTTCCACCATAATTTACAATTAAATTCTTTAAAAATCCTACAATGTGATTTCCTGGATTTTTTTTCCTCATTTTGTCTCTCATAGTTGAAGTGTAGCTATGATGAAAATTACAGACCTCTCTCATCTTTCTAAGTAGGAGAACTTGCACAATCAGAGGCTGACTAAACTTACTTTTTTTTGCCCCACTGTATGTGTATTATGTATGGAGTGAAAGTGAAAGAGCATGCCGACCTTAGCGTTAGTCCCCAGGCTGCCGATGGAGGGCACAGCTATAAGGCTAAAGCGCTCATACAGGTACTCATTGGAGGAGCTGCCTTTCAGCAAAGCAAACGGAATGAGATAGAGCTCGCCTTCAAGAACCAGCACCAGCTGTCTGTGCCTGCCCACTGGCCCACTGGAGTGCATCAGACCCTGGATCATGCAGAGAGAGAGAGAAAGAGGGAGAGAGGAGATGAATAACTGATAACAATTTGTAACTGTCTTTCTGCAATCTGAAAATTGCAAAACCAAACCAAAATAGGCAAACATGCTTTTAATGGTCTTAAGAACCAATCATGTGGTCAAGTTTTGAAAAAGAACTCGTGTATATTAACGCCGTCCTTCACCCCGAGTCCGAACTGACGGACTGCGATGCTGCCAAAAAATGTTCAGTCGGAACCTGTTCTAATTTCTGCATAGCGTGAAATCAGGCTGACCAATCAGAGCTCGGTTGCCAGGCAGAACAGCACGAGCTTATAGGACAAGCAACACGCTGACTCTAAAAACCATGGATATTAAATAAAATATCTGGCAGAATATAACTGAAGTTCTTTTCATTTCAGGAGGCTAAAGTGGTTTTGTTTAAATTCCTGTACAAGAAAAGTGCACAACATTTTGAATTGTGATTCTTCAGAAATAAATAAGCGAGGTTTTCACTCATAAGATATGGTGATCCTACAATAGAGGATTATGTTTACAAATGTAATCCTCTGTTTCTAGTCACTTCTTATAATTGCAGGGGAATATTTTTTCTGTTTAAAACCTACACAAGAAATGTGCATTGTGCTGCACAAATATCTTTTTTATTCAAAAAACCCCTAATCGTGAGAAAATCGAATCCTGAACTCATTATCGACGCGTGAGCGGAGTGTATCGCTACACCCCTACAACTTTAAACGTTAAATTCTTTAAATATCGAAGCCATGTGGCTAAGCTTGCGGACAGCTTTTTACACGATGAGTCAATATTGAAACATTTCCAGATAAACCTTAAGCCATGGACGTCTGAGGTTGCCAGCACAGGCACACATTCTTCCAAATCCTGTCACTATCATTGCTGTGATAAAAGTTGTCATGGCAACAGGTTTGACTAGATTTGGCTTCTGTGAGGACGTCAGTATCTGGGATCGACCGATATTCAGGGCCGTGATAAGAATATAGCATTGAAAATGGAAAATGGAAAATAGAACTGGTGCAAAAAGAGAGATAAAGATCGCACCAAGCGGCCTCTGATATAACTCCCATCCTTACAAACTTCTAGTAAACTGTAAATCCATGTGTTTTTAATGAACCGAACAGCATGAAGGACATCAGATGCGTATCCAGTGGCTCACCCCTTCCATAGGAGCGATAAGGAGGTCGTACAGGGCGCGGAGAGGAGGCTTGCTGAGGGTGCTGGAGCGGCGGGATAGAGAGGAGCTTCCCTCTTTCACTGGAGACACTGTGTTACTGAACAGACTTGTCATGCTCTGACAGCTCCTGAGGCAACACAACACAACAAACAGAACACAATGCACACATTATCGCAGCGGCTTTAGAAAGCTGTACTGTCACGATGATAGATGTTGTACATTTTCCAGAAGGGCCACCAAGTGGCACTGTGTACGTAAGCAGCCAGTATAGAACATCCAGCACGTTACTGAATAGAACTCAACGCCGAGTCAATGCAGAGGGTGGGAAGGCTGTAGCATTACGGCAGATGGTGCACACTTTCCAAAAGGGCCACTAGGTGGCAGTGTGTATCTATGTAAGAGTCAAGTGGAGGGTGCTCAGTAAATGGGTTTCCAGCAGTGAGACTGCATCCTGCGTATTACAACGGAGCTCTGTTATGTTTACATGAAGAGGTTTTCACCAAAAATCATTCCAGTAGCAAATTCCTATTAAACTGTTTGTACTAGTGTTGTAGTCAAGACCGGGACACATCGAGTCCGAGTCGAGACCAGGACTGGGAGTGGAATCCGAGTCCGGATTAAGATGTTATTCATCATACAAGAATAAAGAGAAGAAAATGGAAAAAATTTAATTAGTTTGTAATTCACTTCACATTCTTTATACATGATATATATTAATGATATTATATTTCTTCATATATTTAGTCAAATATAACAAAATTATATAAAGCCTAAAATTATTATGAATTATTATTACACTATAGTCTTAGTCAAACTAAGGCGATACAACTTTTGGAAGCAAATGATGGTGATAATTCGGTTTCCCTTCTTCTCTCAAACTTAATCAGAAACCACCAGATAAATTCAACAATATCCATTGTATCCATTTTTATTATCAAATAAATAATCAATAATAATCATTATTATAATAACCCCAGATTTTGCAGACAGTGAGTGGGCGAATGCACACAAAGTCTTATTCAGATCATTCAAAATAAAACATGTTCATTGATTGGATACTGAATGAGAAGAGCAGTGACTTGTTCCTCCCTGTTAGCCAATCAGAGTGCAGATTTTATTTAGGCATGTAGATAAAGGGCTGATTTATTCTGTTTGAAAGGACTGTTGATATTCAATAACGAGACAATAAAAGTTCAGTTTATAATTAACCTTACCTCAAACAGATGCATTGGACTCAGCAGGTCTCGACAACAGTTTCTGAATCCACCTTACCCCGAGACCGAGATAAGATCGAGTCCAAATGAGGTCGAGACCGAGACTCGTTTATCGAGACCGGACTTGAGTACTACAACACTAGTTCCTACAGATTCTAAACTCAACAATCAGATAAAAAAGCTCCATTTACATGAACACTAAATGCAATCTGAACCAAAATATGGTGGTACATTATCCAGTCCTGTCAACTAGTGATCGGCTATGTTAGCTTAGATCACAGCACTTATGTTAATAAGAAGTCTAAAATAGACTGTGGTAGCCTAGCGGTTAAGGTACTGGACTCTGGACCAGAAGGTCCAGGGTTCAAATCCCACCTCTGCCAAGCTGCCACTGTTGGGTCCTTGAGCAAGACCCTTAACCTACAATTGCAATTACCAATTGTAAGTCGCTCTGGATAAGGGCGTCTGCTAAATGCTGTAAATGTAAATATAAATGAGGAGTTTGAATTCAAGGACTGCAAAATTCCAGGGATCAAATCCCACCTCAGCCAAGATTCCACTGTTGGGGCCTTGAGCAAAGTCCTTAATCCATAACTACTCAGATTGTAAAATCACTCTGGATAAGGGTGCCTGCTTTGTGTCAGCATTTCTGTGGCCACAGCCAGTGCTTTTGAAACGAGAGATTAATCCTCAGACAAAACTCAGTGTTTATGGGTCAGTCTACGATCCTATCCTCTCCTATAGTCATGAGCTTTGGGTAAAAGTATAAAATGACATGTCAGCTAAGGGAGCCTCAGAGTAGAGCCATTGTTCCTTTGGATCTCCTTTGGAGATGGTCAACTCCCTCTAGAGCTGTTCCAGGCAAGTCCTTTGGCTAGAGACCCCAGGGCAGACCCGGGACCCAATGGAGAGGTTACATATCACAGTTGGCTTGGGAATGTTTGTGGGTTCTGTAGAGCTGACAGCTGTAATCGGGGGATACATGAATGCTGTTACTAATATGATTATTAAGAGATTAGTAAGCAGCATGGGAGCTTAACTACTGTGTTTCATTTACACACAAGGAGGGATGAAACGTAAGAAGATGGGGGGGGAGGAGGGAGCTTACCTACTGTGTGTTTCATTTTACACAAAACGTGGTCCCTGCTCTAAATAACCCCAAAATACAGCAGTAGTTACCTCCGGTTCTCGACCACCTCAAGAAATCATCGAATTCAGTTCTCGATGGATTTTGACTGCAAAAAAAACTTGTCTCGATCTGATGTGGTTGGCTTTGGTAAACTCAGCCGCATTTTGCTTAAAGCCAACAGGGCGACTAGTTTCAGCTGAATTCTACAGTGGTTGCTTTGAAGTTTGTTGAACCCTTTAGAGATTTTCTATATTTCTGGCTTAATTCATATGACTTAAAACATCAGCAGATTTTTCACAACAAGTCCCTAAAAGTAGAAAAGGAGAACCCAGTTAAACAAATTGGAGACAAAAAATGTATACTGGTATTTATTTATTGAGGAAAAATGATCCAAATTATTACATATTAGTGAGTGGCAAAAGTATGTAGGTTGGACCCTTTGCTTTTCAGTATCTGGTGTGACCCCCCCCCTGTGCAGCAATAATCACTGCAGCTAAACATTTCCTGAAACTGTTGATCAGTCCTGCACACCGGCTTGGAGGAATTTTTAGCCCATTCCTCCGTACAGAACAGCTTCAGCTCTGGATGTTGGTGGTTTCCTCACATTAGCTGCTCGCTTCAGGTCCCGCCACAACATTTTCGATTGGCATTAAGGTCAGGACTTTGACTTGGCCATTCCAAAACATGAACTTTATTTTTCTTTAACCATTCTTTGGTAGAACGACTTGTGTGCTTAGGGTCGTTGTCTTGCTGCATGACCCACCTTCTCTTGAGATTCAGTTCATGGACAGATGTCCTGACATTTTCCTGTAGAATTCTCTGATATAATTCAGAATTCATTGTTCCATCAATGATGGCAAGCCGTCCTGGCCCAGATGCAGCAAAACAGGCCCAAACCATGATACTACCACCACCATGTTTCACAGATGGGATAAGGTTCTTATGCTGTAATGCAGTGTTTTCCTTTCTCCGAACATAATGCTTTAAATAAAACAGGGTGCCCACTCACACCTGATTGGCATTGGATTGAAAACACCTGACTCTAATTTCACCTTCAAATTAACTGATAATCTTAGAGGTTCACATACTTTTGCCACTCACTAGTATGTACTACTGGATTATTTTACTCAATAAATAAATGACCAAGAATAATATTTTTGTCTCATTTGTTTAACTGGGTTCTCTTTATCTACTTTTAGGACTTGTGTGAAAATCTGATGATGTTTTAGGTCATATTAATGCAGATATATAGAATATTCTAAAGGGTTCTCAAACTTTCAAGCACCACTGTATAGTACTGTATTCTAAGTGCTAATAAGTCTCCATGAATCCTAAAGAGGTTAGTTTTGAAAGCCAAACGAAAAGAAATACTGTCCTGAATCCTCCAGAACACAGGCTGCAGTTAGCAGCTATGCTAGCCCCCTGAGTTCATCAATAGAGTAAGTGTTTTGCTTTGACTTTTTCACTTTCAGTCCATTACTCACTAAATTGCATGAGATTTTTCAACAATTTTTTAAAAATAAAATAATTTGTCTTAATGGTTTTGGCCAACTGTGGGTTAAGGTAAGTGTTTAAACATTAACTTTACATCATAAGCTAAAAATATTACTTATCATATCTCCGCTATGATACAGTACAGACCGCTCTACCAAACACTTGTTAAACTCATCGGTTCATGATACATTTAACTTGTGATGGATTTGTCGGAACATATCCCCATCATAAATCAGGGAGCACCTGTACAGTACAACTCCATTAATCATATACAGTAATGCCTTATACAGTGTGGATTCTCTGGGGGTCTGGAACAAACTCATTCAAATTACATTATTCCTTATGAGAAGAATTTGCTCGGTATTCGTCATTTTCGGTTCTTGAAAAGCCTTCTGGAACGACTTAACGAAGAGAACCTAACGAGGTACCACTGTAATTAGCACAGGTTAAATGAGTGGATTATTAGGTCCTGAAATTTAAATCGTTCTGGATGGATTATGGCTCCTCAGTGGCAGGTCTGGCCGAGAGAACGAGGACAGGTATCGATTGTGGCCCGGATGGCTTTGCGCATGAAGAGGTGCTCAGTGCTAATGATGCCCGAGGGTCCCGAGCTCCTCTGAGATCGTAATGAGCGGCGCAGACCTCGATTACGTTTGAAATGCTCCCCTCATTAAGAATGGTACGGGGCAGTGTTTCACAGCACGGACTCACTCTCTCTCTCCATCCCCCATTCAGAGGCGTCCTTAACTGGGGTTTTTCCGTCTCTGGCCTTTTTTTTCTCTTTTAATTACTCAGGAAGTGTAATAACCGGCGGAACGGCAAACTTTAGCGTGACTGGCTTGCCAATTATCAATCTCGCCTTCGAGCGTCATCGCTGGAGCATTCCACACCTATTAACAACTCAAATGTTTTACTAATTGTTTAGTGATTTACTGATCGATTAGTCCGCCGCTCTCTGCTCCTGCAATGTTTAAAAAGCACTTCGTACTGGTTCTCAGTTAGCACAGATGTTTTAAAAAATTAAAAAAATAAAAACAAATTTCCTCACTCTAGACTGTACTGTAATGGGAAAATCATTCATGGTAATTATTAATGTTAGCAGCGGTAGCATTAATTAGAAAGACTGTGTAGGTTGCAGTTTATATTTAGAAATGCATTTATTGATCTGGAAGAAGTGTGAATGCAAATCACACTGCATGTAAAACAAATTAGATTAGTTAAGATCCTAATAACCCTCTCGTGACATAAACACTACATATTAAATACCGACTAATATCAAGTAGACTTTGAATACCTTTGTCGTTGTTTATGTTTACTTCTAATTTATATATATATATATATATCAGTGAGAGCATTGAAGATGGAACGTGGCTAAGTCTTCCAGCATGACAATGATCCCACACCGCTCAGGCAACGAAGGAGTGGCTCTGTAAAAAGCATTTGAAGGTCCTGGAGTGGCCTAGCCAGTCTCCAGACCTCAGCCCCATAGAAAATTTGTGGAGGGAGTTGAAAGTCCATGTTGCCCAGCGACAGCCCCAAAACATCACTGCTCTAGAGGAGATCTGCATGGAGGAATGGTCCAAAATGCCAGCTACAGTGTGTGCAAACCTGGTGAAGACTTACAGGAAACATTTGACCTCTGTTACTGCCAACAAAGATTATGTTGTAAGTATTGAGTTGAACTTTTGTTATTGACCAAATACTTATTTTCCACCATAATTTAATGCATTTCTTTAAAAATCCTACAATGTGATTTCCTGAATTTTTTTCCTCATTTTGTCTCTTACAGTTGAAGTGTACCTATGATGAAAATTACAGACCTCTATCATCTTTCTAAGTAGGAGGAGAACTTGCACAATCAGTGGCTGACTAAATATATATGATCAAGCTTCTTCAGACCTTCTTCAGACTTTAGAAGAGTCAACTTTGTATCCCGATTAAGCTGCCAGACGCGACACTGAGAAATAATAATATATGGCCGTTATACCATTGCTAAAACAATGGCATATCTAACCTAATAGTGGCCTAAGACTTTTGCACAGTCCTTTATAATTGGATCGGTACGTATATAATTGGACTGGTATGTTCTTATGATAAATGCACAACCTTGAGGTCTAAGAAGGAACTGACATGATGGGAAATGCGGACTGACCTGTTGAAGAGGTTGTTTCTGGACACCATTCTGAGGAAGCCGGTGGGGTCGGTAACCGAGTTGAGCTTGTTGTTGAGCTCCTCAAACTGCTGGTCCAGGAGATCTCCCGCCTCACTCTCCGTTTCACTGCTGGAACACGCCCTGTCACAGAGAAATACTGCATCATCAGGCCAACTACGTTACCAATACACGTCTCTTTAGAATCTGTGATATGGTACACCACACCTGATGCTATGTTTGCTTTTGGTTTGCCCTGCACGCAAAACTTGGGAGGACTTTGGCAAAGCGGAAACTCTGGAGCAACCAAAACATGAACAGTACAGGAATGGGACATGTTGGTGAGGCTCCTCACCTGGCCAACAACCTAGAACCTGGGATGTAATGGTGACAGCCCCCACCATGCCAACAACCTGGAAGCTGCTGTGGAACCCAGTGGTGACAAGATTCCTCGGCGGTGCTGGTGCTCTGTCACACTTTGTGTTTGGGTAGTGCCGTGAGTTTCAGTTGGCGATGAATCCCATCCCAGGTATAGCTCTGGTTCTCGCTGAGTTTCTACCTTGCCAGGGTACACCCAAGTCTCAACGAGTGCTCCTTGTGTAATGAGGAAACATTATGGCCTGTGTTGCACACTGTTGTACAGACGTGAAATGGAAATGTTTGCACTCTGCTTAAAGGTTTCAGGCGTTTAAAAGGTGACATTGCATTGCCTGTCCTGGAAATTAGTGTTTCTTCAAGTGGACTCATTCCCTCTTGGTTGTGTGCAGCCAGCAAGGTATGTTTAGTTCTCTTTATGTTCCATCATCAGCGTTTGTTTATACTTCGGTTCTAAAGTGTGTGATTGTTACTGTGTGCTTGTTCTATACACTCTCATGTATTTGACAGTTCGACGGTGGATTTAATGTCCACGAAGTGCAATACTTGAGTGTTGGTGTTATGGATTTTCTGGTATCTTTGACGCATTTACATATTGTTTGCATGCAGTTTTCTTGTCTAAATACTAGTGACAGATCGGCCGACTGATTAATTAATCCCACTTAATGCCACTAAATATCTGCATCGGCCATTAAAAAACCCATAATTGTCGACCACTAGTAAATATTTATATTTAAATTACAGTAGCTTAAAAGACTGCAAGTATGGAAATGTCATCCAGCGACCATTTCAGTCAACGACCTTCTTCCTGGAATATAATGTGGCCTTCAAACATCTCATACCTGTAATGGTTTGGCTGAAAAAAGGGCCCGAAAATCCTAAATCAGAACTGGCACAATGTGTAAAAAGTGAAAAGGTTGTCATATCTGAAGCTGTCCACTGACTTGACAGAACAGGCACCTTTAGATGCAGAGCTGAGTCACCGCTGTCCCAAATCTATTCATTTAGCCAGTCTGCATCCAAGCCAATACAAGATGCCTGACCCTGTACAATATGGTCTCCAGTCCAATGCACACCGTGACCTCATCTGATCTAGTCCAGGTTTATGTAATACACTTTCAGCCTAGCTGCACTATATTAGTCTCTATTTACTCTCTAAAGTGCTAAATTACATTAAGGCTCGGCAGGGATGCTGAGTGGGGGTAATCTAACCTCGTATCTGATAGAATGTGCTGACGACGCAACTCCAAAAGTACCCACAGCCAGCGAGTGGGACCAGAGAGGTGGAATTGCACACGATTCATCGTGTGTGTTTGGTCATTACATGCCCCAAAGGCAAGACACAACACCCTTTAGCGTGCTCGAGCATGGAGCACTCTGACAGCGGCTTCAGACTCACGTGCACTCGCGCACATGCCGATATGATCCGTACCGTGAACGTGTGCGCCTTATCTTCCCCGTATACAACCACCACGGGGCACGCGCCAAGCACGGCCGTGGTATCTGGGAGCTCCATCACGTTAGTGAATAGGATTTGCTACGCGACGAATCCATTAAGATGCAATACAGACTCAATTTCACACATGATCAAAATGCTACCTAGGCTATCAGACGTAATTACAAAGGAATCAGTCAGCAGCAAGGGTAGGCAAAAACAAATTTGTCTGATTAGCTGTAATGAAAAAGGGAAACACTTTTAATTCCTGATTAAAGCAGCTCGAGTGTTCGGCACTGTATACTGGATCAACCGAGTCGTGTTTGCGCCGAATACACACGCGAAATCCACTTCATTTGCTTCTAATAAACGCTAACAACTGCAGATGTTTACAGAGCCGGATCGACACGCTTTGCTTTGTCAACGCCGATAATGGCAGCACACATCCAACAAGTTCAAATAGCAAATACGCAATTACTCAGGCTTGATGAGACAGTCTCGAGTCTGACTACAAATAAATGCATCTCTGAACGTACAACGGCGAAGAAGGAATGTGGAGGGAACCCATTACAAGCAGCATTTGCTCACGCCGCCGTGTTTTCATTAAAAGAATGATTCGAGCACGGACGCTAATGGGGCTGGCGCTAAATGAAAGCAACGAATGGGATCCAATTAGCATGACCTCATTTTCATACCAGAAATCTAATCAAGAGCATGTACCGCATTCATTTATTACTAGATTCACATTCATAGCGAGCTAAACTAGGATTTTTAAAAATGGGACCTAACAAAAAGGGGGTAAAGTTACAGAGCAGGCTCAATAACCGAGTTCCAGACCTCCTCTGGCATTAACAGCAGCACAAAAACTGTGCCAGGAGCTTCATGGCATGGGTTTGCATGGCAGAGGAGCTGCATGCATGCGTTACATCACGTCGGCTGGACAACTGTTCTGTGGAGTGACGAATCATGCTTCTCCTAGCGAATACTAGGAGACCATTGTAACGTTTGGTGGAGGAATACTGCTGTGGGTTGTTTTTCAGATGGTGACCCAGGCCCCTTAGTTCCAGTGAAGGGAAATGTTAATGCTTCAGCTTGCCAAGACATTTTGGACAATTGGATGCTTCTAACTTCGTGCCAACAGTTTGGGGAAGGCCCTTTTCTGTTCCAGCATGACTGTGCCCCAGTGCACAAAGCAAGGTCCATAAAGGCATGGTAAGGAACTTGACTGGCCTGCACAGACCCTGACCTCAACCGCATCGAACACCTTGGAAATTAAGTATAACAGAGACTGTGAGCCAGGTCCTGTCGTCCAACATCAAAAACGCGCTTGTGAATTCCCACAGACACAGTCCAAAATCTTGTAGAAAGCCTTCTTGGAAGAGTAGAAGCTCTAATAGCTGCAAACTGAGACCAACTCCATATGAATGACTATGGATTTAGAATGGGATGTCCTAAAAGCTCATGTAGGTCTAACGTAAAGGTGTCTCAATACTTTTGTCCACACAGTGCATATAACACGAAGTGACACTGGATGCAAAACACATCTGACTACATAATACATTATGCCAGAATGCCAGCATAATGCATGACCGCCACATTCTACTGAAATAAGGCCATAATCGCATTTTCTTAGGAGGCATAGAACTACAAACATAAATGCCTTTGATACCAGGATCAGGAAAAGGCGTAGATAGAAGACAAGACAATAGCTCTTTCCCAAAGGCTAGCCAACTGATCACACTGTGGAAATGAAGAGATTTAACCGTTTTTGTAGCTCTTTTTACTCCATTCCTCTCTGGGGAATCGTCGAGCCTGAACAGGCTGAGTAGGAAGAAAATTGTGACCGCAGCACAGCTGTGAACACAGCTCAAGCACTAAATTAACAAGGCCGGGATGAAGGCGCACTTCAGCGGGGAATCCTTCACACCTCAACGCTAATGTACTAACACAAGATGGGTCCCAAGTGACACCAAGGGTGTACTCACAGTATGCCCTGTTGCCTTGTACCGTGCACGATTGTTTTCCCTTCCCCATTCCTCCACTGGCCTGTGCTCACATTGTGCTTAAATGATCTGGGTCTGAGCACGCTTCCACTTTTTTTTTGCGGTGAAGAAAGGCAGGCTTGGACAGCATAGTGGACAGCATGGTTGTACGTACTTCGTGGCTTGTTTTGGAGTCGTGCTGACACACAGGCCTCTCATACGCCTTATAGGGACACACCGATCCGACTTTTTCAGTTCCGATACCAATACAAAAACTTTGCATATCAGTCAATATCTGATATCAGACCGAAACCATTGTTGAATTAATAAACGATATACCTCACCATGTGGGAGAGACGTCATCAGTATTGACTTAAACATTACTTTACTAACTTTGCAAAACAAAATATAACATGAACACATCAATATAGATGTACTAAATTACTACTTATTTGTCACTTAAATAATACAAATTGTGCAGGACCGTCACACAGCATTCAAATTCCAAATAAAAAAAAGGAGTGAAACATCTTAAACTGTGTTTATATGTTTGTTAACTTATTAATATATTATTATTCAGCAATATTGTATGTTGTATTTTGCAGTGCCATTACCATCATGGTGCACGTTGCCATCGAACTTGGTGGCGTAGCTGATGTTCAAATGGAAAAAGTCAATGGATGGGTCCCATGGATTGGCTTAATTTTCCGAACCCAATCCAGCTAATTGTGTTAATATCACGACTGATATCCGATCCTGATATCTGGGCACAATACGGAGGGATCATACTAGTCAAAAGAATCGGACTTTTGGGGTCAAACGTACTTGGGCACATTGCTATGAGTAAGGTAAAGGGATTTGGTCCTTGTTCTGTCTGGCTTATCTTACCATCACTGTCTCAAGCATTCATTCCTTCATTTTCACACCTGCTTAATCCAGATCAGGGTTGTGGGGAGCCAGGGTCTACATGGCAGCACACAGAACAAGGCAGGAGCCAATCAGGATGGTGCGCAAGTTTTACATTCAATGCTGCATTTTAGAGACACAGATTGACCTATGTCTTCAGAACTTTGGAGGAAACCGGCGCAAAGCTACATGGACAGAGAAGAGGATGAACATGCAAACTCCACACAGTCCAAACCGGGAATCCCACCAGGGATCTCCTTACCCTGCCACATAGCAACAATACAGAGTCTGTAGTTAAATCCATGAAGTGATCAGCTTGACATGATGGCCCCCTGCCCATCCGTCACTGTTTATTTCTCAGATGATGAGATGTGTTCCCCTCAGGGCTAAGCACAGAAACAAAACCCCGCTGTGCTCAATCCCACCAGCTGATACGACTGCATCCATCAGGGTTTATTTACACGCTCAGAGATTTTCACACTCGCCGTACTCCTTCCTTTCCATTTATCTTTCAACTCCTAATTAAGCAATGGGCGAAAAGACGGATGCTGATATGAAATAGTCATCAAATATACAGGACTCCAAAGCGGGGCGATGAGAAATCATTTTCCCTGTTGTTTGAGAATCACACGCATCTCACAGCTCAGGCAAAGCTTGCTCCTCCAAGCATTAACACAGCTGGCTTCAAAGAAGCAAGTGCCAGACCTCACCCTCCCAAACTGGCAGCTGCCATGTAACAGGGGAGTCAAAGTCAAGTCAAATTCCCCTAACTCTTTTTACAACGGAGCATTGTCTCAAAGCGGCTTCACAACCATCTAGGCTCAAAGCCCTAACTGAGCAATCCTACGCGACAGTGGCAAGAAAAAAACTCCCTAAACGTTATAAGGAAGAAACCTTGGGAGGATCAAAATTCAAAACGGGACCCAGCCTCCATGTGCAAGGTAGATGGTATATAGAGTTAGGGTTCGCAGCGAGTCCGGAGTCTATCCTGGAATTCACTGGGTGATGTGATGACAGTCCATCACAGGCCACTAGGGGTTGCTGCTGCAGCACCAGTAGATCTTGCCTGTGTGATACCAGCATGGCCAGAAGGCACCACTCAGACTCTAATCTGAGTCAACCAAGCGACAGAGGGGATTTGAGGTGTCCATTTCCATGCACGGCAACATTATAGTATGAATCTACCGCTATAAAATCAACTGGACTACAAGCAAACCAGAGTATTCATTATTTCTGGGAAACCGTCCAAACTGCTCACCTGCTGTAGTAGGCATCAACTCCCAAGGCTTCTCTGGCGTTGGCGATGTGCTGCTCCAAGGATGAGACGCCAACCCCCTGTACAGACCCTCCTCCCGCCTCCTGGAAGTCTGAAGGCCCGGTATCCGACGCCCCCTCGCCTAAGTAGACTTCGTGGAACTTCAGGATTCCTAGAAAAACACCACAGTAAGCTGAATTACATCTACAGGCAAGACTGAAGTTGCTAAAAAGGTCATTCGTTGTATTCTGCAGTGTGAACGAATAACTGTATCGCGACAAATTCTCTGTCGCAATACAGCGATTCTGCTCGTGTTAAAGGTCACGTATAAAATGAGAGGCGGAAAGAGCATGCATAGAGGTCTCGTAAATGCAAATGATTAAACGGTTCTTCAGGCCATGCTGCATTTCAAGCAGCAAGTTCTCGTGCAGAGCAGGGTCAAGAGCTGAAGGACATGACCCATACGTTAAGGAGATGCAGCGAGGAGAATGAGCAAAAGCATGCAACCTTAGAGCGAGACATTGTTTAGGTGCACTCGTGTGACAGTGAGATGTCTGTTACAGGATTAGTGTGTGTTTACCATGTGTGGGTGCATGTAGATTGAATAGTGTGTGTATGTGTGTGTTTGCGATGGAGGGATTTGGGAGGCATCGGGAGGCAGGTGGCACTGCCGCTTTGCGTTAATTCACAGCTTTTCACCAGTTACCACCAAGCAGCAGGAGGCAGACACTGAGCTGCAGGCAACAGAAGGTGTGAGGGATATGGCTGCTTCAAAATAAACGACAAAGCAATGTGTGTGTGTGTGTCCGTATAATAGCAATACCTTGAAAATGTACGACAATTGGTTTGTCAGTGGAAATACTGCACAAATACAGTAGCATGTGCGTTTGTGTGGTTGTGTGTTTTAGTTATTCCATGGCTCAGCATGTCTACAGATTGGGCTCAGCCTGGAGCCTGACTGTCCAAGCGTATTAGCCGGGTCTGTCTCACACCTTCGCCTCCCCTTAGAGATCCACTCTTCCCGATAACCTCCTAATTTATGCACTCAACCGTTCAACAACCCAGTTCATCCACCCACTAATATACAGACCAACACACTACCCAAGCCTTTTACTCACTCATCTAACCACCAACTCACCAGCCAGTCCATCTACCTACTCATCAATAAACCAACCCACTACTAAGTCCATCCAAAAACCCACTTCCAAAGCCTCTTACTCACTCATCTAACCACCAACTCACCAGCCAGTCCATCTACCTACTCATCCATCCACCAACCCACTTCCAAAGCCTCTTACTCAATCATCTAACCACCAACCCAAGAGTGAGTTCATCTACCCACTCATCAATCCACCAACCCACTACTCAGTCCATCCAAAAACCCACTTCCAAAGCCTCTTACTCACTCATCTAATCACCAACTCACCAGCCAGTCCATCTACCCACTCATCCATCCACCAACACACTAGTCAGTCCATCCACCAACCCATTTTCAAAGCCTCTTACTCACTCATCTAACCACCTACCCAAGAGTGAGTCCATCTACCCACTCATTCATCCACCAATCCAATGCTCAGTCATCCACGAATCCACTACTCAAGCCTCTTACAAACTCATCTAATTACCAGCCCACCAGCCAGTCCATCCATCCACTCATCTATCCACCAAATTGCCACTCATTCCATCTACCCAAAAGTCTTACTCACTCATCTATCATCCAACCCACTGCCCACTTCATTCACCCATCCATCTATCCAGCAACACAACCTAAGCCACATACTCCCTTATCTATCCACCAAAACACCATCAGTCCATCGACCCACTTATCTATACACCAACCCACTACCCAGTTCATTCACATATCAATCTATCCAACAGCCCAAAGCACATGCAACATTGTCCCTCAACTATCCTCCAACGCATCACTCAGTCCATCCACTCATCCATCTACCAACCCTCTACCCAACCCTCTTACTCACTCATCTATCATCCAACCCACTGCCCACTTAATTCACCCATCCATCTATCCAACAACCCAAAACCTAAGCCACATACTCCCTAATCTATCCACCAACCCACCACTCAGTCCATCCACTCATTCATCTATCTACCAAAACATTACCCAAGCCTCCTATTTACTCAGATGTCCATCAACTAAACACTAAGTCCATTTGCCAACCCACTATCAAAGCCTCTAACTCAATCCAGGAACCAGACCATCCACCCACTCATCTATCCACCAACCCTCCAGCCAGTCCATCCACGCACCTGTCGATCCACCAACCCACTACACAGTTCATTCACCAACCCATCAATGCAACAACAAACAACCTAAGCCACATACTCACCACTCTACCCTCCAACCCATGAGTACTCTACCCAAGCCTCTTACTCGGTCAATACACTCAATCATCTATCCACCAACACACTACCTTAGCTTCCTACTCACTTATCGAACCACCAACCCAACACTTGGTCCATCCACCTACCCTCTTCCCCACTCATCTATTCACCAACCCACCATTCAATCCATGTACTATCCCTTCACCTGTTTTTTTTCAACCATTTCTCTATCAACCCAAGCTTTGTACTCCCTCATCTACCTACCAACCCATTACCTATATCTATGCACCACCCATTCACCATTTACTGACTCATTCATTCAATCATTCATTATATCCACCTAAAAAACATGAATCAATCCTTCCACATCATTCATGCTTCCTCCCACTCACCTATCCACCTATCAAACATGCATACTTGCATACAGTCCACTTGTCTACCAAGCACTCAATCCACTGAGGCATTCGTCCATCCGCCACTCAATTTATACACTTATCAATCTAGGCGCCCAATCATCTACTGCACAACAAATCCATCCATTCTTTACCCAGCACCCTATGTATCCACCCATACATTCAGCATATAAGTACGTCGACTTTATTTTGCTTTCTCTTACCTGACCCTGGGGCCAGCAGCCAGCTGTACAGGTATCCAGCAGCCACCGAGTAGTAGAGCACCAGTGCTCTCTGACCATTGATGGTGTCCAGGATGTGCTCCACAGTGACGGGTGTGTACGGGTCGGAATCCTGTTGGCCTGTCTGTCGCTCCACCAACAGGTCGGCAAAGGCCCGTGTTCGGCCTCGCTCTGCCACTGCCAGAGCCTCGTCGTGGTGACCTAAGACGAGAGTCAGACTCAAATTAACACAGTAGTCCTACTGACTGCAAAATAATAGTACTTGTCAACAATAGATGTACTTTTGCCAGAACCTACTGACCTAGCCATCTCTTTTGCTGTTACGGCAAACTAACTGGATTATATAATGTCCTGTAAACAGAGAGTGCACCCTAATATGGAAGGTGAGAATACTGCTCAGTTGGACACTTTCCCAGAAACAGATTCAGTTCAGTCCTTTAACACATTTAGTCTAACAACAAAATGCTGATCAAACTAAACCTGTCCTGTATGAATGTTCTGCAGGGATGCAAGACTTTTACCAACGAGGGGAGATGCAAAAATTAAATGACAGACATCAGCCTGATACACTAATCCAGTCTAAACAGGGCTTTAGACAAAACAAACAGTTTTGTTTTGCATTCCTGCACCAGGTGGCAGTGGACACACAAACTTGCAACACACATTGATACGAGTTATCTGTGAGGGAGAGAGCACTTTATTATATTTACTCTGCTAGCTTTATTATAGTTCCAATTTCTTACTTTTTTGCTCAAGGAAATTACCAAGCAGAGCATTTGTATTGATTTGAAAAGAAACACAGCATGCTCTCTCAATTAAAAAGTGATTCTGTATTATACGGAACGGGTGGCCACTCTAATTGCACCCTGAGCTACAATCAATAGCAGTTTAGTCCATCCTCTAGTAGAAACCTTAAAGTCCTTGAACATATAGAACCCAACCTGGTAATCCTGCAACTGTATTTTAGGCAGCATGTTGCTCTAGATCATGGAAGGGGCTCGATTTTGTGATTACTAAAAGACTGGATGACAAAAGTTTCTGGGCTATTGTATTAATAAAAGATGTACATACTTCTCTTTTAAATAGAGAAAGCATATTTTTAGACAGAAAGCACTGGACGGTTTATTTGGCAGTCCTAAAAATGTACCAGACGCTCACATGCCAGAATGACGTAACGAACATTATTAGTATAAATGCACAAAGTAAGTGACGACAGGACTCAACGTTCCAGAATGCAAAGCAGCTGAAAGGTTGGTGATTCTGCTGTTAAGTGAGCAAGTACTTGATAACCCCTGTGGGTAATGTAGTTACTGACACAAAAAATGACTGTACACTTGAGCTTGCATGGCCTCCAAGTTTGTCTGACAAACCATGTACAATCTGACAATCCATGTTCTCCCAGCATGATTTCATATGATGTTACCAAATGCTTGTCTTTCTCTACCTTCAAGTGCCCCCACAAAAGCTCAATATGGTTTAGATCGAGTGACTGTGGAGGAAAGTCCATGACAGTCAGCACTCCTTGAAGTTCTTTGGGCTTCTTAGGGCCTGGCCATGGTTGAGTTTGGAGTCTTAGGAGTGTCTTTTATACAGATAATGAGGTCAAACAGGTGCCATTAATACAGGTAACCAGTGGAGGACAGAAGAGCTTCTTAAAGAAGAAGTTACAGGTCTGTGAGAGCCAGAAATCTTGCTTGTTTGTGGGTGACCAAATACTTATTTTCCACCATTTTTCACCATGATTTACAAATAAATTCTTTAAAAATCCTTCAATGTGATTTCCTGGATTTTTCTCATTTGTCTCTCATAGTTGAAGTGTACCTGTGATGAAAATTACAGACCTCTCTCATCTTTCTAAGTAGGAGAACTTCAGTGGCTGACTAAATATTGACTAAACCTACAAATGGACCATCCCGTTCCTATCTAAAAGCTTTGATCAATCGATGTTTTGTACCTCGTACCCTTAGAGATTCAAGCATGACTCGACTGAAGCTACCCTTCAAGACTAAAAGAAGACAAAGCATGAAGACTTCCCTGCAGTGTGGTGGAATGAACTACCAACAGATGTCTGAAAGTCTCTTGGGTTTTGGCTGGATGGGGTTCTCGAGCTGTAGGATATTTGTACTAGCATGAGGTAATATCTACTAAGAATACAAAGCACTTCTGTAAGTTGCTCTCAATAAGACCACCTGGTAAATGCTGTAAACATAAATGATTATCAGTCTGCATACTGATTACTTCATAGTTTTGGCTTTAAGGCAAGGGCGCCGTTTAGATGATATTAAAATGAACTCAGGCCCAAAACCTCTAGAAGAAAAAACCCGGCAACCTCAGCTGCCCTGAATCTAAATGACACGGCCATGAACGCAGATACCTTTCCTCATCTAGCTATTAACATATCTTTTGCATTTCAATCGTCAGCTATGAAAACGCAGCGCATACCAAGACTGACGAGGACCCTCTGCAGAGCCTGGTACGATGATGTCTGGAGGTCGAAGAGCGAGAGTTTGTAGTCGGTGCTGTGCTGAGCTTCATGTCGAATGGTCTCAAACAACGCAGATGCCCGGTATAGCTGAAAAAAGAAGAGATAAAAATGATATTAAGGTACTGTTCCCATGGGGAGATGTTCTCTGGCCCACCGCCGCTGTGGTCCAGGTTCGAGTCCCTTCCGACCATGGGATGGGCTGGTGGACTCGTACAGGATCCACTTCAGGGTTGCACCCATAGAATTCTATGCTTCGAACCCCTTTTTGCTTAAAACAGCAAAAATATATCTCCTGTACAAGATCCTGCATGGAACTGGCACAGCACTGTCATCTCAGAGATCCGGAGACCAGGGTTCGAGTCTCAGTGTGGATGCCTGTGTGGAGTTTGAACATTCTTTCTGTGTCTGTGTAGGTTTCCTTTGGTTTCCAATCTTTTTCCAAAGACTATGGTGGCACAGCTTGAAACAGGGGCCCAGGATTGAACCTACTGGTGTGGAGTTTGGCATGTTCTTCCTATGTCTGTGTGATTTGAATTACAGGGCCTGAGAGGGAGATACCCTGTTACAGTCCCTGAACTGTGGTGGCTTAATAGTTAAAGTACTGGACTATGGACTAGAAGGTCCAGTGTTCAAATCCTCTCTCAAGCTGCCACTGTTGGGTGCCACAATTGCTTGGAAAGTTTCTTGAAAGTATTCCAATTAGAAGATGACTGATACAGGGTTTTAATTTCCGATGCCGATATTTAGAAAGCAGGGTGGCCAAGGGCCAATATATAAGGCCAATAACAACTGATAAAACTACTAATAATAATGAGACACAAAATTGCTGAATTTAAATGAATATTTATTTAAGCTATAAATGCACTGTCTATGTTTGCACTCTGTCTTTTTTGCAAATAAATAAAGAAAAAGTTTTATTCCACTTAACGACAACACTGCTACCAGATAACAGCAGCGGAAATGTGTAAATAAATAATGTTAGAGTAGTGCACATGGTGGCAGCATTGCTTTGTTTTTAATTCCAGTCCCAGTTAAGAGCAGCCAGTTTGAAACAAAGTTTCTCTGCAACTTCTCCACTTTTGAACCCTGAACCATTGAGCTGATTGTCTCAAAATGACATTAAAACGCCCGGTTAATCGGTCGGCCACTATTTCCAAAGTGAGTGCGTATCCAAAGGTGGTTCCCGTCTTGCCTGTGTGCTGCCGGTTGGTGGTTATGGAAAGCGACTGAGTGATCGAGTGAGTGCATAAGATCCTCCACGAGGCAAGCAAGGCCCATGACGTGTAGCACAAGATCCGCATTTCCCCAAAAAGAACAGCAGGTGGCATGAAACCTCCACGTCCAGAAACCTAGGTTTCCGTGTCGCAACAGGTTTTCTGCAGCAAGGGAATATCTGGTGCCTTGGTTTCTGTTCCGCACCTTCCTTCATTACAGATAAGATACGAGGCATAATGCACCTCTTTCTCACTACAATCCTGGGGCACTGAACAGAAGCCGAGTGTCAATTTCAGAAGCAATTTAAACATGTTAATGTGGTTTTTAAAAAGGAAAGGAGGCGAGAGGAAGGTGGCGGGGGGAGATGTTTGCAATGGGAAGTCTCCGGCTGAAGCAAGCTTAGAGACATAGACTGCTGTTTGTTTGTGCTTTTCCACCCGTCTGTTTCTCACTTCCACTGACGAATAAAGAGGGATTGTACCGCGTGAATGGCGCACTATTACTCCACAGCGATCCCTTTCCTTAAGGGAGCGAGATGGAGCCACAGTTGTCTGTCTGCCAGAGTGCCACATACACAAACACCGAGTGTAGGTCCGAGTGCACGACTTGGACTGAGTGAATCGGGACGAACATGCGTTTCGTTTTTATTCGATTTAGAAATCACGTAACGTGCACCCTCGTGTGTGTTTGGTATATTTTTTGCGCAAGAGGCAGCACATGACGAAAGTAGTGTGTGTATGTGTGTGCTGCGGGCCTGGAATGCAGTGTTCCTTTAGTCAGCATCCGCCAAGGCTAGCCTGCAATCAATTAAGTGCGGAATGCTTTCGGCAGCACACAAGCCCACACGTCCACGCGCGCACTCGCGCCGCCCGAGAACCGCACGAGCCCCGCACGAGCCCGCTACTAGGATATATTTATCCGCCTCAAACAAACACGCACTCATAGACACTCGCACTAAATTATGCAGGGCTAGGGGCACCAGCCAGCTGTACGCTTAAAGCAGGAGCACACACAGCCATGTTTAGACTTGTAACACCTAACAGCAGCCGACGGAGCAGCCATTTATGAATGTTGCAGACAAAGATAGCTGGGAATGAAGCCCTAAATCGCTCAAATTCGTCCCTTCAGATAAGGGACTACTTTTTTTGGAAGGAGGAATCTGTGGTTGTGCATTACCAACATAGCTCTTTGGGCCTGAAGCATTCATGGACACCACAAAACCTTAGGGAAAGCTTAAGCAACTGGAATGATTTTTTACTGCATTTTCCATTGTTTGAACGCTGGATAAAACAACACGACCATTTTGACATATTTGTCTGATTCAAAGACCTTCATTATTAGGGCTGTGTTATGTAGTCTTTTAGGAGACCGATGTCGTTAATCAGAGTGACTTACAACTGATACAGTCTTACAATCCAAACAAAGTTGTGGGTTAGGGTCTTGCTCAAGGACCCTAGATTTGAACTCTGGACATACTGGTCTACAGTCCAGGACCATAACCGCTAAGTCACCACAGGGACTGGACAGGACTACATCTTGTACAAGGTCATCTCAGAGTATCACCCACTCATGACCGGGCTAAAATGAAACAGCCAATCCACTAGGGGTGTAACGATACAATCTGGTTCGATTCGACTCACGATACTGAGTTCACGATTCAATTTTCTTACAGTTTTTTTTTATTACTGAAGTGTAAACAATGCAAGACAATGCACAATAAGCTTTTAAACAAAACAGTTCCCTGCAATTAAAGGAATGCCCAGAAACAGAGGTTTAGAATTGTAAAAATTCTCTATTGTGGCTTCACCACATATTAAACTGAGTAAAAACATTCATTTTTTTACATTTCTGAATAATAACAATTCAAAATAATCTAAAAATGTACACAAACGAATCTTTAGTCTGCTGCAATCAAAATAAATTAGAAAAGAATTTCTTTAGAAAATAAATAATTAATACTACAGCATAAAAGTGCTAATGTGACAGTTTCGTAGAATTTAAAAGTTCTTAAACTGGACATCAAAGAAAACAAACAAGCTCAGTGGGCGTTTACACATCCTCAACCTGAAATTCATTAACTGCAGACACCTGATTGCGTCCTCTGGTGTTCAAAAAATGCTGTTGCACTTGGCTGCGTAATAAACAGAACGCATGTGACGTTGTACATCTCCGCAATGCACATCGTGACTATCGTTACACCCCCTACATTCCACATACTGAATTATTTTTGCTATGTGAAAATCACAAGGACATAGGAAGAACATGCTAAACTCCAAACAAGTGGGCACAAACCTGAGGTCCTGAAGCTGTGTGGCACAAGCACTTGGCACTGCATGACTTGAGCCACATAACACAGCATGACGTACCATAATAAGTATTATAATTGTATTATACAACCGATCTTACAATGCAGGCAATTGTGGGTTAATGATCTTGGGCAAGGACCAAACAATGGCAGCTGGAAGAGGTAGGATTTGCATCCTGGACCTTCTGGTCCATAGTTCTGTACCTCTACCTTAACGACTAGGCTACCATAGTGCCATCATTTTACAATTGGTCATTTAGCAAATGCCCTTATCCAGAGAGACTTACAACTGATGCAATCTTACAAACCAAGCAATTGTGTGTTAAGGACCTTCTGGTCCATTATCGGCTAGTCTATCATAGTCCCAACATCTTACATTAAGCCATGTATCAGACACTCTTATCCAGAGAAAAGTACAACTGATACAATCTTACAATCCAAGCAGTTTTGGGTTAAGGATCTTGCTTCAGGACCCAACAGTGGTAGCTGGGTAGAGGTGGGATTGAACCCTGGACCTTCTGGTCCATACTTCTGTATCTTAATTGCTAGGTTACAGTAGTCCCAAGATCTTACATTTAGTCACTTAGCAGATGCCCTTATCCAGAGCAAAGTAGAACTGATACAATCTTACAATCCAAGCAATTGTGGGTCAAGGAACTTGCTTCAGGACCCAACAGTGGCATTTTGGCAGAGGTGGGATTTGAACCCTGGACATTCTTGTCTATAGTCCAGTAGCATCACTGCTAAGCTACCATAGTGTCATTATTTCACAATTAGCCGTTTAGCAGACACTCTTATCCAGAGCGACTTACAATCCAAGCAGTTGTGGGTTAAGGGTCTTGCTCAAGGTCCAAACAGTGGCAGTTTGGCAGAAGTGGGATTTGAATCCTGGACATTCTGGTCCATAATCCAGTAGCTTCACTGCTAGGCTACCATAGTCCCATTATTTTACAATTAGCCATTTAGCAGACACTCTTATCCAGAGCGAATTACAATCCAAGCAGTTGTGGGTTAAGGGTCTTGCTCAAGGACCAAACAGTGGCAGTTTTGCAGAAGTGGGATTTGAACCCTGGACCTTCTGGTCCATAGTTCTGTACCTGTATCTTAACTGCTAGTCTACAATAGTCAATTGGTCGTTTAGCAGACGCCCTTATCCAGAGAAACATACAACTGATATAATCTTCCAATCCAAGCAAGTGTAGGTTAAGTATCTTGCTCAAAACATAACCGTTGCAGCTGCAGTTACAGAGGTGGGATTTGAACCCTGGACCTTCAGGTCCATAGTTCTGTACCAT
Source organism: Ancistrus triradiatus (assembly GCA_025084515.1). Classification (NCBI taxonomy): domain Eukaryota; kingdom Metazoa; phylum Chordata; class Actinopteri; order Siluriformes; family Loricariidae; genus Ancistrus; species Ancistrus triradiatus. The sequence goes on from JAJAGP010001247.1 coordinate 118,224, forward strand.
AGTTCTAGGCTGCCATAGTCCCAAGAGCCTACATTTAGTCATTTAGCAGATGCCCTTATGTGAAGCCTCCAATGTTAAGTACAACTGCTAAAATCTTACAATCCAAACAATTGTTGGTTTAACAGTCTTACTTAAGGACCCAACAGTAGCAGCTTGGCAGAGGTGGGATTTGAACCCTGGACCTTCTGGTCAGATGCTTTCTGGTCACAGGTAGGGGTCACCACTGCAGAGCCTGGGGATGATGCCCCCCCATGTCAGTTAATTAATAATTGAAAGTAAATTTCAAGTATGCTAGTCCATCATCATGGAGATCCAATATCGGGATTTGCCGATGGTCTGGTATTTTACATACACAAATGGCTGCGTCAGAGGGATGAAGGTCAGACAAGGATACACTTCCCTGTCGCTACAACGGCACAGTGGAGGGATGGATGCGGCGAGCACTGTGTGCTCTTCAATGCGTGCTTGCTCTCGACGTTGACGTCCAAATGAAGAACAGAGTGCCAGTACCAACAGGGCATCACCAAATTGTTCAGAAAAGACTTCAATTAAATTCAGTCAAGCAAGTCGTGCCACTGACTGACAGCTCAGTTCACAGCCGAACAAAGTAATGACCCTCTCCGCAGCAGAAAGAGGATATGCCTCCTATCTGGCAGCACTGCTTAATTGACAAGTCATGTTTCACGATGATGTCAACACATTATCTTCTAACCTACGCCCTTTTCCCCAAAGACATTCGGTACATAAAGAACTACCCCGTCATCCACCGTCAAAACAAAGCATGCTATCATGGCCAAAATGCATAAATCAAACTGACGTCCAGTCTTCAGCCGCCCTCCCCAAGGAGCTCTATCCAACAGAGCCAGGCACGAGCAGACAATTGCAAAGCAAGCACCGCTCCACCTGGCTTCCTAAATTGAAACCAAAGCGGCCCGAAAGCAATCTCGACCTCGGCAGACCCTGTCCGACCCCCTGACATTCATACCAAACGGCAAGAAAGCAATCCTAAAAAGCTCGAGGAGAATAAGGAACCGAAGTCGTGGTGGGTCAAGTTGATGTGAAGTTGTGTATATCTGGGAGAAGTGATGGAGTATCGGATGGGGGCGACTGGTCTGGAGTAAAAGGTGGCGCAGCCCCAAGGCTATGCGCCTTTACAAACAGAGCAGGGGATGTTTGCTCAGTGCTTGAACCCACAGCACTGGATCAATTAGGGACTAAATGGAGTGGAAGGATTTGGAGCAGCTTGTCTCTTTGCTTGTCAAACTCCCACTCTTTGTGCATCTCTTAAAATGATGGCACCGATGAAGATCTGAAGATGATAATCTGTAACGCTGGGCAACAAGTTTTTGTTTTTACAAGCTAATCTGTTTTTAGAATCAGGCATGGTTAGAAGCGACAGAGCAATTACTTATATCGAAAATGTATCAACATTGTCCTCTACATGGGCTACAACCCCAAATCAGTTGGGACAACAACAAAAATGCAGCATTTCTTACATTTACTTTGACTTCTGTTTCATTGCAGAGAGTATGAACCTGAGATGTATTAAGTTTCGTCTGGTCAACTTGTTTACAAACATCCATTCTTGCATTAAATGCCTGCAACATGTTCCAAAAAACATTAAAAAGCTAAATAATGATGTGATTTCAAACCGGTGATGTCAACAGGTGCTTATATCCAGGAAAGCATCCAGGAAAGGCTGACTCTGATGAGCAACTTTGGAGCCAGATGATCTCTAGTTTGTGTAAAAATATTATTGAAATGTTTAAAACCAATGTTCCTCAAAGAAAGATTGGAAGGAATTTGCATATTTCTCCCTCTCCATTGAATAATATCATTAAACGATTCAAGGAATCTGGACTAATTCCAGTGCGTAAATTCCAAGGACGCAAGCTTAAGCTGAACTCCCTTGATCTCTGATCACTGCACAGCATCAAGAACTTGCCCACGTGGGCAAGGGATTACTTTGGCAAACCATTATCAAGCACTACAATACGGAGTTACATTCACAAATGCCACTTAAAACTTTACTGTCTTATGTTTATCACGTCCAGAAGCAGCGTCGACCTCTCTGGGCTCGGAGGTATTTGGGATGGACCATCACACAGTGGAAATGTGTACTGTCATCAAATGAGTCAGTATTCCAGATCTTTTTAGGGGGGAAAAATGGACGCTGTGTGCTCCAGACCATAGACGAAAAAAGGACCATCCAGACATATCAGCAACAAGTCCAAAAAGCAAGGCTCTGTAATGGTATGGGGTTGGATCAGTGCCCTTGGTAAAGGTCATTTACACTGGCAGCATTAATGCAGAAAAGTACATGAGATGTTAGAGCAACATAAACTGCCTTCAAGATGACATTTTTTCCATGCATTTTTCAACAAGACAATGCAAAACCACATGCTGCACACATTACAGAGGCATGGCTGTGGAAGGGTACTGGACTGGCCCCAATAGAGAATATGTGAGGAGTTTTTAAATGAAAAAATGTGACCACGACCCCGTACTATTGCACATCTTAAGACGTGTTTGCAGGAAGAAAGAGACAAAACACCTGAAACATTAAATCACTTGGTATTCTAGGTGTTAGAACGTCTTTTAAGTGTGGTGAAAAGGAAAGGCAACATTACAACGTGGTAAATGCTTTACCGTCTCAACATTTTTGGAATGTGTTGCAGGCCTGATATGCAGGAATGGATACAGAAATACTATATATTTACAAATGAAATGAAGTTGACCAGACAAAACATGAAACATCTCTGGTTCATACTGTCTGCAATGAGTCAGAGTAAATGTAAGAAACACTGTGTGTGTTTTTTATATGCAGTTTCCATAATGTCACAACTTTTTCTGATTTGTTGTTGTACTACCTGATCCATGCTGGTCCTGTGTGGGTCCTGACCATTAAAGAACAGAGTAAAGGAGACTAACATGTATAAGTATGCAGAGAACTACAAAGTGCACCTATATGGTAAGTGGAACTGATACAATGGACAATAGCAGACACACAGATACTCAGAGTTCATACTGCAGGCCAGGCCTGGACTATTCTAGGAATGTCTAATTTTATCAGAGTGGGTTTATAGCCACTTGAGGCTGTGTGTATATGAGAGAGAGAGAAACAGAATGAGGGAGACAGTGTGTGTATATATGTGTATACCTGGTGCTGGGCCTCCTCCAGGTTACCGCTGGCCCACAGTGAGAGGCCCAGACGGTGACGGATTTTGGCTTCATCTTCCCGTCGGCCCAGCTGCTCCGCCAGACGCAGACCTGACAGAGGCACAGACAGAGACAGACACAGATGAGGAGGGGAGTAAAGCAAACAAACATGCTGATTTCGTATTTAGCAGCGGAAATGGGTAATGGGTTCATCTAATGATGTCACTTGTTCATTGACAAACATTTTCTAAAGTGCTATTCGGACAGGATGTCCAGGGTTAATCCAGGCGGCATTCCAAACAGGATTCAAGCTCCTTTTGTAATACATACAGTAAGGTCCAGAAGGTGTGGAACTGATAGCAGATCAGAGGTGAGAGCAAACACCGGATATGCTGGCGTGAAGGTCAAATTAATACGCAATACTCACTATAGCTCAAGAACACAGTTCATCAGATGTTTCCCTGTAAAGTGTTTATGCACCTATTAACATTTCCCCTAAGCCACTGTTTTATCTCAACTTGTCAATGAGAGCCTTTACATGCACTCTCGGATTTCTACTTTGCAACCAGCCAATCATCTCATAGAAATCTGGGACAAACTTTGAACTTTAATAATCCATAATCAAATTCATTTTCTTGAGTATATACTCGTTTCAGAGTGTCCCCAAAGTGTCTGCTGGCTTCAATTCCATGGCGTGTTTAATTTCGAAACAGAAAAACCCTGCTAAACTCAATGAAAACACCGATTATAATCCGGTTACTGGTACACATGTAATGAGTACTCCACAAGCTCTCTTTATTTAATTTTTTAATCTGATTTCTAGATCGAAGTACGCTGTACACATGACCACTTGAATAATCGGATAAGTGCAGAAATCCGATCGTTATCGGATTATTAAGTGCATGTAAACACACAATGTCTCAGAGGCATGGAGGTGGGGTTTGCTGGGGGTGCAAAGCCTATCCCGGAGAATGGGTCTCTGTTTTACTGTCATAAACGTTTCTCCACAGGTCACGGATCCCTAAACCCCATTTATGGGGGCACATGAAGACAGGAAATGCCAAGCATTCAGTACATCACAAGATGCTCTTTGGAATATTGGGAAATCATGCTGGGAGAACATGGCTCATCAGATCTTACACAAACTTTGTATTTCAAACTAGTGTTACTTGGTGGTATTATACACTGCCTGGCTAAAAACAGGTCACCACTTGGATTTAACTAACCATCGGATAATTACTGCACTGGTGATTGTGTTTCAGCTGCCAACAAGTTCTTTAACCCTAACTGATGCAGTGAGGAGCTTCTCATTTGTTAAACAAACATGTCGAAAGACACATCCTGTGCTCATGGAAAAGATGTTCAACACAAGGGTCAGATTGTGAAAGAGTGGTTCAGGGAGCATGAGGCATCATTTTCACACATGGAATCTGGAATCTGAGAATCTTTGGGATGTGCTGGAGGAGACTTTGTGCAGTGGTCCAAATCTCCCATCAGCAATACAAGATCTTGGGGAAAAATGAATGCAACTCTGGACAGAAATAAATATTGTGACATTGCAGAAGCTTGTAGAAACGATGCCACAGCAACTATGTGCCATAATCAAAGCTAAAGGTGGTCCAACAAAATATTAGAGTGTGTGACCTTTTTTTGGGCCAGGCAGTGTAGTATAGTATAGTATAGTATAGTATATAGTAGAGCAGGGAATTGTTACTGTTGCATAGCTAGGTTGTGGACCTACTTTTTTGCCATAAGGTACTGTCAGTACTAAAGCATATTCAGTAATAATTTAGGGTTTATTTGATGTATTTAGTTGTAAAAAAAGACTTTTATATACAAGCAATCAAACACTTGGCGACTAGCGCTATCACGAATAACACCTGTGATGATCTATGGCACGAGCCGAAGGTGTGATGTTATTTGCGATAACCCACAACCTCGAGTGTTCTATTGCTTAAGTAAATGCATTCTGCTGAAGCTTATAAGTCTGTATATTGTCCACTTTACTGAGTACGTAGTGCTTTTTAAACAAAATTGTACTAAATATGTGCAAGCAACAATGCAATTGACTGCAATTTTGAAAACATGATGAAAATTAGAGCAATTAAATCAATCAAATATTTGAATTGTTTGACAGAACATAATTACTATTATGAATACTTGTACTACTGTATCTCCGGCATTCCAGAGACGATGATTCAGATCCGTCGGTAACGGCTCTCCTCATGAGTGTATCTGAGACCTTCTCTCAACACAACCCGGCATTCTCTCCCTCTCCCAGTCCTTTCATTCATTCTCCTTAACCTTTTTTGCCTCTTCTTCGTCTTCATTGCAGTGCCTTGCAAAAGTGTTGCCAGGTCACAGCGATATTTAGGTCTCATTAAGCAGGAAGCTGAGTGGTCTGTCAGTTCGGCACAACCTCCAATTACCCTCTCCGTCTCTCCATTGCTAATGTCTGATCCACAAGGGGTTCATTATGTGTGTTCCTCTGAGGGGCTAGGCACACTTCGAGAAGAATTCTCTGATCACATTTTTAATCATCGACTGATATTAGGCGACACAGTGGTGTGAAAAAGTGTTTGCCCCCTTCCTGATTTCCTATTTTTTTCCCATGTTTGTCACACTTAAGTGTTTCGGAGCATCAACCCAATTTAAATATTAGCCAAAGACAATACCAGCAAACACAAAATGCAGTTTTTAAATGAAGGTGCTTATTATTAAGGGAGAAAAATCCAAACCTACATGGCCCTGTGTGAAAAAGTGATTGCCCACTAAACCTAATAACTGGTTGGGCCACCCCAAACTGCAACCAAGCGTTTGTGATAACTTGCAATGAGTCTTTTACAGCGTTGGGGAGAAATTTTGGCCACTCATCTTTGCAGAATTGTTGTAATTCAGCCACATTGGAGGGTTTTCCAGCATGAACGGCCTTTTTAAGCTCATGCCACAGCATCTCAGTAGGATTCAGGTCAGGACTTTGACGAGGCCACTCCAAAGTCTTCATTTTGTTTTTCTTCAGCCATTCAGAGGTGGACTTTCTGGTGTGTTTTGGATCGTTGTCCTGCTGCAGAACCCAAGTTTGTTTCAGCTTGAGGTCACGAACAGATGGCCGGACATTCTCCTTCAGGATTTTTTGGTAGACAGCAGAATTCATAGTTCCATTTATCACAGCAAGTCTTCCAGGTCCTGAAGCAGCAAAACAGCCCCAGACCATCACACTACCACCACCATGTTTTACTGTTGCTATAATGTTCTTTCTCTAAAATGCTGTGGATTTCATAATCAAACACCTTCATTTAAAAACTGCATTTTGTGTTTGCTTGTGTTGTCTTTGACTAATATTTAAATTGGTTTGATGTTCCAAAACACTTAAGTCTGACAAACATGAAAAATATAGGAAATCAGGAAGGCGGAAAACACTTTTTCTAGGCAAATTTTTCTAGTCATAATGTGTCAAGAACGAGTTCCAAGGTGACCGAGAACCGAGGAGCCACTTTTTGTTTCCATTTTTTTATTATTTGCATATCATTAACATGTCTATCGATAATTTCATCACTTTTCCTCATTGGTGTTACAATTTCAATGTTGAGGAGGGTATATAATCTGAAATAAAACTGTCTTATATATATCCAATTCACATCTGAATGACAGAAAACTAGTATAGCAAAACCTCAGAACTTGACTTTACTTGGTTCCAGAAGTCCGTTAGAAATCGTATGTCCTCATAAGAAGTAATGTAAACAGGATTAATCTTTTCCCAACCCTCAAATGATTGTTTTTTTAACACCTATATTCGTATGGAATTAATGACTAAAAGCATGTATAAAGCAAAGAAATGTAATACAATAATAATAATAACTAATATAAAGACATGAAATAAGTGAATACAAAGTGAAACCCTTGACGTGAAAGCAATTTCGGCACGTCTTATCACTGGGACAGAGACTGAGGGGGTGTCTGAAATACATACACTAACATAAGATACATATACATAATATGATAATCTAATATACATCTATGATTGCACCTTAGGTATTGTTCTTTTGGGTTTTATGGCGATATGCCTACCGTACTGGTGCATTATCTCCACCAACTGTAACGCCGCGTACCTGTATATGACACAGTAGGCACATATGGATAAACGCGGTGCGAGGCAGCCGTGTATAGACATCGTGACGGAGGGTGAACCTGCCACTGAATAGATTAGATAAGGACGTGCTGTTTTCTTATCTACGTGCCTTCCTTACAGGCGGCGTTTCCAAGGAGAGATGCCCTAGCAACCTGGAAACACTAGGTTCTCCAATATATTCACTGGGAACCGCACTGTGAAGAATACAAACACTCAGATTTACTCACCACACACAAAAGAGTATGACGTAGCCCAAGCTACACAGATAAATATACTGCATATAGATTCGATCAACAGAGCTGAGCGGTGATGGACATGCAACGAATGAAATACAACTTGCATATACCGCCATTGCTGGGTCTGTTCCCTCACATCTCACACAGGGTTCACGTGCTACACCGTTTTTTTACAGCTGCTGTCTTTCACACACACACACACACACACACACCCACTCGTTCCTCCACATGTGCGGAGGCCACACTCGGCTAATTGGCTGTCAGGCAAAGGGACTTTGGTGTGGTTGAAGCTCCTTTTCTTTGGAGAAAGCTGATTTATCTCATGTCCTTCCCCACCAGCTGCTCCTAAAGTTCTCGCCCAAACCGCACACAGGCTAGTCATAACAAGGAGCAAGGCGAAAGATGACTACGCAGCGGGATGAGCTCGAGGCTGCCCAAGGCTTTCGAGACAAAAGGTTCTTTCCCGTACTTTTATGTACATTGATGAAAAATTGTTGCGTTGCATGATGCAATTGCATTTTTTGAACACCAGAGGGTGTCATGTTTGAATTCTGAGGTTCCACCAAATATTACTCAAAATAGTATTAAGATACAAAAAGGTTATGGATTTTTTTGTTAACTACCTTACTCTTACACTGGACATCTAAAAGTAACCAAAGTAAATTTAGTTAAAGGAAAACATACATATCAATTACTGGCAATCGGGCGACACCAATGAAGCACGTTCCTATATAAATGTCCATTGCCTTTTTTAATACTTCTTAAGTAGCCGTCCATGACTGGATGCTTTCACCGAGTTATAAACAAGACAACATGTTCCAAATTCCTTTAGTCTCTTATCCACATTGTGGAGAATAAATGAGGCAAGCACACTAGTGATAAAAATAACCCCACACCTGATCACCGTTAAGGCTATAATTAAGACGCTCACAACAACCAGAGCTGTAATGAACCTGCAAGGAAGAGGACACAAAAGTATTTTGCCTTGCCCAGGGAGAAGGAGGATAGTTAGAGAAGTGAAAATTCCTCCAAGGACCGTAGTTGTAGAAAAAATAAATAAATACCAGCATTTTGGGGTCACCACATGTCCAAATCTACAATTAGACACCACATCCATGCCAACAAACTGGAATCCGGAATGCCTGACAGGAAGACTTTTATTTTTGAACCACGAACGTAAATGTCTAGAATACCGGATTCTCTGGTCAGAACCTTTTGGGTCCAGATCAAGACATAAATGGTTTACTGAACACAAACTCAAGATTCTGCCTTAGCCATCTCAGTCCCAAGATCTAAATCCCTTACAAACCTGTGGGTGAGCTAAAGAGGAGCGCTTACAATAGAGGACCCAGGAAAATCTGGAGAGATTCTGCAAAGAAGAATGGTCTCTAATTCCCTGCTGTGCATTCTCCAATGTTATAAAAGCTGCAACATTATAATATCTAGGCTGCCCAAGGAGGTTAGGTCACCTTTTGAGTCTTGTGGTTTTTTTTTATATTTCTTGATGAGGGATTTTTTCTTCCACTAATGGATGGATTTTTCTCATTTTTTCAGTGTAGGATAAAGCTAGAGTACTGTGTAAAAGTCTTAGGCCACCATTAGATTTGTTGTTTGTTGTCCCACGTTCACCCAGTCGTTTGAATGTCCTTTTTTGGAAAGGTAGCAGCCAAGAAATCACTTTTTTCAGAAGTGTTTTTATGCTGAAGCTCACAAGGATTAGAACAAAGATCAATGGAAGAGCATTGTGGAATGACGAATCGCAAGTTATTGGGTCTAGTCGTGAAAAATATGTTATATATGATCATTATAGCATTTCTAAAACAACAAATCTACTGGTGGCCTAAGACTTTTGCACAGTACTGCAATTCACCAAAAGGTGACAATAATTGTGGAGTAGACAGTATGTCCATTATAACTGCAAATGTACTTATAACTAGATTTATGAAATGGTGACCATTTTCGGAGAGCCCATAAGTACGAGTGCCTCACATGGTCAAGTAACACGACTATATAAGTCACTCTCTTTACCAAAGCATGGTTTATTAGTATATTTGAAAACTACTATCCAGGCTAAAGAATCGTAACAGGTACCAGCATACATACCTTCCTGCAGGTACATGACAGCCTGCGAGTAGTTCTGCAAGGCATGGTGGGTGCGACCCAGACTGCTGTAGGCTTGCGTCTTGGCTACCAGGTCGTTGGTCTGAGCAGCGATGCTCAGGTGCTGCTCCTGGTACACCACGGCACGCTCGAAGTTGCCCAGCGACTCGTACGTGAGGCCCAGGTTGCCATAGGCGCGGCCCTGGTAGCTGGCGCTTCCCGTCTCTTCTGCGATCTGGAGGTCCCGCTGGTGGAACTGCAGCGCTGTGTCATACTCGCCCATGAGCTGATAAACCGCACCCAGGCCGCAGCTGGCCTGGCCTTCCAGCGACCGGTCGCCAGTCTCCCGGGCGATGGCCAACTGACGCTCCAGGCATGAGATGGCCTGCTCGTAGTTGCCCAGCTGGCTGTGCAGGCTGCCCAGCTCACCATAGGCTTGTGCCTTGTTGCTACATTCGCCCAGCTCGTGTGCCACCACTAAGCGCTTCTCGAAGCATACCAGCGACTGCTGCAGGCTACCCATAGCCCTAAAGAGAGAGCAGGGGATTAAGGAATATAATACAAACGACTAGTCATATTTAAACTTAAATAAGAGGCGATACAGGATGGCTCAGCAACAATTCGCTAGGCCACCACCGAGGTAAGCCAGATTCAGGGTGGACAGTAACAAATGACATTAACTGAAGACATCCCCATGCTCCGCCCTCTTTTTGTGTGGAAGATGTGTCTTCATAAGCTGCAGAGGCCATTGCACAGCATTTTAAATACTATAGTAATATTCAAAATACAGTGGTACCTCAATTGTAGACGCATTTTGACTAGAAACATTTGTTTCGGTTCTCGTCATTTGCTCGGTACTTGTGTGAGTCGAATCGAGCCAGCTGAAACTCGATTAACGATTCACGATTCACAATTCATGATTCTGTATGCAGTGACTCAGTGATTCAGATTCACAACAACCCTTGCTGGTGAAGACCTCCGCTGCGTTTCTCATGTTTTTCTTTATGATATACATCTACAGTAGTGTATTCTTAGTGCAAAGTCCCCATGGGTCCTAAAAAGGTTAGTAATGACAGCCAACCGAAAGGAAATCACTAATAACTGTATCCTCTTGGATTTCAGACTGAGAAGGATTTAGCGCCTTGAGTTCACCAGTAGAGTAAGTGTTTTGCTTTTACTTTTCACTTTCAATCCATTGCTCACTACATTACACAAGTGTTTTCAAGATGTTATTATGAAATAAAGTTTGTGTTAATGATTTTGGCCAACTGTAGGATAATGTAAGTGGTAATGTGTCATAGGCTCTGCTATGATACAGTATAGACTATATTAAACTCATCGGTTCATGATACATTTAACTTGTGATGGATTTGTCGGAACATATAACCATCATAAATCAGGCAGCACCTGTACAGTACAACTCCATAAATGGATATAATGCCTTATACAGTGTGGATTTTCTGGGGATCTGGAACAGATTCATTCGATTTACATGATTCCTTATGGTATAAAAATTTGCTCGTCATTTTCGATACTCGACAAGCCTTCTGAAACGAATTACTGACGAGAATCGAGGTACTACTGTAAATGTAAATAAATAATGCTCAAAGAGTTCACCGATTTAGGCCACACAGGCCACCTGAAAAGATGCACCTGTTCAACGGCCCATTAATGCAAATCTCTAATCAGCCAATCAGCCATCACATGAAAAACTAACAAAACTGAGCATCATAATGGGTAAGAAAGGTGATTTAAGTGACTTTGGTACATGGCATGGTTTTGTTGGGTGCTAGATAGGCTGGTTGTGAGTATTTCAGAAACTGCTGATGATCTATTGGGATTTTCACACACAGCCATCTCTAGGGTTTATAGCGAATGGGCTGGAAAAGAGTGGCAGTTCTCTGGGTCAGAGGATGATGGCCAGGCTGGTTCGAGCTGATAGAAAGCTGAAGAGCTGTTCTGTACGGAGGAATGGGCTAAAATTCCTCCAAGCCGGTGTGCAGGACTGATCAACAGTTACAGGAAATGTTTTTTTAGTTGCAGTTATTGCTGCACGGGGGGGCTCACATACTTTGCTGAAGCAAAAGGCTCACATACTTTTGCCACTCACTAATACGTTTCAATATTTGGATCATTTTCCTCAATAAATAATGACCAAGTATAATATTTTTGTGTCATTTGTTTAACTGGGTTCTCTTTATCTACTTTTAGAGCTTTGTGTGAAAATCTGATGATGTTTTAGGTTCACATTTATACAGAATATAGAAAATTCTAAAGGGGTCACACAATTTTCAAGCACCACTGTATATTGGCTAATTTTGCTGAAGAGCCCAGAGATCATGGGACTTCATGACACGTGTCCCAGAATCAATAGTAAAAATATGCTGTCCCCTGACCAACAGAACTTGTAGCCCAACGCTAGACAATCCTAAGTCCTGTGAGAAAAGCATTAACCTGCTATGTCTAAATGCAAAATATCATCCATCCAACACTGTCTGACTGAGAAATTACAAGACCTGACTGTATTCATGCTAGGCGGCTGCTGGGACGCAATCGCAATTTAAGATGCCATGCATCATTAAGCCTCGCGGCGCAGTCACTTGAAATTACGCCGCCATCAGTTGTGTCTAATGTAAATGAAACAAACAGCCCTTAATGTCGGGCCTTAATGAGCCTCTTGTTGGTTGCGTCTCCAGTCCTGGGGACGAGCTTTCTCTCATTGGGAGAAAACCTGGCGCATTGTCCCTGCTGACAATGTAATTTACCTTCCCGTGGGCTGCAGCAGAACGACGGGGGCTCTTTTGATGGATGGTAGCATCGGCGGGATTGGTAAACTGTTGGCCCAATATGGGTTCTTCCACCTCCCCCCAAGCCCTCCCAAGTCCCCAGCTGGTAGCATCTTTCCATCAGCCATTGCAGAAGGCCATTTATCAAACCTCCACATCGATACGCTCAGGCCAGTCAGGGGATAAGCAGGGTAAGCAAAATGGACAGAATGCTCTGCCATGGTGTCAGAGCACTTAAGCAGCTGACTGGATGTTAATTAAGGACGATGGGTGGCACGCTGCTTCAAGAGCACCATAAAGGCAAAGAGGATGGGCACTGGTGATACGTATCGGCTACTTCGTTAATCACAGCCTGCCTCGTGGTAACTCTCGTGTCTTCGTTTGCAACTGATTTACAGTGTTTGAACTGCAGATATTGGTCTGAATATGGTGAGGATTGCCTGAGATTTCATTCTTCATGCCGTTGTCAATAAAGTATTGAACAGACCCAAATCAGACAAAGTTGACAGTATGGACACTGACTTTTATTTCATTACAGACAGTGTGAACCCAATATATTTCATGTTTTTTTTGTTAATAAACATCCATTCCTGCATTTCAAGCTTGCAACACATTAAAAAAATTGGGAGGAGGCAATTTAGGTCTAGTAATGAGGTAAAAAAACTAAGTAATGATGTGATTTCCAACAGTTGATGTCAGCAGGTGATTATAATCATTTTGTCCAAAAGCAGTATCCACAAAAGAGTTTTTGAGAAGCTAAGATGGGCAGAAGATCTCCAGTTTGTCAACAACTGTGTAAAAAATTGAAATGTTTAAAAACAACGTTCCTCAATGAAAGACTGGAAGGTATTTAGATATTTCAGGCCTAACTTTTCTGATTTGGCTTGTTTTGCATTGTCTTGTTGAAAAATGCACGGACATCCCTGGAAAAGATGTTGTCTTGAAGTCACTAAATTGATCTAAAATCTCAATGTACTTTTCTGCATTAATGCTGCCATCATATAAGTGTAAATGACCTTTGCCAAATTCATGTCCCAACCCCATACCATGACAGAGCCTGGCTTTTGGACTTGTTGCTGATAACTGGATGGTTTGGATGGTCTTTTTCATCTTTGGCTGTTCACACGGCGTCCATTTCTTCCAAAAAATGATCTGGAATACTGATTGGTCTGACCACAATACATATTTCCACTGTGTGAAGGTCCAACCTAGATGCGTTCATGCCCAGAGAAGTCAACACTTTTTTTCCACAGTAAAGTTTTAAGTGGCATTTGTGAATGTAACCCCATATTGTAGTGTTTGATAGAGGTTTGATAAAGTAATCCCTTGCCCATGTGGTTCCATCAGTTATTGATTAATGACGGTTCTTGATTCAGTGCCGTCTAAGGGATCAGAGATCACAGGTGTTCAGTTTAAGCCCTAGCCCTTTACAAATTCCTCCAGATTCATTGAATCATTTAATGGTGTTAAGCACTGTAGAGGGAGAAATATGCAAATCCCCAATCCAATCTTTATTTGAGAAACATTGTTTTAAACAATTCAATAATTTTCTCATGCGTTTATTGACAAGCTGGAAATCCTCTGGCCATCTTTGCACCTGTTTGAAATAGCCCTGGAATTTGGAATGTGTTGCAGGCTAGAAATGCAAAAAAAACCCAGATAAAACATGAATCATCTTGAGTTCATACTGTCTACAATGAAAGAAAAGTCAAAGTAAATGTAAGAAACACTGTGTGTGTTTGTTATATGCATTTACCATACTGTCCCAATTTTTTCTGATTTGGGGATGTATGCAAAATGATGAACTACTTATCAGACACAGGCTTTGTTTTTCCATGTCCGTGTGCCTCCACGGAGTAAATGATAATCCATGTAGATCATGGCTGATATCTAATCTAATCTACTTGACTAATCTGATTAGCCTGTGAAGCACAGCTGCGGCTTCGCTGCATCATTTCAATTTCATGCCGGATAGGCGCCAAGGTACGTTGTACACCGAAGCACATGGCTCATTAACACAATTAGCAAACGAGACGTCTTACCTGTGTCCGTTCCCCAGCCCCCTATAGGCCTTGTCCTGGTCCTGCATATGATTGAGACTCTGTGCCACAGCCAGGTACTGCTCGTAGTACTTGATTGCCTCTTCGTAGTCGCCCAGCGAGTCGTAACAGTCCCCGAGGTTGCCGTAGGCACGGCCGCGATCCAGCACTGCCTCGTTGCCGCTAAGCTGCTGTAGCATGGCCAGCTGCTGCTCGAAGTAGCCGATGGCTTCTTCCATCACGCCCATGTTCATTTTTGTGATGCCCATGTTGCCGTAGACCTGGGCTTCGACGCTAGGGTCCTTTAGCCGTTGGCTTAGCTCTAGCTGCTCCTCGTAGCACTTGAAGGCCATGCTGTACTTGCCCAGAGACATGTACACGGCCGCAAGGTGCCCATGGGCCTGGCACTCCCCACGTATGTCACCCAGTTCTTGGTAAACCTCCAGCTCTTGCGTGTGGTACCCTAGGGCCTTGTCGTATTTCTGAAGCACCCGGTAGGCAGCGCCTAAAGCAGCGTAAGCGTTCGCCTCCATCTTGCGCTCCTTGACCTGATGCGCCAGGGCCAGCTGCTGCTCGTAAAACTTCACAGCGCCAGACACGTCCTTCTTGCACATAAAGATGTCGCCCAGGTTTCCCAGTGCGCGGAACCGAGCCTGAGAGTTGTTCAGCGATTGGGCCAGGGACAGAAGGTACTTCTGGCACTCTTCAGCCTTGTTGTAGTCGCCAAGGGCTTTGAAAGCCAGGCCCAGGTTGCAGTAAGCTTTGGCTTGACTCAGCTTATCGTGAAGGTCTTTGGCCAGAGCCAGGTCCTGCTCGTAGTACTTGACCGCTTCCTGAAAGTTTCCCAAGCAATAGTGTGCGTAGCCCAGGTTGTGACAGATCTTGCCCTCACTTTCCATGTCCTGCAGGTCCGGTGAGAGCCGTAGGTACTGCTCATAGTATGGCACGGCCTGGGGGAACTCCCCTCGTGAGCAGTGAAAGTTCCCCAGGTTTCCCAAAGCACGGGCTTCGCTCTGGATGTCGCGCAGCTCCCGGGCGATGTTCAGATGGTTCTGGTAGTGCTGCAAGGCTCGGTCGTGTGCCCCCAGGGCCTGGTAGGCCACAGCCAGGTTCCCATGGGTGGACGCCTGTGAGGCGCGGTCGTTGACCTCCATGGAGATCTGGAGCTCCTGGCGATGGTAGCGCACAGCCTGGTCAAAAACGCAGAGAGCATTGTAAGCATTGCCCATGTTGCCATAGGCCCTGCCCTGGGCCGCATAGTCGTTCAGCTCCTGCGCGATGGATAGGTGAGCTTTGTGCAGCTTGAGAGCCGTCTCGTAATCTCCTTTCATCTGGTGGATGATCCCTGTAGGAAAGATCAGAAAGATTCCGATCAGCTTTCTACCAGACTTAAAGAACAAAAGCGCGATCTCCATCAATACATGTTCGTTTTTCCAACTCAAAACGTTTGTAATTAGCGCTGAATACGTGTCTGATTACAATCGATGCCTTCCTTGACACCGAATCAGTTAAAAAGCCTCTGATATGGAAACTGAAACATCTGTTAAGAGGCCCGAGATTACGAGCGCATTTTATCCTCTCTGCGCTAGAAATTTGCATAAGCAAACACGCCTAATGTCCAATGGGACGATATACAAGTACATCCGGCAGCCTTCAAAGGGCCAAAAACAAGTTTCGAGCAAAGCATGTTCAATAATTGAAGAGCGAGCTTGTAAAATATTCTGGAGTAATGACAAACATTTAGCGCTGCCTTCTTTCTCGGCTGTTTCTTCTGAACCGAAGCTGATCATACCCAGAGGATTGCACATTCAGTCCAAAACATCCAACCTTGGCATGTCCGTGGAGAACTCTGTGGCACAATTTAGGGTTTTCACATTGCTGCACAAGTATTTTTTCGATAAAATAGTCATTAGCACTGTGCCAGTGGGGCTCCCAGTGCATGGAAGAATCTCTTGTATATACAGTTTATGAAGCCTTTGGACTTTTCTGTGTTTCTACATAAACATAAACTAAAACATAAAAAGTCCTAAAAGTACGTAAATCAAGATAAGCCAGATAAACAAAATGAGACAAGGCTACTATGTGATGGGCAGTGATGTTCTATTCAGAGAGCAATGTTCAGTGTTCTCCAGATGGTGGACTCATGAACATTAGTATTAGCCATTACGAGAGAGGCCTTTAGTTGCTTAGACGTTCCTCTGTGATCTCGCAGCAGTCTTCATTGTTCGTAGACCACTCCATTGTTGATACATGTCCACAAACATGTTGTGAAGATCCCTGTTCTTTAAATACAACAACGTTGATTGAAAAAGCCTGACTCTAATTTCGCCACCTAATAAAGTGCTAATCCACCCACAGATATGTAACAGCGCTAAATAAATGACCAAGTATAATAGATTTCTCATTTGTTTACTTAGGT
Source organism: Ancistrus triradiatus (assembly GCA_025084515.1). Taxonomy (NCBI): domain Eukaryota; kingdom Metazoa; phylum Chordata; class Actinopteri; order Siluriformes; family Loricariidae; genus Ancistrus; species Ancistrus triradiatus. The sequence continues at coordinate 135,092 of JAJAGP010001247.1, forward strand.
CATCTACTTTTGGGACTGATGATGTTTTAGGTCACATTTATGCAGAAATACAGAAAATTCGACAGGGTTTACAAACCATCAGGCAGCACTGTAGCAGCGAGGCAGAATGTAGGGGTTGTGTGTGGTGGGGAGGTTAATGAATACTTATAGTGGAAAATGGGTTTGAGCGCAAGAGTGGTGGGGACATTAATCTTTGGTCCATGTGATTTGGCTTCCACATCCCAGCATGCACTAATCGGTTCCTTTCCCCTGCGAAACCCAGAACGCCGTCTGCTGTGTGCAGATGGATCAGGAAAAGTGCTGGGACGAGCGGAAAAGAGGGCTCTTTTCGCAAAACCAACAGTGGGCAACTGGTCGCGACGCTTGTGTAATTGGTAGAGGAGCCGTATTAACCAAAATTGATCTCTGTAACAGGGGAGCATGATGCCAAGGGAAATAGATGCAGACGTACTCACATGTGAGATGTAGAAAGGTTATTACGGGGGCAGAGAAGCCGGTGCTCATTGAACAGCTTGGCTTCGGCAGAGGACACCCATGAGTAGTGCGAGTCAAAATCACAGAGGGTATCATATTTATTCTACATCCATATACAAACAGGCACTTGGGTGACACATGGTTCAAGACCAGGCGGTGCCGTCGGGCATCCCAAGCAGACATGAGTTATTCTGAAAGAGGAGGGATAACCACTGACAACCCCAGAGTCGAAGTCAGAGTCAAAAGTATTTCATTAGTGCTTTTAAATGGAGCAATTTCCCAAAGCAGCTTTAAAGTCACCAAAGCCCAATGCCTTAACTGAACAAGCTTAGGGTGACAGTGGCAAGGAAAAAGTACCTAAACATTATAAGGAAGAATGCTTAAGAGGACCAGGACTAAAAAAGAAACCAAACCTCCTTGGGCAGCCTTGATGTTATATTTACATTTACAGCATTTAGCAGACGCCCTTATCCAGAGCGACTTACAATTGGTACAGTCTTACAATCCAAGCAATTGTGGGTTAAGGGTCTTCCTCAAGGACCCAACAGTGGCAGCTTGGCAGAGGTGGGATTTGAACCCTGGACCTTCTGGTTCAGAGACTAGTACCTTACCCGCTAGGCTATCACAGTATCTATACGAATTAACCTAAGTTACCTAATTAATAGGTTTATAGTAATTGAAATAAACAGGAGAGAACCTATTTAAAGAAAGTATAATGAAAATAAAACTAAATATAACATTACATTGGGAACACAATATGAATATGAAGCGTATCATTACTCGAGAGTATAAAACTATAGAATATAAGACAATAGTATACATAAATAAAACACACTGATGCATGATGTGAATGAGAACTTGTCTTTTATGTGACAGCGCTACGTATTCCTGTAGTACTTACGATACGAGCAGATATTTCAGTACAGACAGTTTCAGGTAATCATCTCAGTGCTTACAAGGAGCTCAACGCCAGCCAAACGTTCCTCAGCACTCGGTCTGTTCACGCTTATGCCGCATGTGTTTAGTAGTACTTTCCGCGTATCCTTACATGCGGTACTACAGCAGCGTGTTCCATTCACACACCTGTCCCTAAATGTGCTGTGCACGTATAAACAGACTGAAGTCTGGTTTAAAGACACTGATGTGGTAACTAATGCTATGTGCTATGCTGACCGCACAAACTGCATGGCGTCACAATGTTTGAGGTAAACAAGAACAATTAGGGGCGGGCAATATGGTAAAAATATTATGAAAATGAAAGATATTTTCATGATACACGAGAGTTAGCACGATTGCAGACAAAATGCATGAGAAACAGGTTCTCAAATTACCATTCAAATATTATCCAACATATAAAGTGACTTTAATTCAAAATGTGCTGCACTTAACTTAATCAGGACTAATTACACTCTTTATATTGAAACATGCAGTTTATCAATGTTCTTTAAGCACTGATAATATCCTTGATATGCTCAGAAAGGCATCATGATGATAAAATTCATCACGATAAGATAAAATATCGTCATATTGCCCACCCCTAATAACAATACTACACTAGCAGTGCTTGGGTGATGCAGCAGTATAATTTGGCTTTCGCTGGCAAATTTAGGTGTCACATGGACAAAAGTCTTGGTAATACCAAGGTTGCTTCCTTGTAACGTTTAGGGGTTTTTTCCTTGCCACTGTCACCCTAGGATTGCTCAATTTGGGCTTGGGCTGAGATAACAGAAGACAATAAAAAATTGTAAAGCTGCTTTGAGACAATGTTAAACTGTTAAATGCGCTACAGAAATAAAGCTGATCCAGTACTGCAATGGACGGCTCGCATCTTCACTCTGAAGACTCCAGAAATCAACGGACCCCCAGTGGACCCTGACCATGTAAGCGCCTGTGATTCAGAGGTAAGAGCCAGATTCTGGGCTGGGGTTTCCAACATGAAGGTCGGGTAATGCTGCGATTGACTAGCACCCACCTGTCCGAAGTGTACCTCTGCCACCGATGGCTCCCAAGACCCGGACTAGGCTAAGAGGTGGTAAATCAGAATGCTTTGCTTGTTTTTTGCTTTTACACATCACAATAATCAAAAAGCTGGTTTCCTAAGACCTGTTTGTCGTTCCCTTTCTAGATTTATGAGGCTTGAGCTAAATATTTAATAGCACTACAATTTATTATGCCATTATCATCATGGGGGGTACCAACCCAACTTGGGTAGAATAGGAGGAGGTAGAAGAGGCAATCAGCCCAAATGTATGGATGACCATCTGCTCACTGTCAATCAGAGTATGCCAGCAGCAGCATGTGGAAAAATCCAATTAGGGCCTGTGCCAGCTTCGAACCTGGACACCAAAGGGCCCATTATGGCCGCGTTTCCTTCTCAAACATTTTCTTTGAAATTACCCTAGACTTCTGCGCCTAATTATCAATACTTAACCCTGTGATTCCTCATGTATCAGTAAGCAGCCGGTCAAAGACAGAGCCGATGTAAGAGGTGGGTTGAAAGAGACTCCCATGACACTCGGTTCAGTGAGATGCGCCAGACACTTATAATTGCGTCTCCGTGGTAAAGCGCAAAGCATGAAGCCCACGGGGAATGGTTTCTGCATGGCTGGTCGTGGATGTCCATTGGCTAATGCTATCACAGCATGTAGTGTGAGGAGAAAAAAAAACACTGTCAAAATCAGTGAGAACTAGCTTAGATCATGGCTGAAGTATTTATTATGCCACACCCAAATATATTTTCGATGTTTTTACTATTTCAAAACATTTACAATTTTATAATACAGTCCATTTCATGAATAGGCTTAGTCTTTTGGAAGCACTGTAACGGGACAATGGTAGATTTATAGTAAAGCTGTGACACAGAGCAGGACCTGTGTTCATTTTGCTCTTTCAGAGCAATGAATCTGTTTAAACATGTTTTCAATCCTACAAATAACATCCATATCTTTTATCAACACAGACCAGTGCCATCCTTTGCTACCACACATATCTCTATCAGCAGTCTGTTATGAATGGGGGGATGCACGACTAAATGTGGCGTACCTCTCCCATAGGCAAGATGACGTATTATGGGGTCACCTGCACATGCTGTCAAGAATGCACATAATAAAATCACTGGACGTCTGAAAGGGAAAAGGAGGGCTCACTGGGGTCCAAGTCATCCAAGTCAACTTTTTGATAGTGGGTGGTCAGAAGACGATTCAAAAACCATGTTCATTGATTGGAACTTGAACGAGAAAAGTACCCTTGTTTCTCTCTGCTAGCCAAGACGAGGGACCGAGACCAAGACCCAGTCGTGGTTGGGACCAAGATGATACTGAGATTCAGAACTCGAGTACATTAGAGAACAGGAACTAACAAAGGATGTAAAGAAACAGATGGACTACAGTCGGTTTAATTGTAGAACTACAAAGTGCCTCTATATGCTAAGTGGAACTGATAAAATGGATAAGGAGCATAGAAACAGGGAGGTGTACCTAATAAAGTGACCGGTGAGTGTTAATTTTTCATTTACTATAACTTCCTATTTCAATCCAGTACTAACACACTGTCGTATCTGAGGTATTCTCCATGAAGACTGTGCCACGCTGTGAATTATTTTAGCTTCGCGAGTTGAAGCGTTATACATCCCCCCATCCCCCCTCTGACACGGATTTGACGACTTTAACGAAAGAGATCCAAAAACAATTCTCATTAATTTGCGGTAATGTTTTAAATTCTTACAATGCCACCTTTAATAATTAACGGCATCTTCATTATTGATTTGCATGAGGCGCCTTGTGCCTGGCGTTGGAATCAGACAAAAACTTTTCTAATCAGTTCTCCATTTCTGTCCTGCTTGTATTCCAAGAAACACAGCCATTGGGAATTCTACAGGGCAAAACTTTTAACTCAGCACCTCTCTTAGGCATGCTCCTGCTCTTTTTTTTTTTTTTAAACTATTTGTTATGCAGCCCCGGTTTGTTTGTCCCAGCGCATGCAGGGCTGGATGTATGTCCAGTTCCAGCGCAAAATGAGACCTGATGTGGCTGCAGTATGCGCCGGCAATATGTCCTGACATCAACATTTCGATTTGACCAAGGTTGGAGCTATTTATGCAAACTGTGCATGGAGGTGCTTACTAAAAGCACTCTGCACGAGGGGCTAAAAGCTGGAGGTGACAGAGTGGGAACCATCACTGCAACTGCAGAATTAACTAAAGCGGCTCAGGACTGAAAACAAGTTCAGTAATGAATAAAAATACATTTGTTAATCAATTTTTGAAACACATAAGCTTGGGGCTGTTTTCTATGGTTTTTGGTATGATTTTTGACTTTGACTTCATATTAACCATGCAAGTGTCTGGTTTTTGAGGAAACCAATAGGCGACCTGGTCATTTGTTTTCACTTAGACATGCGATATCAACACACTGGAGACCTAAAACCCCACAATTTAAAACTTGATTGGGGGAAAAAAAAGAAATATTTCTTTACACAAACCACAAAAACAAAACTGGTACGTGCTGAGGGGTCAGACTGACTTGCAGTGAGTCTTTTACGCGTTGTCGATGAATTTTGTGGCCACTCATCTTTGCAGAATTGGTTGTAATTCAGCCCACATTGGAGGGTTTTTCCAGCATGAACGGCCTTTTTAAAGAGCTCATGCCACAGTATCTCAATAGGAAATTCAGGTCAGGACTTTGACTAGGCCACTCCAAAAGTCTCCTTCTTATTTTGTTGTTCTTCAGTCCATTCAGAGCTGGACTTGCTGGTGTGTTTTGGATCATTGTCCTGCTGCAGAACCCAAGTTCGTTTCAGCTTGAGGTCACGAACAGATGGCTGGACATTCTCCTTCAGGATTTTTTGGTAGAACAGCCATAATTCATAGCTCCATTTATCACAGCAAGTCTTCCAAGTCCTTAAGCAGCAAACAGCCCCAGACCAAGCACAACTACCACCACCATATTTTTTACTGTTGTTATAATGTTCTTTTTCTGAAATAGCTGTGCTACTTTTACACACCAGATGATTAATTGGACACTTTTCAAAGAGTTCAACTTTTGTTCTCGTCAGTCCACCAGAATGTTTTCCCAAAAGTCTTGGGGATCATCAAGATTGTGTTCTGGAGAAAAGTGAGACGAGCTTAATGTTCTTTTTGCTCAGCAGTGGTTTTCGTCTTGGAACTCTGTCATGCAGGCCATTTTTGGTTGCCCAGTCTCTTTCTTATGGTGGAGGTATACAATAAGTATTTGGTCACCGCACAAACAAGCCGTTTTGACCAACAAAGGTTATGTTTACAAGTATTGAGTTTAAACCACATTTAATTGACCAAACCCTTATTTTTTTTTATTTTTATTGTTTTTTTTTTTATTTGTAAGTGTTTGGTTTTTTGTTATTGGTGCTGAAGGAGTAGCGTGATGTGAAGGGCATATTGAGTAGGGGAAGCCCGAGAGTAGTTAAGATTATTTCTCTTTCGCTCGCTCTCTGTTCCTTCCGCGTTTATTCCTGTTTGGCCAACTGCTCCCTCCTCCGGTTCGCTTTTGTGTTTGTTTTTTAGTCTGCCTTTTAATGTTTAGTTTTTCTTTTGAATTTTGATGGGAGTTAGTACAGGATGTGGAGGTATAACAATTAAGTATTTGGTCACCCACAAAACAAAGTGACGTTTGATCAAACAAAGGTTTAAGTTACAAAGTATTGAGTTTAACTCAATTTATTGAATGTCAAACACTTATTTTCCGCACCATAATTTACAATTAAATTCTTTAAAAATCCTACAATGTGATTCCTGGATTTTTTTTTTTTCCCGATTTTGTCTCTCATAGTTTTTGAAGTGTAGCTATGATGAAAATTACAGACCTCTCTCATCTTTCTAAGTAGGAGAACTTGCACAATCAGTGACTGACTAAATAACTTTTTTGACCCACTGTACATTACTTCTTATGGGGAAATTGATTCCGACTTCAAAACAAATCGGAGTTGAAACGGAATTCTGGAGCCATTAAGTTTGAATTCCAAAGGTGACTGTAAATCTAACTACAGACTGCGAGGCTGGTGGTGTCCTGTATTTGTTGGTCTCCTGGCACACAGTTGGTCCCACTCATTTTTAACTCAGAAGGCGTGGTTGTTGACGCGTCATCGTTAAAACAGCAATTAAGATTATCATACAAGACAAAACATGATAGTTCGGGGATTAAAATACCATATATATGTAATAGCGTGAATTTGTTTAAACGAGTCCGGATAGTGAGATTCGTCTGTATAAATAATTAAAAAGGAATAAATAAAAATCATCCCACGGTTGCAAGCTGAAAACCTGCAACTGCAACCACAACGTACTTTTTCCCAGCACAATCTTCGTCTCATCTCCTTCCACTGGGGAGCCTGACAATCTAGACATTATAAAAGGTGGCTGTATTCCCTCATGTGCTTTTTGCAGAGCAAGAGAGAGGAAATGGAGACAAACAAGCGGCAGACTTCTGTTGACAATGACTTCTCTATGAGCTGTGCTTTGTTTGCTCTAGGAGAATGGAAAAAGGTAAATTACATTTTGACTGACAGCTTCGTCTCTCATTCTATATAGATCAAACCACTAGCTGTATTACATCCAATATCTTCAAACAGTGGATCCTATGTACTGTTCAGTCTGGACCAGAAATTAACACCGATGTCAACCAGAAGCCTCTGCTCCACTTCAAAAGAAACGGACGCTAGCCCTCACATGCTTTATTATCCACTAAATCCCAGCAAACCTCGCTTTAAAAGCGTAGTGCTTTCATAAACGGTGACCTGTTTTAGAATGTACCAATATTTGCAGGGTTTCTATGGTGGCTTTGGCACGGTTCTGCTTTGCTACGCTACCACGGAGATCTGGAGGATCCAAAATCCACAGAAGCAGCGCCTCAAGTACAGTCAGGAGGTCCAAGAGCGATTTCGTAGCTAGTCTGCCAAAGTCTCGCAGCAAATGCGGGTTTAGGACCAAATGAGATAATGAGAGAAATGTATTATCAAAGCAAAAATAAATAACCATGTCCGCAAGGCTTGTCTGAGTGGGAGGGAAGCTACATCTCTTGGCAAGTTCTAGTGTGTGATGGTTGCCAGGTAAGCAGAGCTGAAATACAGCCCGAACCTCACTGGCATTTAGTCAGCTATCATGATGAAGGCTGATCGAATCACAATAGTCTTGTCTAATTCTAACAAACACAGCCATCTCAAGACTATTTGATGCCTCGGTTGACTGACGTGACATAATTCATGCACACCACCAGTATTTAACGCTCTGCATCACTCGCTTTCAAAGGATATTTTCGGCTTCTGTGAGAACGTCAACATTGGTCAAGTCAAATGATTTATTTCTATAGCGCTTTTTACAATGGTGTATCGTCTCAAAGCAGCTTCACCAGTCTTATTATCTAAGGCCAATCCCGATTTGAGCAAGCCTAGGGCAACACAGTGGCAAGGAAACACTCCCTAAACCAATACTCATGAAGCGACCCGACCTCCTTGGTCGGCTTAGACGATATATGTAAGAATGACCAAAGGTATCGAATTAATTACAAGTTTGTAGTAATAGTTTAAATAAACAGAAACATATGAATATATGGTTTACTTTCATAAGGATTTATTTTTTAAAAATCGTTTTCAAGCATGGATTTGGATTATTTTCCTTGGTGAACATGTGTGGAAACGCCTCTTTATTACCTAATGTATATGTTGTGGAAATGGCTTTTTCTGTACATGGCCCATAGCTTTTTTCTTTTGCTCCAGATCAGAACTCAGCTCGTCCACTTTGAAATATTGAGAGAAATATGTAAATACTGCATCTTTAAATTGTTAGAATTTGAAAAAAAAGTAACAAAAGCAGCGAATAAATATCAAATAGTGAGACATCGGTCTGTTTTCTGTTGTTTTTTATAACAGTGAAAGGATACAGATCTGCTCGAAAGCAATATACAGCAGAAAAGCTCATTAGTATTCGAATATAAATACAATAAGATGTAGTCTAAAGTACTATAATTAATGAGACAAGATTAACAACAGCAAATAGTTTTATATAGTTTTAAATAGTTTTAAATAGGACTGTGGTAGCCTAGTGGTTAAGATACTGGACTCTGGACCAGAAGGTCCAGGGTTCAAATCCCACCTCTGCCAAGCTGCCACTGTTGGGTCCTTGAGCAAGGCCCTTAACCCACAATTGCTTGGATTGTAAAACTGTACCAATTGTAAGTCGCTCTGGATAAGGGCGTCTGCTAAATGCTGTAAATGTCTGCTAAATGCTGTAAATGTAGTTTTACAGTATACAATTATAATTACAGTATACCGTATTTCTCGGACTATAAGGCGCACTTAAAATCCTTTAACTTTCTCAAAAATCTACAGTGCGCCTTTAAATGCGGTGCATCTAATGTATGAATTAATTCTGGTTGTGCTTTCTGACCTAGAACCGATTGTAGATGGTACACGGCGCTCATAAATCTGTCAAAATGTTTTAGCACGGCCTTGGTAAGTTATGAAGTTTACGGAAACCGTAGTGCGCAGCATCGCGGAGTAATACGGTATGTGCTTCAGCATTAGGGTACGTGCATTCATTCATTCATTTTCGAAGCGGATTTTCAAACCCAGCGCTATCAGTCACTCAGTACAACATGGACATAGAGCAGCTACGAGAGAATTCAACATTAACGATCAATGATACGGAAGTGGAGGAAGCAGAAAGAAGACGCCCTGCGGCGCAGTAAAGAACCAAACTACTGAGCTTCCGAGGGAACTTAAGAGTTTTGTTTCGTTTAATGCGCCTTATAACCCGGTGCGCTTTATAGCCCGGAAATACGGTATTTGAATATGTTTACCTAGAAAGGAGCCTCCAAACTTGCAAGCTGGTTTCAAAACTGGTAAATGTTGGGCCATACCCGGGCCACACCTGACGGCAGTAGTAAACTCTCTGCCTCCTCCGGTTATCTGGGGATGAAGTTCCTCCAGGAACGTTCCTGCTTGGACTCAAGATCCTAGAATGACTCTGTATCGGACGATTAATGTCGTTATTGTTTTACATTTTGCTTGAAAAGTCTGGACCTCCTGTACTTATTAGTTCAGACAAATTAAGTTTCATTCTTAGATTTTATCATCTACCCTCGCCCAAGGAGGTTTTGGGTCCCTTTTTGAGTCTCCTCCCGAAGGTTTCTTCCTCATAACGCTTAGGGAGTTTTTCCTTGCCACTGTCGCCCTAGGCTTGCTCAATTTGGGATTGGACGTAGATATATTAGGAGATAATCTGAAAATTGTAAAGTTTCTTTGAGACAATGCTCCATTGTAAAAAGCGCTATAGAAATAAATCTGACTTGACTTGTATCGTATCACGGTTGAAATTCTCAATATCAATGCACTGGCAAAAAATCAGCAAGAACTAAGAAACTGGACTTCTGTGCCCCCATTTGCACGTCAAAATTTAGCCAATGGTTTTGCTTAGGAGTGTACGGTGTGTTGAACAAACACACAAAAACACCCCAATCTGCACAGAACAAAACAGAAATTGAACAACTAAAAATAACAATAACACAAAATGCCAACAAGCCAAGGGGAGCTAGAGGTGCTGCAGGATCTTCTGCTGGACACTGTGAGCCAGTCGAACGGGTTCGTCTCTTGCCTGCAGGCTTTCAGTCCGCCTCTGGTTACTGTCCGCTCAGCAATACTGTACAGGGATCCAGTTCACCAGACTCAGGGCTTGAATATCGCTCATCCCACTGAAGCCAAAACACCTCTGAATAAAACATGAACGGTTCTGGAACGAGAAGGCAGCTTTCTCACGTTTCCTGCCTGAGAGAGCGAATAGGAGTTCCTTTATCTCCAGCGCTGAGACTAGCTAACGTTACAGGCGGACCTTGATCCCTTCTGTCGTGGGCCAATTTGGTATTTTAGTACCCTTATGCTTTACGTCATCTGACTTTCAGGCGGTAATTCATCGGACTGATATTAACTGGTTTCGGAGAGCTTTTCTGTAATTTGTTCAAATTTATAACATGTGTGATGTTCTGCGCAGATCTGACCGGCCACAGAAAATGAATGGGATGTTTTGAAGAGCGGTTTGAAGGGGTCCGTCCAAATTCGACCGCGAACATCTTGGACCAGAACACACTGATTCAAACTCAGCAGGGCTACGATCACAGTGGGAGAGGTTTCCATTCACAATACACACTCACATCAGTATCGTTTAGGGACCAGATTTCGTACGGGTGTGCGTTAAATAGCCGACGTACCTACGCTGAAATTGTACAAACAAGCAAATAACAGACCCCGAAGGGGCTTGGTTTGTATTCGAGCCAACTGTGCTGCCCAGTCGATACATATTTTGCTTTTATTCTTTTCCACTAAATGCCGTCTCTGACGCTGCCATTGATCCGTTCATTACTGTTGCCGAGCAGCCGAGCTCCAGGCCCAGCGTGCGATCATTAATTTTATAAGTGCTGCCATTCTTTTCCAGCGAACCGCTATTGACAGCTCTGATCGATACGTTTTCCAGCACACGCTGGCTGGACAGAGGGAGGCCAAACACTTAGGGTGTGCAGGCTAGTGGATCAGTCTCTTGTTGCTCGTCCACCTGAATTCAACAAGGTTACTAAACTATCAAATGTGCCTTATTACATCTTGGGTCAAAACTACTTCAGCTGGCATTCTGTACGAAACATAAGCTAATTTACTACAAACTAGGGCTGTGAAAGGATTAAAACATTTCATTGCACTAATCGCGATTAAAGTAGAGTGGAACCTCGGAATACGAGTGCCTCTTTATTCGGCCACTGAACAGTCCGTTTGAAATGTTTTTGCCCCCAAATTCGAACATGGGTAAAACCTGTACGCATATGTCACAGACTCAGGGTGTGCCTGCAATGAACTCATTACATTTCAGACACACCCTCAGTCTCGCCACCACAGTCCCAGTGACAAGCCGTGCCGGAAACGCGTTTATTCGAATGCTACTGTTTTTGGTTATCATACATTACCAGTTAGCATACATGCGCGAATAAGCGGAAAAATATACGAATCATTTGGGAGCCAGGAACAGATGAATCCTATTTACATTACCGTATTTTTCGGACTATAAGGCGCACTTAAAATCCTTTAACTTTCTCAAAAATCGACAATGCGCCTTAAAATGCAATGCGTCTAATGTATGAATTAATTCTGGTTGTGCTTTCTGACCTAGAAACCGATGTGTAGATTTTGTACACCGGCGCTCATACATCTGTCAAAAATGTTTAATTAGCACGGCCTTGGTAGGTTTACGAAGCTTCATGGCAACTGGTAGTGCGCAGCATCGCGGAGTAATAACGGTATGTGCTTTCAGCATTAGGGTACGTGCATTCATTCATTCATTTTTCGAGAAAAAAAAAAAAGCGGATTTCAAACACACGCTAATCAGTCACGCAGTAGAACATGGACATAGAGCAGCTGCGAGAGAATTCAACATTAACGAATCAATGGTACGGAAGTGGAGGAAGCAAGAAGACGCCCTGCGCCCCCAGTTAAAGACCAAACTGAGCTTCCGACGGAACTTAAAGAGTTTTGTTTCCTTTAATGCGCCTTATAACCCGGTGCGCTTTATAGCCCGGAAAATAAGGTACTTCTTATAAAGAACCTTGATTTGGACTTCAAACGACCTTCCAAAGCCAATTAAGTTCGAGTTCCGAGGTTCCACTGTATAATCATGTTAATCATGATTAAAGTATTACCATGACAATTGCGATTAATAATTTTTATCCTTCCATATACAGCGGTACCTCGGCTCTTGGCCAACTCGGAACTTGTCGAATTCGGTTCTCGACGCATTTTGGCTAGACATATTTCTCTCGGTTCTTGTCCTTTGCTCGGTACTCGGCATTCTTGCTTAAACTTGTATGAGTCGAGCCATGTGACTCGATTCACGATTTATGATTCACGATTCAGTACAAAGTGATTCAGTGATTCACAATCACTTGCTCAGCGCAGATCTGCACTGTGTTTGTGTTTTTTCTTTATTTTTAGATCTGTGTTCTTAATGCAAATAAGTCAACATGGGTCTCAAAAAGTTCTGACAGCCAACCAAAAGGAAAACAGGAACTGAATTCTCTGGAACTTTGGGCTTGTATGCTGCAGTTAGCTTAGCAGCTAGCAGACTGATTTCGCCAATAGTAAAGAGTAAGTTTTTTGCTTTTACTTTTCACTTTCAATCCATTGCTTACTAAATTACATGCGATTTTCAACACTTTATTATGAAATAAGCTTTGTGGTAGTGATTTTGGCCTACTGTAGGTTAATGTAAGTGTTACTGTGGAACATCTCTGTTGGAACATACCTCCTTTGTAAATCTAGGGAGCACCTGTACCATACAACTGCATTAATGCATATAATACCTTATACAGTGTGGGATTTATGGGGGTCTGGAACGGATTCATTCAATTTACATTATTCCTTATGGAAAAATGTGGTACATTTTCGGTTCTCAACGAGCCTATTGTATTCTCTTTAATTTATTAGAGTCTACATATTATTTTATTTATTGTACTTTGTATCGTATTATTTATTCTTTTTAATTTTTTATATTTAGCTTCTGTGTATTTCAACTATTACCATAAACTTATTAGATAACTTAGGTTCATTCTTAAATATACAATCTAGGCTGCCCAAGGAGGTTGGGTCCCTTTTTGAGTCTTGGTCCTCCCAAGGTTTCCTTCTTATAACGTTTAGGGAGTTTTTCCTTGCCACCATTATGGAAATACTGAACACATGTTTAACAGTGTTAAAGAATCGATCTACTCTTTTTCTTTCAAAGCCAGTACATAGCTACATGAACGACTGATTTGCTAAACTTGCAATAAAAACCCCGTAGACTCTTTTTCAGCGGGGTACATTTTTCATTGGAGTGTTGATCTATTCATTGGGGACAGCGTGCATGCCTTGGATCAAATTGATGGAGCTATTGTCAGGCTGGGAGAAAGTATAAGATAGGTACTAGAAGTCAAATTGAAGGATTAAAAGTGCTCACAAACACTTGGTTTTGATAGGCTCCATTTGTCTTGCCCCTACATCATGCTCATGATAAAACAATTCAATACATGGCATGTGTATCATTGGGTATTCCAGATGGAGACGGACCAACGTGTGGACTATAACTTTGTGCAGGGAATAGCAACTACATGGTTAAACAAATTATTGACCTGATGTAGTGTTTTACGCTCTTTCGAGCACTGCACATGGTTGCGCTTTGGCAGCGCTATTAATCATAACAGTCAAAGCTTTGATGAGCTGAGCTCGGTGTATTAGAGTAAGGAAACACAAATATGCAAATGCTCAAAAGCTCTAAGCTTAATGAACAGTATTTATCCATTCTGTAACTGATGTTTGTAGGAACCAGTTTAAAGCTTTCGATCATAGTGACTTCTGTACCAAGATGCCAAGTGAAGTCTCTTTCAAGTCTCTTAATTCTTTATCCAAACAATGTTCTTACAAACGAGTCCGATTTTAGTCTGATTGATCCATTTATATCCTTTTTAGCTTAATTAACCAACACCTAGGATTACTCAACCTATGACGTGGGCGAAGAAGTCTCAGGTCACAAGTGATTCATAATGCAGCAAGATATGGGGACAGTGGTAGCCTAGTGGTTGCTTAACCTACGATTGCTTGGATTGTAAGATTGTACAATTGTACTTACCCAGGTTCGAGGAGGCGCGTCCCTCAGCGGCGCGGTCCTTCAGGCCTTCGGCGATGGTGAGCTGTTGCTCGTGGTACTGCTTGGCGCGCTCCAGGTCCTGCATGCAGCGGGCGGCATGGCCCAGACCGGCATAGGCCCGCATCTCAATGGCCCGCTCCTGCAGCTCTTGTGCCAGCTCCAGCACGTGCGCGTGGTACGATGCCGCCTTGTCGAAGTCGCGCCTGTAGTGGTAGGCGCTGCCCAGGTTACTGTAGGCGCGGGCCTCCTCGCGCTTGTCGCCCTGCACCTTGGCGATGTCCAGGTGCTGCTCGTGGCACTGCACGGCACTGGTGAAGTCTCCCATGGCGATGTAAACGGCCCCCATGTTGCCGAGCTCACGTGCCTCCGCTAGCTGGTCCTTGCGCTGTTTGGCCAGCAGTGCACACTGCTTGTGACTGGCCAAGGCGTTGGGGTAATCACCGATGGCTGTGTAGACATGGCCCAGGCTGCTGAGGGCCGACGACGCTGCCTAGAATAGAGGGCAAAGGGCGAGAGGGGCAAACAAACAAGAAATGGATTTGTCAGAGGGTGAAGACTGTGTAAACAAATAAATGCGAAGGCAATTTTTGTGATACAGTCCTAAAGATGTTGTACCACTCGTCTGGGGGAATAATCAGCACTCTTGTTCAGTAGCGGCTGTTTGATTCAGTGATGCCAACATTTTAAGGAGTGTTGACAAATGGTTTCTCTGTAACTGTACTCCACTTCCCCCCCCCCCAATTCCTGTCTTTGGCTGCCAGCATCTAATCAGGGTGGCCAAAACAATAGCAAGAGAGTGAGTGGCAACCAATAAAAATACAAAGGAGATGGGGTTTACCACACCTTTCATTAAATAAACAGCTTAACTCTAGCCTTGTATTGTTCTTGGAAATGAGCTGAAACCGGTTAGTTACTGAATCTCCAGCAAGCGCACAATCCAGCTGCACTCAGCTTCCACTTAGGAAGATTCTCCCTACATATTGTCATATAATATATCCTCTTTAAATAAGCTCCCTAGATAGAACGTTACTTTCAGAAAGGGTGCTCGTATTGTGTTCAGAGTCCTCATTGTTTAATTATAATAAGTCAACGAATGTAGCAGAAACCTCTTAATTAACTCTTGGCCAGGCTATCATTGGCACATGGGAAGATGGAACATACACAGGGACCGAGGGACTGAACCAACAGCATAAACACCAACTGTGTGGTGGTTAAATTTAGTGTATTGCAGGCATGATTTTTTTTAACACATGATCAGCTGATTCCTATTTATCTTCTGTCTAAGAATTATAAATGACAGCATACAGAAACATTTTTGTTCAACTTTTCTTTTGGAAACTTCTTCATAGCTAAAGAAAGATATCAGGGCCTGCTGGTTTGTGCCTGGCTCTGCGCTCTCGCTAGCTTTAGCTTTAATCTCTTTACCTTTGTCAAATCCTGCATTTTCATGGCTGTGTCTGAAATAGATCCCTACTCCCTCATTACTATGGCACTATACAGTGGCGCCTCGTTTCTCATCGTTAATTTGTTCCAAAAGACTTCACGAGAACCGAGCAAATGTTTCCCATAAAGAATGATGTAATTTGAATTAATGTTTTCCAGATCCCCAGAAAATCCACACTGTATAAGGAATTATATGCATTAATGGACTTGTATTGTAGAGGTGCTCCCTGATTTACGATGGGGATACGTTAAACGTAACATGAATTTAATGAGTGTTTGTATTATAGTCTCCGACAAGACTGAAGTTGGCTGCTTATTCGCATTTTCTGGTCCACCTTAAATGACAGCAGTTACATTATGGCGCCTGTAGATAGAGATTCCACCTCACGACAAGTAAGTTAATTTTTAAAACACTTGCATTAACCTACAGTTGGCCAAAATCATTAACATGAAGCTTATTTCATAATAAAGTGTTGAAAAATCTCCTGGAATTTAGTGACTAATGAATTAAAAGTGCAAAACACTTGCTCTTTTGGTTAACTTGTTCTAGAGCATTCAACTCCTGTATTGCTTTCGGTTTCCTTTCGGTTCACTCTCATAAATTAACCATTTTAGGACCTATGGAGATTCATTTGCACTAAGAATGCAATACTGCAGATGTAAAAATAAAGAAAATCAATAAACGCAGCGCAGATCTACTCTGAGCGAGAGCTACTGTGAATCTGAATCATTGAATCATTGTGTACCGAATCGTGTATTGTGAATCATAAATCAAGAATCAATTTTTGGCTGAAACGAGTTGCGAGGCTGAACCCATACAAATTTAAGCAAGTGCTTTAAGCATGTGACAATGTTTTCACAGCAAATATTTATCAAATCAATAAATACACATACCCTCACCGCACACTTTCTTTGGTACCACTGTTCCTAATCGCAACTATAATTTAAAGCACCTTGATAAATCTATATCATGAAGACTAAATGCAGTTCTGAAGGCAAAACCTGGTCTAACCTGGTACATATTAATGTTTTCTTTATTATTATTATGACATTTTTTATTTACGTTTCCATTCAAAATCTTATACAGGCCAATCTATCTTATCTAACCCTTCCCTTGTCTATGTTCCCACAGAGCAGACAGTCTGCTAAGGTCTGCCAGGAGCAAGTAACCAAGTATCATTGTGAAAATTATGCGGTTCTCGCCCCTAAACCCGAGCATGTGTGTCTCACACAGAGATCCTCTTGATCCTCTGAAAGCGCTAGAGGCAGCAGGCTGGAGTCCTAACGGGACTGACAAGACTAAGCTTGTCTCTTAGCGAGCTATGCTTGATTGAAGCCCATTAGCTGTGTGTGCAAGCGGGCAAACAACCCCCTGTCCAGTGGGATCTCCAGTAGCACTGTGAGAGTCAGCTGTGCTGTACCTAATGTACAGGCTTTAATTCAATCTCTATTCACAAGAGCTAAGAACGTCATTAGGCACGCATACACGCGGGGGCACACACACAATTGAACGTACGCGCAATTTGCCAAATGTGTTAGTTGCACCTTGGTCACACACCATTGAATCTTGGTGTGCTGCACAAACCAGGAAGGATAGTTGGTGTTTTTGTTGCCCTCAGCTCACATTAGATTAACTTTCAAATGTATTATGTAGTGATGATAAGCAATCAAAAATGTCCTGATAATTTGATATTTGTTCAAGGGCCATATGAAGGGTGGCAGCTCTATAGCAATATCATCCCGCATGGCTCCCTTCTGACCTTTTTCTCCTTCCACAGCAGACTGCTTCAATACAGCCTGCTGTGCTTTCCCTATTTAAACCTTAATTCCTGTTTACTTCAACCTTGTCGAGTCTCCTGTTGCTCCTGTCACTCCTGGTAACAGTTTGTCTGTTCGTGTTTTATACATTGTTCCCTGTTTTGTGTGTTCCAGTTTAACTGTTAGCTCTTTGGTAGTATCTGCTGTAGTGTTCCATATTCGCAGTTAGCCTGTTAGCACTCTGTCTGTTTGTATTCTTAGCTCCCCGTACCCTGCACTTGAATCAAAAGTGTCAGCGCTGTATTCACCATTTCTGTTTGTAATAAAGCACTTCCACTTACGTCTGTCTCTGTCTTCCTTTCCTGCACCGAGTGCTTTTTTTTAAAAAAGTGGGTGGGTTCATATCTTCCCAGTACTCATCTGCTATATCACCAAAGAGCAGATGTGCCAACAGGTGGATGAAATCAAGTATAGTCATTAAGGTTTATGCTACACAAGCTCACACAGTTGGATCACCAAGTATTGAAAGGGTAGTGCATGAAAAGCACATGTTGCAACCTCTTATTGCTGAAATCCAACCTGCCAAACACAAGCCCAAGATCATAAGGTTTAAAGCCAAGAATCAGCTGGAGTGAATCAGCAGTTTCTGAACTTGAAGTCAAGGATCATGTCTGGAAAATGGTCACTGACAAACTAGCCTAAATGTACACTGCCAACTGTAAGGGTCTGTGAAAAGAAGACCAATGGTTTTGTTCTGGGAAATCCAAGTTCATACAATCCCAGAGATACTTCCAACTTGAGAGTAAAGCAAGGTCCATAAAGAAATGACTTGCCAAGTGAAAATGAAAGCCCTGCCTCAACCGTAGCTAATACCTTGGTGAATTACACTGCCAAGCCTTATCCTCCCTCATCCACCACACTCGGTCTTGAATGCAAAGATGGGACCAATTCCATAATTTTGCCCATGATCTGTGAGCCAAATGCTGTCGAATGATATGTTTGGTTGTCCACATCCATTTCTGTCCACTGTCCATGTTCGTACCAGTCGCTGTCAATGGCAAGCATGTTGCCTCTGGAGAACTAAAGGTAAAGAGCTTTGTTTGAGCATTAAAGCTTGAGCTAATCCTGTAGCTGAGTGCTAGGCTCGTTCAGTCGCAATCTCTGGAGCCTGCCTGGAACCAATTACCAACAGACAAAAGGCTTCCATCAGTTGTTCTCAGTTTAGAGGGACAAAGAGATGAGAAGCAATTACCCTCCATCAGGAGACCGATATCCTCCTGGCCAGAGATAAGTCGAGTACATGTGCACTGTTAGTATACGATAATTTTCAGTCATGTGTGTCATCCTGACTGTCGAGAACTTCAATAAAACATCTTCCAGACCGTACAGACACGTTGATACCAATTACTTGCAATGTGTGATTTCTCAAATCTACTCTGGTGAGTCTCAGAACATAGAACGAGAACAAAGACCCCAAACTCAACTTTCTCCCAGTGTGATGTGAACCAAGTTTCTCAAGAGCCTATTTATGGAACTGTGCTTCAATATCGGAGGATTTCTGGGATAGCTCCCAAAAGGACTAGCAAATCAAAAGGCTCTCTATCTGTATCTCCGCAAGTTCAGCCGCTATCTTCTTGTTTTCAATGCAATTATCCATAGAGAAAACGCCATCTAAAATACAGTCCTGTGCAAAAGTCTTAGGCCACCGTTAGATTAGATATACCACTGTTTTAGCAATGGTACAATGACCATGTATCATTATTTCTAAGTCTCCTTATTAGAATACAAGAAGACAATACAGGAACTTTTATGCAGTATTAAAAAAAACTGGAAAAAAAAAAAGAAAAACAGCTTATACAGCCTACAGGGGCAAGTATTTACCCCCCTTACACTTGTGCACCAACAGCATCTGGCATCTTCTTCATCTCTACAGTTTGAAGAAGATTGATCAGAAATGGTCTTTTTGGAAGGGTAGAAACCAAGGCAAGACATTTTTTCAAGGTGAATAGGATGAAAAAAGCTAAGATTTGTTAAAGCTCTCAAAAATTGGAATGAAGGTCAGTGGACAAGCCTGTTGTGGAATGACGAATCCCAAGATTGAAATCTAGGGGTCCAATCGTCAACAATTTGCTATATATGGTCATCATACCATTGTTAAAACAACAAATCTAATGGTGGCCCAAGACTTTTGCACAGTACTATATATTTACTCATTTTAACATGAACTAAAACAAAAGGTGGATGCACTGGTATCTGAACTCCTGCTATAACCTATGAGGTATTTTAATCTCCTTACCTGCTGATCGTACCACAAACGTACCACAACGAATGCAAAACACTAAAACAACATGAGGTTAGTTCAGAAATTGTGGATATGACTTTTCCACATCGGAACACATTACTGCTCGTAAGGGTTTGCTAATAAGTGGAACTCGAGTATCAGAAGTAGTAGAACAGACAACGGGACTGGACTACTAATTCCGCGTGTAAAACGAAGGGATCTTAACCTGCTTTTGCTCGTTTGATCGCTTGCTGCTGTGTTCACGTTCTTCACTAATCAATTCCATCTCCCACAATGCCCACAATTGGCCACGATCTGTGGAGCGGTTGCCGTGGAAACCGGACTGGATTTCTATTAGGACCGGTTAACTGGGAGAGCCAGTTTTTCACACCCCCTTCCTCCTTTTCCTCAAGTCAGCGGCTTGTCTGTGTGTGCATGTGTGAACGAGCGGGCACTGGTGTGGCTGTGCTGGCACCGTTTGGCCCCGCTTCTTGACACGAAGCCACAGGGACTGGCAGATTTCTATGGGATGAAACAGAGCGTGTTTTCTATCTCGAGACACACGGGTCCTCTCCAAGGCTGCTAGAGAGGCTCAGATAAACAGCTTTTGTGATGCCGGAGAAAGCTTTGTTCCGCTCTCACAGCTGCTCCACTTTCTGAGGTCAAGGGTAATTCCTATAGGTTTCGGCCTCAATAAAAGAGGTCGGCGGGTCCTCTCTGAAATGGCGGCGCAGAGGTGAAAGCCATAACTCATCTTTAAGTACAGGTAACTTCTCGGAGATATAAACACAGAAACAAATACAGGTATGCACTGTTCAACGTCCGCATTACTCTCTGTCCATAGTCAAATGGTAGTTTCAATGCTTTGCACATAATGCTTTATTTTAAACTACAATATTAATGAACACAATATGAAAACATTTAGTACAGTACTGTGCAATACAGCCATTCTTATCTTTGCATCTTTTATAAAACTGTCAGCATATGTCGAAAGGGTTAACTCATTGATTTTCTGTCATTCAGACATGAATTAGATGTATATAAATCAGATTTTATTTCCTATTATATTCTTAAGACTTTGGACATTAAAGCAAACGGATGTTTATCGGATGGACGTTAAAGGGCACATAGCTGGGCGATATATTTGGTGGCTTTTTGTATTTCAGCCACAGGCTGTCGTTGTAGCCTGTCCACCTCAAGTTATGATATGGTGTGCATTCTGAAATTTCTCTGCTCAGCAAAAATTCTACAGACCGGTTATCTGAGTAATCATAGCCTTTCTGGTAGCCAAACCAGAGCTGCTGCTGACTGGATGTTCTTATTAAGTTACCATGGTGATATATGACGTATTATGGGAATCTTACTACAGAAAGAAAAAAAGTGAAAGCACAGTGGTACCTCGGTTCTAAACCACTTCAGAATTTGTTAAATTCGGTTCTTGACACATTTTGACTAGAAGTACTTAAACTTATGAGTATGAGTCGAGCCGTGCAACTCGTTCCAGCTGAAAATCAATGTATGATTCACGATTCAGTACACAGTGATTCAGCGATTCAGTCCCACAACAGTGCTTGCTCAGTGCAAATCTCCACTGTTCCCATGCTCCCCAAGTCCCCATGGGTCCTAAAAAGGTTGATGATTAAAGGAAACCAGGAACTGAATCCTCCGGATCACGTTCAGCTAGTTCACCAATAGAGTAAGTGTTTTGCTTTTACTTTTCACTTTCAATCCATTACTCACTAATTACACGAGATTTTTCAACACTTTATTATAAAATAAGCTTTGTGTTAATGATTTTGGCCAACTGTATGTTAATGTAAGTGTTAATTTCTAACAGACGCCACTATTGTACAGTACAGACTATAAACTCACTGGTTCATGATACATTAACTAATGTATCCCCATTGTTTATCGGGAGCACCTGTACAATACAACTCCATTAATGCATATAATACCTTGTACTGTGTGGGTTGTCTGGGGGTCTGGAACCGATTCATTCAATATACATTTGTTCCTTATGGGAAAAGTTTGCTCTGTACTTGGGAGTTTTCGGTACTTGACAAACCTTCTGGAACGAATTAACAACGAGAACCGAGGTACCACTGTATATTGTTATTGATATTTGGTTCGGGGCAGAGAACTTTCTGGTTTCCAAGATGGGAAAAAAGTTCATGTTAAACCTTGTTTGCTTTATTCAATGAGAAGGTACAGTTTTGTATGATAGAGTGTCAATTCTAGAGGAGTTTGGAAGCAAAAGACATGTACGTATATCGGAATGGGGTGGAGGGGTTCGAAAATACTCTTGTTTACAAGGGGGGGGCAGAAAAGTTTGGCCATTGAAAGCCCATCCCGGAATGCATAGGAAGAAGAATGTAGCCTGAACTGTCCATCCAGTTCATTGTAGGACAGGGTAGGGGCTGCTGTTGCAGGGTTCCATCCAGCCTTCCTTCAAAATTGGCCATTAGTGTTCATGTTTTATTTCTGGAAGCCAAACCAATCTAATTCAAAGTCTCACTCAGTACATTGTGGAACATGAAACATCCCCGATCTTGACCTCGGATTCACATCAAACATGAAAATGGGCGAATTATTCCCTCACAGGAGTTATTAGCGTACACTGTTTTTCATCTGAAAACAGCTTCACAGCTTCATCAAACAGGACATTTAGCTACACTTTAAATATTTATGAGCAACTAATTAATTTTCAGATGAAACCAGTGTAACTTCAAATAACAAACTTGTACAACACGGACAATAACAGCATCTTGCGCTCACTACACCGTCAGATGACTTCCAGTATATTAAAACAAACAGTTAGACCGCAGTGATGTGTCACACTGTGAATGGTGTGTATTACTCTGGCCATTGTTTAATTGTGCCAAAGCCATTATATATAAATAGACCCAAGACCTTGGGTAATCTGTAACCTCTGTGATTGTTCTAAACGGCCAATACTCATACACAGCTCCAGCTGATTTGTTAGAGACTAATTTGTAGACTGGATCGCAAGCTACTGTGATACTGCAGAACAGTGTTAATGACTAAAAAGCAACGGCGTGTGATATTCCTAGAATTTATGCTCATGAAATAAAAATAGTTCTAAAGGAAACGTTTGCGTGTTAGCATTATCAGACCTTCCGGTCTTGCCCTAAAAGTTCAATTCGACACAATCTCCTGGGGCATACAGATAAACGCTTTCACAACAGGGCAAGGTCAACGCTCTCGAGGCTTACTGTCTTCCCTCGCTAGAAGTCACAGCGATACACACCATCGAGAACCTGCTGGGTCGTATCATAGGAAACCCTCTAAAAGCAAAGTTTTGTTGTTTTACCAGACAGCTAAGGAAAAATGACCAGGTCACATGCTTTCCCATGAGAAAACGTTGGGGTCAAACATCGTTCAAGACTCGGTTTTAAACTCTGCACACGTGTGGAAGTATGAGGGTAAAAAGTACAAGAGTATGTTTGCTGACTGGGATTCATTTACATTTACAGCATTTAGCAGACGCCCTTATCCAGAGCGACTTACAATTGGTACAGTCTTACAGTCCAAGCAATTGTGGATTAAGGGCCTTGCTCAAGGACCCAACAGTGGCAGCTTGGCAGAGGTGGGATTTGAACCCTGGACCTTCTGGTCCATAGTCCAGTACCTTATCCACTAGGCTACCACAGTCTCAGGATTCAGTATGTATTATATATGGGTCAATTACATGACGCCTATACGTTCTGTCCGACTGCATTTGCTTCAACTAAAAAAGGTTTAAATGTCGTATATACAAGATGGCGTGTATGACATTTTGTTATGTTGTGGCCTTATGCTAAAAAACGATAACTCACAAGTCCGCCCCCCCCCCCAACCCCCCTCAATCTGCACTCAATACTCCATAATGACAATGTGAAAGCAGAATTTGAAAGTTTTTGACAAGGGAAAAACCAAAGTATTGGATTGCCATAAGTATTCAGACCCTTTACTCAGTACTTAGTTGAAGCACCTTTGGCAGCGATTACAGCCTCCGGTCTTGGGTTTGATGCCACACCTGGATTTAGGGCTTTTCTGCCATTCTTCTCTGCAGATCCTCTCAAGCTCTGTCAGGTTGGATGGAGATCGTCGGTGGACGGCCATTTTCGTCTCCAGAGATGAGCCATGGGGTCCAAATCAGGGCTCTGGCAGGGCCACTCAAGGAGTTATCCCTAAGCCACTCCTGTCTCGTCTTGGCTGTGTGCTTAGGGTAATTGTGTTGTTGGAAGGTGAACCTTCAGCCCAGTCTGAGGTCCCAAGCGCTCTGGATCAGGTTATCAAGAATGCAGACCATGTCAAACCTTGAAGCAGATGGGCTACAGCAGCAAGTGCCACTTCGGTCAGCTAAAAACAGATAACTGAGGCTACAGATTGCACGGGTAACATGTAAGCACGGATCCATCCTGCTTTTTTTGTATTTTTTTGGAATATCTTTTAAATAGTCTTTTTTTGTAATATTTAAAAAACAACACTACATGTTTGAACTTTGTACAATATAATAAGAAATAAAAATAGGGCATGTAATCACTTTGGTAATTATGCATTTTTAGTCCTTATTTATTTATTTATTTATGATCTGTTTATTCCATTTTCCCAGATGCGACTGGCCAGCAAGGTGAAAACGAAGAAAAAAAGCAGAAAGAGCCATTAATAAAACACTAACTTACTTCCTTCAAAGATTTAATTCATCACTGTCCTGATCCTGTACCACTGTCTTACTCCCTCTTTCCTTGCTTTATTTTTCCTCCCAGCATTCTCTATGTCACAGCTCCATGCTGAGTTCTTCTGGTCAACAGCTCTATGAATAAATAAGAGTATGCTCCCTGGCAGGAAATTGATGTCTGAAGGCACATTGGAAGACCCTGCTGTTTTTCTTGGGAGTGCATGAATCACCATCTCAAATCCCATCACACACACATCGCTGCTAAAGTCATCTAGAACCAAAACGATGACGAGAAGAAAGCGTAACGTGAGAGAAGGACATGTCAGCCATTAATTACATGATAAGTCCCATCACAGTATTAGAGAGAGTTGTTAGGCATTAGACCCCGATCATTTCAGTGGGCTTTGTCCACTGACGCACAGTCATCTCTGTTTCGTCAGAGCTCTTACCTCAGTGGAACAGAACTCGAGCCAAAGACCTGAATTGCAAATGCCAAGTGACTCATCGTACTAGAAACATTGATTGGTCGATGGCAGGAGACAAAGAAAAATAAACTGCTTTTCCAGCGTCTTACATGGAAAACTCAACACAAAAGACTACTGGGAAAACAATGACTTCAAGAAACACATTTAGACTGATCTGAAAACTTTTTTGTTTTGTCTGAATGTCCTAAACTTAATGTTTTATTTGGGGTGAAAACTACCAGAACTCTGTAAAGTAGCCACATGTTTTCTTTTCCTGGTCCCGGTCCCGGAGAACACAGAGCAGCACCTGTGGATGAACCCCCGACCGGCCTCCCTCTCTCAAACACAGCCAATTGTGTCCATATGCATCACCCAACCTGGCCAGAAGGCACCGCTGGGACCTGAAGCTGGGTCTCTACATTAAAGCATGGGTCCATCCTGCCTTGTATTAACAGCAGTGGTCTAATGGTGTGTGGGGGATATTTTCTAGGCATACATGTGGCCCATTAGTACCAAACAGCATTGTTTAAATAAACACGGAAAACATGGTGGAGATCTTCACTGAGAAACAGCTAATGTGACACTGAATCACTGCGCACTGAATCGTGAATCATGACTCGTTTGAGCAAGTGCGCCAAGTACCAAACAAACGACGCAAAGAGCGTCAAGATATGAATTTGACGAGTTCCGATACAACAGTTTGTGTGCCGATATTAATACCAGAGCAGGTTGGGAACTCTGTAGTTATTGAGTCAGCAGAGCGTTGGCCACTTTTACACACTACGCTGTGGTTCCTCAACACTTCCACTTTCCAATAAAAGCACTCGCAGCTGATCGCAATTGGAATGTCTAGGAGGAAAGAAATGTTACAAACGCTTGAATTCAGCGAGCCCTTTAAAATTTAGAACGACCCATTCTTTCAGAAACATTTGTAAAGGCTTAGGTTCTTGATTTTATACATGTGGCAATGGGACTGAATGAAACACCTGAAGTCAACGATTAACAGGCGTGCCCCAATACTTTTGCCCACATGACAGGTTAATGCCTCAGAGCAAAAAAGCAGTAGTTTCATCTTTGGATTCAAAGGTCTTGGCCAGTGGGACATCCACTATAATGTAGTAAACAGAAAAGGAGGTTTCAAGGTTTAATAGCATCCTGAAGTGATTGTGAAGCCTACAGAAAACATACAGCCACGTTCATCTATATGCGATGTTAGCTGGTGCTTCTCAGTAATTGGATCTCTATCCATTCATTGGATGATTCATTTCAGGGTTACGCCTATTGATCCGAAGGCCATCTGTGTGAGGGTGGGAAAATCCATTGGCTGCGAAGATAAGCGAGGCGAGCCGGGGCGCGCCAAATTAGAAGGACAAAGGAGGACGGCGTTTAAGCGCAGAACACTCGCAGCTCGTTAGGTGTTCCATTCGCGAGGATGAATTGATACGCCTAACGAATTGCTCACTTTATCCGATAATTACTTCACCCGACGAGTATCACCTATTCATCTCAGGCTCGGGATGAGGCATTCCAGCGGGCTACAATTAATGCCGGGCTCAATGAGAGACTTAAGGCAGATCAATAGAACATCTCCATTTGCGATTTCTATTGGGAAGGCAACACGCGGCGCGTCGGTTCTCACCGACCGAGACCCTGATGGAGAGCGGGGGACAGCTCATTAAATTCCAAAATACTCTCCGCTGGTGTGTGAGACAGCTACAAATCAGAGTGATGAGCAGCCGCCGAGCGTACTTCCTCACTCAAATGAGCTATTTCTCCATGCGCCTGCTCGAGTGTATTCATGCCTTAAAGCCAATATTACAATTATAGCTATATAACGAATCTGTTACGAAGTCATGAACCCTATAGAGAAAATCCTAAACTGAAACGCCCGTGCTTAACACTCGAGCACAACAGAGCGAGAGAGTCAAAGAGAGCGAGAAGGTACAAATGAGCGATGCGTATCACACATCTGCCTCTGCGTTCAGTGACTCACACACTCCGTAGGCACTCCGGGGGGAAACGGCTCTCAGATCTGAATTTACCTCCAGGAAATGATTCTGGCAGTAAATAAAACATCTCAGGTGCAATAAATAGGGAGGGGATGCGGAGGGAGGGGGTGACACCAAGCGCGAGAGAACGGGACGACTGACAGAGACGGAGGAAGATGTATAAACGGAAAGAGAGAGCGATCAGCATGTGTGTGTGGCGGAGTCAGGTTTATATATCACTGTGAGGACCAAATGTGCCCACAATGGGAAAAATGGGGACTTTTTTTTACAAAAATCTGCAACTTTCTTTTGAAAAACCAAAACGAGTCACAAGAGTTGCTTTAGGTTACTGAGGTTAAAGTGGGGATTAGGTGTAAGTGTAGTATTAATTAGCTACAGTGATCATTATGTCGATGGAAAGTCCCCACAAAGAGAAACATGTGAGAAAGACCTTGTCTTGCTACACTTGTGAGGACCAAATGTCCTCACGATGATAAGATACACTGCCGATTTTGACTAGCGAGGCCCATTTTGCCAGTCTTAATTTATTTGCTTTTTTTTCATGACTTTTATTTTAAAATCGCCTTTAATCAGCGGTTACCAGACCGATACCTTCGTAATAAAAGTAGGCTTTTCATTTCATATGGCACTCAACGTTGCTCCATCTCAAACATCGATGCTGATGGGACGTTACATAAACAAACATACGAGCATTAGGCACTTTTATTAGGAACAGCAGTTATCTCGTGTGTCCGACGTTGTCAAATTGCACACCCGGCGACACTCGGCCACCTCAGCTGTTGCCACGCCAACACCGGAAGTAAGGATAAGTGCGCAAAAATTTAAGAGAGGGCAAATAAAATAACGTTGCGTTTTCGCCGTCTGAAAAACCACGTTTGGTTTGAAACACACTGTCATTACACACAAGCTCAAATGAATTGTGTCATCCGAATGAATCACAACAAAAGCATCGCATTCGGTCTGCAGTGGCCTTTAAGCAGGCTTCCTGTGTTTTGGTGAACTGATATTGCACAGTGTACTGATTTCCAGTGGAATGCAATGCGAGAAAATAAAACCAAACCCGTATTTACCGTCTGTGGTATTTTTACAACCTTTGGGAGATAAGACATTTCAAGAAATTAAGAAGGTTTTTTCAGATTAACGAATTTAAGACTTTTCAAGGATCACCGCAGGCACCCTGTAAGTGGAGGTGTAGAATTCATTAGCCAGAGTAATTATTATCCCAATGGAAAGACCCAGCAGCGTAGTGAGACAAATGTGTGTGTGTGTGTTCCTATACTTCTGAAAGGCAGATTTCCTCACAAAGGTAGGAAAACCTGCCAAATTTGACAGTTTTTTTTTATTTTTGGCAAAAGAGTCAAAAGATTTGCTGTAGGTTACCCGAGGTTAGGTTAGAATTGGTGTAGGTGCAGTATTAATTAGCTAGAGTAATCATTATGTCAATGGAAAATCCCCACCAGGATAGTGAGACAAATGTGTGCGAGTGTGTACCTTGTCTTGCTATACTCGTGAGGGTCAAATGTCCCTAGGATGATCGGAAATTTTGACTAGTGTGGACCACTGGTGTGTCTAGCCCCTTTTTAGGGGTGCACCCCTAAGATATGAAAGAAGGTCATTTTTGTTGATGTTCTTTTTTATTAACTGAAGTATGTTTCTGATAAGCTGGAAAAATGTCAAACCCATAGAAAGTAGTCAACATCAACAATACAGCAGACCCCCGTGCATCGCAAATGGTATGATCCAAGTTATGGCTTTGTGGCTCACAGGCCTTTGCAGTCACAGCGTCCCTACACATAAAGTCAGATATTCTTCCTTCACAAGTGTGAGAACGACGGTCCAAAATGATGTTAAAATGTACAGGGTTTTTCCGGTCCTCACTCTTTAATTTTTATTTGGAAAGCCAAAAGAGCCAGAAGACTTGCTTTAGGTTACTGAGGTTAGGGGTAGGTGCAGCATTAATTAGCTAATTAATCCTTCATTGTCATTCATGTCAATGGAAAGTCCTCACAAGTATAGTAAGACGTGTGTCTGTGTGTCTGTGTGTGTGTGTGTGTGTGTGTGTGTGTGTGTGTGTGTGTGTGTGTTGTGTTTCAGCTCCGGGGGCCGCCACAGTAACAGTAGCAGCTTTCGGAGTCAGGAGACAGAGGAGGTAGAGATGAATTATTTAAACAGCTTTATTAGCATGTCCTTTAGTGATTTCTCAGCCTGCCTGAGTGTTGGCTCAAGCAAAGCACCGTCTCCTGTGGGTACGATGGGAAAACAATGCGCGTAAACAACTGCAACTCCCATTCTGCACCGCTACAAACTCGCACCGGCGTGCTCCGTGCATAATAATCCATGATAAACCATAATGAATCATGACACCAGACACAAATGATAATATAGTACAGCTTTAGTGTTGGAACAACCCATGGCACGAGATGGGAATTAACACTAGACAGGATGCCGATACATCACAGGGCACACTATCACACTTACCCTCACAGCAGGGCGCTTTAGAGGCACCAACAGACCCTCTAAAACATGGGAGGAAATGGGACACAGACGTGAGGAGAACATACAAAACTCCACACAGACTGGAGCTAGGCGACTAGTGCCACCGAGCGACATTTATGACTTTGTAGACGCTTGCAGTCGATATTTAACGTGAGCTTCAACAACTGGTGCAAAACAAGAAAGGCAGGGTCACGGTGACTTCAAGTCACAACACTATTCGCAATATTCCAGCAGCTGTCAATAAAATATGTGCTAAAGGGAAAAACTCCGGTCTGGCGCCGCAGTATCCATAAATATGGGAAAATACAAATCATATGGACCACCAACATTCAACCAGAGGCGTCTCTACTTGCCTGTCAATCAAGCTGCCTGTCAAGTCTGAAAATTTACTCTCTTTCTCTCTTGCTAGAGTTCTGGCTTTCTAGTACAGACAGTGCATTTGTCAGAATACTGAAGACTGCATTTGCTTCAAAGCAGCTTGCTTCGGTTAGTTTAGACCAAAGCTGGTGCTTGGAGGTTTGTGAACCTTTATGACACATGTTTTTGGAAGTGCATCATGGCAAGAACAAAAGACTTCAGAGAACCTCAGAAAAAAAGAGTTAATGATAACAAATGGAGGCAATTAAAGACCGCTTTTAACCTCCCCAGAAGTGGTTGAACCAACAAAGATCACTCCGGGAGCAAGGCGTGTAATAGTCCACGAGGTCACAAAAGAGCCAAGGGTAACTTCTAAGCAACTAAAGGCCTCTCATATTGTTTTATGTTCACGAGTCCACCATCAGAACACTGTACAACAATGGTGTGTGTAGTAGAGTTGCAAGAAAAGCTCTCTAAAAGACTTCCCATCACATGGCACATGAACAAGCCAGAAGGCTACTGGGAAAATGTTTTTCGGGATGGATGACACCAATAGACCTTTTTCATTGAAATCAAATGTGTCAAGTCTGGAGAAAACACTACATTCCAGCATAAGAACCTTATCCCATCTGTGAAACATAGCAGTGGGTGGTATCTGGTTTGTGCCTGTTTCGATGCATCTTGGCCATCATTTTGTCTTTGCCAGCAAGTTCTAAAGGAAAATTCTAGAATATGTCTGTGAACTGAGTCTCAAGAAAATGTGGGTCACGCAGCAAGACAATGACCTTAAGCGCACTACCAAAATAAAATGTTCTACCAAAAACAGTCCCGATCCTATAGAAATGTCATGTGCAGAAACCCACCAACACCCCAGGACCTTGTACAGGACCCAACCAGGACCTTGAACAGTACACAACTAGGACCTTGAAAATAATCCAACCAGGACCATGAACAGGACCATGAACAGGACCCAACTAGAACCTTGAAAAGGATCCAGCCAGGACCATGAACAGGACCGTGACCAAGACCCAATCAGGACCTTGAACAGGACCCAAACGGGTCCTTGTTCCTCAGAAAGGAATGGGCTAAATACTTATAGACGATAAGATATTGCACACCGATTCGTCTTTCTACATGCTGATCATCTTGACAGTGTGCTCACTTCTCTGGTTTGTTTTTAATAAAACGTTCTGTACCAGAGTCTGCACTCTCATTACGACTCTATTGCAGCTAATGTATAGAATCTGGCAAGGTAATACAGCGGTGAAGTAGGATAACCCATGTATGAGTAAACTAATATGGCCACACAGACATTATGTGGTGCATACCTGTATAGTTCCAAAGCCTTGGTGTCCAGCTCAAATCATATTGTCTTACCAGAAATGACAACTAACACTCTCTTGTTTGCTGTGCTGCTGTCAAACAGTTGGCATGTTCCTCACACAGGACAGCTGAGGCTGATAATTATTGTTTGGAAAACTATCTCGATAATGAGAACACCACATACAAAGAGTGAGAAGACTAATCAACACATGCTGGTTTACAAATGCCCATTAGGTGAGATGACGGTTCTTTCCAAACAACCTCCCAGCTTCAGTTTGGTTCTGGTAGATATACTGCATTTTTATTTTAAGTATTATTTTAATATACAGTGAGCGTTACATACACTCACCGATCACTTTATTACCCTAACCCTTTGTTTATACACTCGTTGTCTGTTTGATCAGTTCCACTTACCATACAGAAGCACTCTGTAGTTCTATAATTACAGGCTGTAGTCCATCTGTTTCTCTACATTACTCCATTACTCTGTTCTCTAATGGTCAGGACCCCTGAAGGCCCAGCCCAGTCAGGTCCTGTTTCTGTGGTGGCTCATTCTCAGCACTGGTTAACGTGTGTTGACAAGTGGATCAGACACAACAATGCTGCTGGAGTTTTTAAAAACCTCGGCGTCAGTGCTAGACTAAAAATAGTCCAGCCCAGGACCGAAAATGTCCAGCCACCAGCATCCTGTAGGCAGCGTCCTGTGAGCACTGATGAAGGTTTGGAGGATGACTAACACAAACTGCAACAACAGATGAGCTGCTGTCTCTACAAGGTGGAGAAACAAGGTGACTGTGAGGAAACACAGTGTTTACAAACTCTAGCAGCACTGCTGTGTTTGATCCACTCAAACCAGTACTACACACACTAACACACCACCACCTGTCAGTGTTACTGCAGTGCTGAGAATGATCCACCACCCAAATAGTACCTGATCTGTGCTGGTCCTGTGGGGGTCCTGACCATTCGAGAACAGAGTAAAGTCATGTTCCAGTCTAGTAGGAAGCCTTTTTTGAAAGAATGAGCACTGTTGTAGCAGATAATGGGGGACCCACTCCAAACTAATACCCATGGTTCTGGCTGACTTTTGTCTGTACATAGTGTATCTACGGAGGCATTTCTCCTGCATTGTCCTCTTCACGATTCACTCTGGTTCCCCTCTAGCTAGTCAGTCCCACGCTGATGTCGTCCATCACACCTGTCCCAGCGATGGTCCAAGCACGGCAGGACATGGCAGCGGATCGATGAGTGCATACAAAAGCTCTGGTTGTGCCTCTGCCCTCTCCCTCTCCCTCCTCAAACCCACCTCACAGTCTGCTCGTTCTGTGCCTGCTACGTCTGAATAGCAGCTGTATGCCAAACGCGGAAGGGATTCTAACAACTAGACAGTGTTTAGAATGAACCCCTATTTATTTTAGTGGGGGTCACTGCAGTGTACCCCAGGAAGTATGGTTCATGGTTCAAGGACCCACCTCGTAGACACATAAATCTGGACCAGAGATTTGAGTTGTAAATATTACATGACTTGCTAGAAGTAGGCACTCAGATTGCAGTGAAATATGCTAGCCCAACACGTCAGGGATCCAGCAGTTTGAGTCCCGTTAGACGTCACATACAGGCATGATATATGAGCGACCAATTGGGCGATCATCCGCTGCTGGTGCAATAGTAACCCAGATCTGCGATGGACTGCCATTCCTATCCAGGGCACTCACCAGCGCCTGTGTTCTCCAAGGCTAGGCATTGAAGCCATCAGGAAATTAAATGTGAAATGGTAGGAAAATATGCCAGAACTGCCTGCAATTTGAATATATTATGTCACTGGGGAAACAATGGCACTACTGCTGATTTGAAACAAAAGTACAGCTTTTAGGAACTTCAAATATGACTTAAATGACTTAAGAGAAAAGAAGCAGAGCTGGAGGTGGCAGAACTTAAGATGTTGAGGTTCTCTTTAGGTGTGTCTAGGGTGGACAGGATTAGGAATGAGATCATCAGAGGGACAGCACAGGTTGGAAAATTGGGAGACAAAATTCGAGAGGGAAGACTGAGATGGTTTGGACATGTGCAGAGGAGGGATAGTGGATATATTGGTAGGAGAATGTTGGAGATGGAGCTGCCAGGCAAGAGACGGAGAGGAAGACCAAAGAGGAGTTATTTGGTTTGTGGTAAATGAAGATATGCAGGGAGAGTTGGGGGTGAGAGTAGAGGATGTTGAGACAGGGGTGAGGGTGGAAACGTTTTAAACTTGCTGTGGTGACCCTGATACCCCTGATAGAAGCCGAAGAAGAAGAAGAAAGAAGAAATATGACTTATATACAATACACCTACAAGCCACTTTATTAGACAGACCATACTAAGACCCCCTTTTGCCTTCAGAACTGCCTTAATTCTTCGTGGCACAGATTGAACAGGGTACTGGAAACATTCCTCTGAGATTTTGGTCCAAATGAACATGACAGCATTAACATGATACTGGCATCAACAAGGCATTTTTGCCCATAGAACTGCCCTCACTGGATATTTCCTCTTTTTCAGGCCATTCTATGCAAACCCTAGAAATGGCTGTGTGTGAAATCGCAGCAGATCAGACGTTTCTGGAATATGCCATCATCAAAGATCATCCCCATCCCAATGCTCGGTTTGAACTTCAGCAGGTCTTGACCATGTCTGCATTCCTAAATGCGCCGAGTTGCTGCCATGTGATTGGCTGACTAGATATTCGTGTTAACATGCAGTCTCAAAAGGTGTACCTAATAAACTGATCAGTGAGTCTACATTATATCTATGGTCTTTTTTCGCACTAAAAAAAAGCATTTAAAAGAACTCGCCGTGTAGATAAGAGAGGCGTTCGAAACCAATGTTGGCGAGGTGGCTGAAGCAGAATAAACAAAACAAAAACAGAACCGGGGTGAAAACGCGGTTATCAAAACTTCCAAAACGGACGGCGCGGGGGCCGCACCTATCTTTGTTTTCTCTTTTCAGAGGTCCCGCGTTACTCAAGAGGTTTGGGCAACAACGGAGCGCACTGAAAGATTGCGGCTGACAGTGAGGGTACTATTCAGTCCTTTGAGAGTGTGAAAGCCCATTAAGTTCAACCTTCAAAGGGATACAAAAAGAGAGAGCTTAAAAAGTAGGGCAAATTTCAAAACACATTTTCTCTGACCTTATTAGTATTATAATTTTTTTAGGTTAAGGCTGCAAGCAACACTGCAAAGAAATATTATATATATAAAAAAAAACTAATACTAACAACACCACATCCCTGAGTGCTGGCATTTTTCTAGGACATCTCAGTAATTTTCCCTCACCGTCCTGAAAGCAAGCAGTTTAAGGGACACATCCAGATTCATTCAATCATACTCATGTTTAAATGCATGGATTTCTACGGGATTAAAAGGGGACGTAGAAGGACACTCTGAAGTGACTCTTCAACTGCTCTAAGTGGTCCTGTTCATATATCCACTTAATTCAACTCAGGGTCACGGGGGGGAAGGGACCATCTGGCAGCGCACTTGCTCAACTCATACTACTGGGACATTTTTGAGATGCAATGATTGACCGAACATGTCTTTGAAATGTGGGGGGAAAAAAATGGACAACCCAGAGGAGATCTACAGTGGGGCAAAAAAAAAAAGTATTTTAGTCAGCCACTGATTGTGCAAAGTTCTCCTACTTAGAAAGATGAGAGAGGTCTGTAGTTTTCAATCATCATAGATACACTTCAATATGAGCGAGATAAAATGAGAAAAAAATCCAGGAAATCACATTGTGAGGATTTTTTAAAGAATTGAATTGTAAATTATGGTGGAAAATAAGAGTATTTGGTCACCCAAACAAACAAGCAAGATTTCTGGCTCTCACAGACCTGTAACTTCTACTTTAAGAAGCTCTTCTGTCCTCCACTCGTTACCTGTATTAATGGCACCTGTTTGACCTCGTTATCTGTATAAAAGACACCTGTCCCACAGCCTCAAACTCAACCATGGCCAAGACCAAAGAGCTGTCGAAGGGACACCAGAAGAAAATTGTAGACCTGCACCAAGGCTGGGAAGAGTGAATCTACAGTGGGCTGACTAAATACTTTTTCTGCCCCACTGTATACACAGATGGGGGAGAACATGTATACTCCACACTGGAAAAGTGGTCAGCTCCAGAAAATTGAAATGAGGGGCTATGAAAGGTGTGTGAGATGAAAGTGCTCCACCAAGTGCTCACCACTGCCACCAAGCTGCACCACGTCCGCCCTGTCCCTCTAATCGTGACCTGTGACAACCAAAACCCGTCCCAGTCTGAAGCAAGCACCCCTAGGATTCAAACCTGGGTCTTCACTAGGTATTGGACTAGCTTGCACCCACCCAGTCATAACTTTAATAATTTATTTATTTTTGGCACCTGTTTTTCTGGTCAGGGTTGATGGAGCTCCTAAGCTCATCCCTGAAGAACATAGGACTTAGTGTGCCATTGAAAAGATATCCAGTCCATTAGAGGCAGGGCCCTTAACCAGCTTAGTTGTTGCCTTCAAACCAGTCTCCCCTGTGCCTCAGGCACAGCCCAGTGTGCCGGTGCGACTCCCAGGCTGGCATGAAAGGCACCGCTGAAACTTAAACTTCATCAGTGGTGGGACCGGTGAATTCCCCACTCCTGCTGCCCCAACACTCCTACTTTTATGTCAAAATTAAACACTTTAAGTAAAATATCTGTGCATCCTTAAGCTTGTGGTGAATGTGCCGGAAAAAATGAAACGACACTATACAACTACACAACACCACTTAGTAGATTAGCACACCTAGATGGGTCATCCATCTGACGGCCAGCGACAAAGGGGAAAACGAGGAAAAAGGGTCAAAAAGCTAATTACCTGTTATCCTTGTGTTTCATTAGCAATTCATTAACCCCCCACACCAGGTATGGTACATCAGCAGTTTCCTTGGACACACACACACACACAAACACACACACACCACACACACACACACACACACACACACACACACACACACACACACACACACCCACACCGCGGGAGAGGCAGGTGACAGAAGGCAGTGAGAAATTCTGCCTGGTCTTTGTAGATCTGCCTTTCAAATCTTCAAGTTCAAAAAACTGGGAGCTGGTCTCAAACCAAACCCTGAAATGAAGAAACAATGGAGAAAACCTTCCCTTTTGGACTACCCCTTCCTTTTGGTTATTACCGTAAAGGCATGCAGCTGGGGAATAAGTGACCTTTTTGAAGCCTGCCAATCAGCATCAGTGTGCATACTTTGTCTGTAATTAGATCAATGGCTGTGATTTGATTGATTTTGCGAAAAGGTAACAAATCAACCAAACAAGGTTTTTTTCCCTTGCCCGAAAGGCCTCAGCTGTTCGAAGTGTGAATGTGCCACATTTCCACCACGACATTGATAAATGCAAATTCTTAGGGAGGAGGGGAGGGGTTGTTTGTTTTTTGCACAAAAGTGATGAAGGAATATAAAAAGGACTAATATAGAAAGGTACTGTGGGGAGGCGTGAAAGCCTGTCCAATAAAATATGGGACTCCAATGTAAGCATGCCATGGATGGAGCGCCAGTTCCTTGCAGAAGGTCACTTTTGCAGTGCCCAGTGGCCTCCATCCCTCAGCCAGAGTCAATTTTGCAACCGGTGATATGCTCATCCAGGCCTGAAGGTGGCCAACAGCTCTCAACCTGGGGCCACTGAACTGCTGTTTTGCCACCCAAGTGCCCAGCACATATCATGAGTTACAGGACAAATAAGCTCCATCACAATGGCATCCCTTCCCTCAGCCAGAGGCATTTTCAAAACCATGATGCTTGCATGGACCTGAAGGCACTGGCCGATCTCAAACTTATGTCACCACGGTGGGGTGGTGCGCCTCCTTTTTATCAGACACAGCCAATTACAAACAGTGATGCTCTACTAGGCCTGGGGTCTCAAACCTGGGTCACACGGTGGTGGATCAGCGAAGTGCTGCTGTGGCCACCCAAGTGTCCAGCAAGTATTATGAGTTATAGGACAATGAAAGTCCCCCCACAGACCTTCCCTCAGTCACAGTCAATTCGCAAATACTGATAGTAATGATAGTGACTAAGGTCTGGGTTTCAAAACCTGGGTGACTGCAGTGGGGGGGCCACCAAAACTGCCAGCGAATTGTTTGCTGTTTTCCACCCAAGCACCTGCCAGAAAACCACAGTGAGTAGTGACCTCCCTTCCCTCAGGCACAGCCAATTACAAACGATGATGCTCTACCAGGCCTGGGTCTCAAACCTGGGTCACCACGGTGGTGGGTCAGCGAACTGCTGCCGTGCCACCCACCCAAGCACACCGTTAGAAAGTCCACCACAATAGCCTCCCTTCCTTCAGGCACTGCCGATCACAAACACTGATGCTCTCCCAGGCCATGGGTCTCAAACCTGGTCACCACGGTGGTGAGCCAGCGAATTGCTGCCAAGCCACCCAAGAGTCCGGCACGTATCGTGAGCTGGAGGACAAAGAGGCTCTACCACAGTTTATTTCAACAACCCAACAAAGCTTGCGGATGCTGTAACTGCTGTGGGTTTGCTAACACTACACTGGTAAAAGAGTGGTGCCATATTAGTGCGTAGTTTATACGAGAAGACGAAGAAGAACAATGGTGAGGTAAATAATAATGAGGCTTGTCCAAGGTCTAGACGCTGCTTGATAATCCACAATATTACTGCTCTGTCCAATGCCATCAATCTCAGCCATAGTTATTCAAGCCTAAAAGAGTTCCACAGAGCTCAGAATTGCCTAGTCACGATGACATGGAGGGGACTTAACTAAGCAGTCAGCCATGAGAACTCCCAGAATTGGAGTCTGTACATCCTGAGTGAAATGTGCCCAAGCTCTTTCTCAGCACAACAGTCTTAGAGATCCCCTTTAATCTCCTATATATGGGTGCAAACAGTGCTCCTTTTCTGCTTTGTTTGAACATGGCCGCGGGCTTACAGGTACTGTAATTCACAGCTGAATGAGCTTCAAGTCCCCCATGTCAACCTCAGCAACTTCCTTTTTCATGTGCTCTTTCTTTAGGTTTCGGACTGACTGTCACGAAAATGTCCATATATTCATTAACTGCGAATGAGAGAGAGAGAGAAAGGCGACGGTAGAGGATACTCTCCAAAGTAGGGGCCTTTCAAGACATTGATTGGGACGTAAAGTCTTGGATGGCAGCAGAGCTGCCACTAAAGCTAGCTCTTAAGAGAAAGCCATAGTAGACGAGCCAATTCTCGTTAAGACTGGCGACGCAGAAAAAACAATTCCGAACGTGCAATATCGCTTCCGTCACAACCTCAGCGAGGGGGCTAAGGGTAACATGCACCTAATGGCATTTCCTTTAGAAACGCCAGAGAAGAACAAATTACTTAAGCGAGCCCCATAATGAATAGAACAGCAGACGGCAGGCCGCTGTAATGCTCTCAGACAGGCGGCTGTAAAACCTAAAATCTTGTTGACCCATTTTTTTTCCTTCGCCTTGCGTGAAGCAAAAAGCAATTTCCTCTGGAGTCATTCTGGCACGCTGGGGCAGCGGGAAGGGGGGGGCGGGTAGGTAGTAGAGGAGGGAGCTCCTACAAGGGCCCCGCATGTAAACAGAGGAAAATGAGTGAGCACGAGAGAGATCGGGAAGGAAAAAAAAACGACGTGGCGCAAAGGGCCAGCAGGGCTGACAAGGCTTTGATTTCCCAAAAGAGGGATGGGGCTGGCGTGCGAAAAGAAAAAATGCCCAACCCCTTTCACTCGGAGGTGGGCGGGGGGAGGCTAATCCGGTTTGCTCATCTTTGTGTGGATGTCATGAGACGTACGGCGGGCCTTTAGTAACCATTTCTCTTTTCCAATCCCCGCTTCGGGTTTTATCAGTTTATGTTATGTGGTGGAGAGGCAGACGGCTAGCCTGCCAAATGAATGAAGTAGTTTAGGGGCAAAAGAGACATATGAGCCTCCAGTCTAGACCCCCTCAATCGCTTATATTGCTACCTCTTCAGTTTCTGTACAGTATGAACGAGCTTTTTGTCTTCAATCGTTTTACTAAGCCTCTGAATCCGTGGAGTGGAGCGAGTAAGCTCGGGGAAATGCTCTGCATATTTTTGGGCCTCTGTTACAAAGAAGTGGGGCATATAAGAACATTAGAAGGGAACTCATTCTGAACACAGGTACGTGACCAAAGAGAGAGTAAAACACACTAACAAATGGCCTAGTCAGCAGAGTAGAACCGAACCGAACCCTGGGCTGCTCTTTTCTGTGTGTTCTTTGGCACCCTGTTAGCAAAGGACGCCTTGTGTAACAGCGTTTCCTCAGCCTGCAAGAATGCAAGTCCTCCTCCGGGATGGAACCTCACGTTTTATAGAGCGCAACTCCGCAGAAGTGTAACTCACAACCCCAACAACGTGCTGACCTTTTCCACAGAAACCTGGGCTGCTCCGGTCTGATAAACTCAGCTACTCAGTCGGAACGGTGCTCTTTTTCTGAAGATCAGCTAACTCATGGTATGGCTCACAAACCCAGGACCCTTCTTCCTAAAGATTAGCTGTGACTGAACTCTGCGAAGGTCAGTGCCCACTGCTGGCTTAGTTAGGAAGGAAGTAGAAAGGAAACGTCAAGAGATATGATCCAAAGCCACGAACACCTGTAGAAGGAGTCTTCAGTAGGTTTATCAACTGAAGGCCAGAACCACAGCAATTCGTCATGGCATAGATTCCACTAGGGGTTGAAATCAGATCAGATGGAAGTATTGACATGCTCTGAACAGGCCGTGCCACCTTGTCACAGAGATGCTCTATAGGATTCAGATCTGGGCACTGTGAAGGCCATCGAAGCAAGAACTCGTTTGACCCTTGTAGCACAGCATTGTCCTGCTGAAAGTGTGCTTCTGCCATAGGGTAAACGGCGGCCATGATGGATGAATGAGGTCAGCCACAATGCATAGATAAGCCCTACTTTCCAAACATCCATCAACAGGTATCAGAGGATCCAAAAAACATTACTTCACCTCAACAATCCTTATCTGTCGACATCTCATTCATGCTACTTGCACCAAATTCTGATCACTGTGATGCAACAGAAATCTGACCTGGAGATGTTTTTCCACTGCTCAGTGATCAAATTTTCGCACTCTCTTGCCCACTGGAGTCTTGCCTTTCTGTTCTCCTTAGACAGCAGTGGTTGTCAAACTTACACAGCAATGGTTCTCAAAGGAATGACAAGTTGTGCATTTGGACCTGGTAGTTGGAGCACCATTGTGAGTCAACAATTCTTCACATCCTCCTCTGATCTCTATCGTCGATGAGTTGTTTATGTCCACAGTATCTCCTTTTCATGGACGCTTTTGGTCAATCACAACATTCTCGGTATTATCTAGACAGAGATGCTCAAGAGAACCCTACAACGTTGGCGGTTTTTGATATACAGGCCCCAGCCGGTCAAGATCTCCATGCCTCCTTTGAAGCTGATCAGATTACACCAATGTGGATTCACCCTGAAACTTCAGAAAACTTGATTAGATGATGCTTTCACGTCGACACGCTGAACATTCCCCACCAGTGGACACTCTCCCCTCCCATCTCTCTCCTTCTTTTCAGGACGACCGCTGGCCTCTTTTACCCCGGCTCAAGTATCTCCCGGGTTGTGTGCAACTTGTGCCGTGTTGCCCGGACTGGGTCGAAGTTTGTGTGTCACATGGTCCAACAGACTATGAGTCGCGGTCAAGATCTCATGCCCCTTTGAAGTGCTGATCAGAATTACACCAATGTGGGATTCACCCTGAAACTTCAGAAGAAAACTTGATTGTTAGATGTATGAGCTTTTTATGGGGGCACTGCTAATTTCCCCATACAGGCAAAAGCTTCCAACGGTTGAAAGCGGCAGGGTGGCTCTACATGTGTTTTTGGAAACCCACCATAGACAGGGTGGATGTTTAAACCCAAAAAGTTCAAACTTGAAAATATTGTGACTGGACGAGGTGTGATCATCAAAAATCCCACAAGCAGTAAATACTAGGTATGCTGCAACCCAACAATTGTGTCTCTACAAGGTCTAACCTGACCTCGCTGGACATTGAGACAGTCTCTTAAGATGATGACTGACTTACGTGTTAATCCCGACAAGGACCCATGGCTGCTAGTCAACTGTGGCAAGCAAGGACCTTTGCGGTCTCAATTCTAACTCTCACTAGAAGCAGTGGGAAACATATCAACGGGATAATTACAGGTCCTGCCAGTGCCTCGGTCCTTCAAAAAGACCATATTTGATGCCTGCTCCCAAACCAAAGAGCATCTAGAAAAGCTCATAATAGGGTTTTAATGTCAGGGGGTGAGTCTGGTGTAATGCGACAGAACTCACAATGTTATTTGCAGGAGGGTGGAAACAGTGGACGCGAGACGAATGCTTGAATTTAGAAACAACTATGCTTGATCCACTGTAGCAATTTGCCACTCGGCAGGGTGTGACTTTTCTTGCCAGCTTTAATGACTTTAGCATAGACAGAATATTTCACAGATTCCAAGCGCTGTATGGTCCTGTCCAATAAGTTCAGCCTTCAGCTTGAGGGATGAGAAATGTTTGGGAAGGTACAAACACCCAAGTCATTTCAGCCCCCTCCTGTGTTGTTTTTGCATACTAAGCTCTAACTGCTTGCCCTTGGTGCCAGGAGTCTATAAGAGAGTGGGTACACTACACACATCTACAGAAATGACCATGTACTCACATCAGCCGCACACACACACACACACACACACACAGGCACAGTCTACCTCCCTTTCTGCATTGAAATGGACTTCCCAAAGCCCCCCATTCATCTTTCTGACAGGCATGGCATCGATCGGCGCATGGCGCGGGATGCAATTCCGTCCCTTTAAATGACTCGGTGCCCTGCCACTCCATTGCAGCTGAAGAGCGTTTGTGGAGGATTACCCCGTTAGCCAGACCACAGTCACGCAGCATCTCATAACACGCCGAACAGAGGAATGCATCAGGGTTCAGACCAACATGATTAGAGCTTTGCTCCTGATTTAGCCACATTAACAAACGATCGTATCGCTTGTTAGACAGGATGCTTCATAACATCAATACACACGCTCAGTAACAAAATAATAATGCACCAAGAAGGATTTGTCGGGATCGAATGAAACTTTGTAT
The DNA here is from genome assembly GCA_025084515.1 of Ancistrus triradiatus. Taxonomy (NCBI): domain Eukaryota; kingdom Metazoa; phylum Chordata; class Actinopteri; order Siluriformes; family Loricariidae; genus Ancistrus; species Ancistrus triradiatus. The sequence goes on from JAJAGP010001247.1 coordinate 177,210, forward strand.
GTGAGAACGTCACGATGTATGTAAGTGATTAAAGTATTAGAGTGAAATAATAAGTTCAATTGAAAGGAGGCTCCAGTACCCTGTTAGTCCACTTCTAGCATGGATACAAGATGAGATACAGTTGGACATGGAGTCATACAGGTTCTGTATGGTATCCTGCAGCACATTTGCCCACAGAAGTTCCAACTGGGCCTGTAGATCCTCCAAACTTGTAGGCTGCCAAAGCCGGTGTCCCAGCTGGTCTCATAAATGCTCGATTGGTGATAAATCTGGCAACCGGGCAGGCCGAGGAAGTGTTGCAATCTGGCAGAGACATTCCTGGGAAGCCTTTGTTGTGCGTGGACTGGTGAATGATGCCAGTTGGAAGCCCTGCCATGAGAGGCAGCACGTGGTTGCAGGATGTCCTCCACCTTTCGCTGACCTGTTAGTGTCCCTCGTATCACTGCTAAAGCTGACCGACTGTCCTGTGCGATGGCTCCCCAGATCATCACACCAGCACTTGAGGGAAAGACGGCCACAGCAAAGGCAGGATTCAAGAGCTCACCACGAGGCCTCCATAGTCAAACCCGACCATCGTCGGATCCTAAACAGAAACTGGATTTGTTGCTAAAGGCGATACAGTTCCAGTCCGTAGCAGACCAGCTTTCCTGTTCACGACACCACTGCAAACGAAGGCGATGATGGCTGGACACGTAATGGATGCCGTGACAACAAATTTCCTTCAGCTAAGAGCCTGGAAATGGTCCGGGCAAACAGGGGTGTGTAGTGAAGGTGCCACCTTTGTCTCAATGGTGGACAATGAAACTGTGGGAGCTGCTCGTGCCTGTCGGTGGATCAAACAATCCTTTTTAATGTCGCGTCTTGCAGTGATCAGATGTTTTTTTTTGGTCAATAAGGGTATATTAAGGGTGTCACAGTACACCTGTCCGCATTACGTTCTCTGAAACAGGACGTTGACCGAAATGGATGTTGCCCAGACATAGTCTTTTTAGGTTATTCTACAAACACTATGACTATCGGGCAAGATACCTTCAGAGATCTGAAAACACACGTGGTCCCAAATGGCATCACCCTTATCCAGAGCGACTTACAATTGATACAGTCTTACAATCCAAGCAATTGTGGGTTAAGGGTCTTGCTCAAGGACCCAACAGTGGCAGCTTGGCAGACGTGGGATTTGAACCCTGAACCTTCTGAACCCTGAACCTTCTGATCCATAGTCCAGTACCTTAACCGCTAGGCACCAGTGTCGTGATACTAAACCTTTTTAAATTTATGGAAATACAGTAAAGTACATAAATACGCAATTAGCATAGGAATCT
>JAJAGP010001247.1:178631-215440 GCA_025084515.1 Ancistrus triradiatus
TGTCTTTTATACAGATAACGAGGTCAAACAGGTGCCATTAATACAGGTAACGAGTGGAGGACAGAAGAGCTTCTTAAAGAAGTTGTTACAGGTCTGTGAGAGCCAGAAATCTTGCTTGTTTGTGGGTGACCAAATACTTATTTTCCACCATGACTTACAATTAAATTCTTAAAAAATCCTACAATGTGATTTATTAGATTTTCTTTTCTCACTTTGTCTCTCATAGTTGAAGTGTACCTACGATGAAAATTACAGACCTCTCTCATCGTTCTAAGTAGGAGAACTTCCACAATCAGTGGCTGACTAAATACTTGCCCCACTGTAAGTCAAAATCTACTTATGACCAGCTTATAGCCAAGCTGTAGCCAGGGGCATTCTAGACTTCTAATTCTACTGGGGCACACAGACCGTAGTGGGGAACAGCTGTACCACTATGTTTGCCAGTCAGTCGTAGGGGCACAGCTGTGCATAAAATTACGTCTGTCAGACACTACATAGATTAAGAGATTTAACACTAAATTGGGCACTACTCTGCCATGGATGAGAAATGAAGCACTTTTATTAATTGCATGAATTTTGCTTATGATAACATTAACTGATGCCTTTGTTAGCCTTTGGTCTAATCTTTGGTAGGTTATACGGTTATAAGTGGCTGTCTTATCTGCAGCATTGCTGACTTTCTTTAAATATCTGCATATGCGACAAACGAAAGACGTTAGCCGCTCGAGCTTTTGGAAAGATGCTGGGGCATTATGGGAAATGTAGTGCATGAAGTGGATGTGTGTGGCATGTCCTGTAGTTCTGCTCAGCAACCCAGGTTGAAATCGACTTCTTATTGACGTGATTTTAGTGGGGCAGTAAAGTGGGTCTCTTTTTTTGGAAGGCCTGTAAATACACATGGACCAGCAGGGACAGAGATACTAAGATGATTTAGGGTAGTGCTTTAGAAGGAAAGAGGTTAATACTCTGTACAGTTACCAACTTACCGATTATACTTACTGGATTAGTATTACATGTGCTAAATGTGAATACCCTAATCTCGTCATAAATTCAAAAAAAGGAAAGAATTAAGTGGCATTTGGAGTAACCCAAAACAGGACCATATGGCCAGATCCAGCCTTAAAATACGTACACATTTGCAGCGTATCCATTTCGGAGTGACAGCTACTACAGTACAGAGTCTTGTACTGTCATATATATGCCAAAACACAGCATCCATACGTAGTTTTCCAGGACTGTCACTACTAGCAGTTCGTGCTACAAGTCGATTACTTTTGAACACTTTCGGTTTTGTGTTTCAGCGTCAGTACTGCGCTATCCCGCAGAACACGGGGGAGAGCGAGGTACTGATAACGTTAGCGAAGCCACCGTGGCACAGGGTTGTGAGAGAGAAGAAACAGCAAGCAGTCAACACCTCAGGAGCCATTAATCTCACTGACGACAGCTCATTCACTTGTGTGTCGGGGCCATAATCTCTGTTTGTCTGCTGTCCTGCGTCCGCAAACGCTCGGAGTCGCGAAAGGATGCGCATGAATATGCAGCGCAGGCGGGGAATACGCATATGTACACACACAAACGTCTGTCACAATCATTGTGTTTGCATACAGCTTTCTAATGATGCCTCCCATACAGTGTGGCTCAGTGGTTAAGGCTTTGGATGGGCAGTGGTGAATCAGTGGGCCGGGTGCTGAGGGTACAAGACCCAAAATGGCTACCCCTAGAACCCTTAACTGATCTGTCTAATATACTAATCAAGTCACTCTGGACTAGAGAGTGTGGAAAATGCTATAAATGTCCATGTAATCTGAGAAGTTATCACTTCAAATCGCAGCTCGGCCAAGCAGCCAACGTTGGGGCCTTCAGCAAAGTCCTCAACCTTCCACTGCTCAGCTTAATTGTAAGTCACTCAGGATAAGGGCATCTGTTTGAATGCTGTACAAGTATTAAATGGGAACCGCAGCCCAATCCCGTGTATGTTTTGTGAATCATTTGCTTTGTTTACGAGCGTTTTCAAGACTGCTGTAAAGTTAATTTGGTGCTTCTGAATTCGCCATGGTACTGGTTTCAGCTCGCTGCTTTGGAGAGCCACCCAAAACAGCTTCTGAAAAGTCTGCAGGACTCCTAGTATTAACCGAACAGACGTACGAACGGCAGTTTTGCGAGTGTTTCCCACAACATTTCTTCGTCTCCAAAATCACGGACGAGTCTCAAGTAGTTCTTTCCTGACCCCCGCCTCTGGATCTGCACTGGAAAAACACCGCTTACACCGATTTACATACTTTTGTGGTATAATAATGAGAAAATGTATCCTTTGGAAAATGATTGTAATAAGAACTAACAAGTAAGAAGTATTTCAATTACTGGTATTAAAAATTTAATTGTTTCAGGCAAATTAAATGATTTCAACCCTGGAATAAAGCGAACCACTAAATACAATTACGTTCTGAACTGAACTAAGGACTTTCATGATGGGAGGCTGTAACGTTTACCACTACACTATGATTCTTACAGCCAAAGTGAATTTAATACTAGGAACATACTAAGTACATAACTCAAGCTAGTAGATATGATTACTGTTGCCATTGGATGTAGATGCAATAACGTTTTCAAAAACAAATATACATTTTCATTTGTGTTTTATATAGCTTTTTCGCCCAGGCTTGCTCAATGTGGGATTGGCCTTAGATAACAGAAGATGATCTAAAATTGTAAAGCTGCTTTGAGACAATGCTCCATTGTAAAAAGGGCTATAGAAATAAATCTGACTTTGACTTTGAGATAGTTAAATGTTATGGGACTGTGGTAGCTTAGCGGGTAAGGTACTGAACTATGGACCAGAAGGTCCAGAGTTGAAATCCCACCTCTGCCAGGCTGCCACTGTTGGGTCCTTGAGCAAGGCCCTTAACCCACAATTGCTTGGATTGTAAGACTGTACCAATTGTAAGTCGCCCTGGATAAGGGCGTCTGCTAAATGCTGTAAATGTAAAATGTAAATGTCCTGTTGCTCTGCATACGACCAGCATGTCAGTACATTTTATTTCAAAGGAAAATTAGAGCCCTCTATCTTGAGGTAGAACTGCAGGTAAACGTCAAGTTAAGAAGGAAAGACTCAGAATACTCATAAATTTGTGAACGAGTTTAAGTACTATGTTAGTTGCGAATGGTTTCGGGATGCACTTTAGGAAGAAGACAGGCCTGTGCAGGGACCGTGATGCTCTGGGCAACGTTCTGCCGGGAAACCCTTGGGTCTGGGCATTCATTTGGATGTGACACATGCCACCTACCTAAACATCACCGCAAATCGGGTGGTCACAATGCCTGGCTTATTGCTGCAGAAAATAGTAAACTCTTGAAAACTGACCTTTAAAGAGTAATGAAAACAACATAAATTGATATAAAGAATACTCATGGGCGCTTTATTGCATTAGGTTTTTGTCAATCAAATGTTGTGAGCAACAATACACTCATTTCACTGCTATTTCCAGAAACAAATCTTTGGAGAAATGACATTTTTACAAATCCGACCACAACCTTACAAGCTATTTTATTTTAAAAGGAACTATATTTTTATTGGGAAATGTAGAGAAGCTTCACTACTGTTTTTCCCTGCATCTTATTCAGCCTCTCAAACTGGTGGCTACATCCCAAACCACAGCATGTCCTAAATAGTATTCTATCGTTGGTGCCATGCTTTTTAGTACAGATATGCAACTATTGGTACAATGTCTGAAGTTTCATTTCTACCATCAACAGCTCTCTGTTAACAAAATATTTATTATTATATTTCACTAATTGTATTCTGTTCAGACCAATATAGCATCAGTACATCACGAACTGTCAGCTAACTTGCATTCTCCTATCACTGAACACAAGGTGAGTTCACTGCTACCATGGAAACAATAAATAAGTAAAAAAATTAGAGAAGCGTGTATTAATAGAAACCTGTGATTTCACTCCCAATGCACAAATTGCAAGAATAAATGCCAGTTTGATTCTTAGAACCTCTTCCCTTCAGGCCTGTTGCCTCAGGCACACCCGCACAGCTAATTGTAACGCCTAATGACCTCCAAGCTCATGTATAACACAAACATCCATGTGCACCAGGGCAAAACAAAAAAAGGCGAAACCCAAAACTTAAATATTTTGCTTTTGATGGCGTCAACAGCACATCGGCAAGAATTAATCAAATGGATAAAGTAACTTAGTATGGGATAGCTTTTCCATTTGATTTAATGAAATGTTTAAGTCTTGTGGGTAAACTTGTGGACAGGTTTTACAGAAAGAAGAGTCATTGTTGTTCCACTCAATTGTGCTGACTTCAAATAGCTGAGTGTTGTGTATAATGTGAGACCAACTATTCTCTCTAAAAGGATTCAAATCTGGACTCTGACCAAGCCGAAGCATGAGCCTAATGGACCTGTTCTTGGTGGTCTACCCAGTGCGAGCAGGAGCATTGTCTTGTTCAAAAATAACATGTGGAAAAAGTCTTTCTATAATGTTTTCCAATACTCCAAAGCATTAATTACCTCTTCACAGTGAAGCAGCTCACCAATACCAGCAGCTGACACATCTACCTCCATGCTTAATTGTACTAGGGCTGCATTTACTGTTGTATTTCTCACCAGATCTTCAAAGACCTCATTGGACGATCAACATATAACTCAAATGGTGATTCCCCACAACTCTGCTGAACCACTCTGAATCAAACTTTCCACATTATGCCAGAACCGTTCTATCTTTGATGTTTTTCTTAGACAGTAATGGCTTTTTCACACATCTTCTAGACACAAACCCTGCATTAGACAACTGTCTGGGTGCTGTTCTTCCCCAAAGTGTCTTGTTTTCTGAAGTCTTGAATTCTACTGGCAGTTTTTAAAAGTTTCTATTCCTGTCTTTGAAAACTACATTTCAGCAGGTCAGCATTACTTGAAGAGACTTTGGGCTAGGGGTGGGCAATATGACAATGTTTTGCTTTTCTGAGCATATCGAGGATATCATCAGTGCTTAAAGAACACTGAAAGACTGCATGGTTCATTAGAAAATTGGAATTGGTCCTGTTTCATTGGATGACGTGGCATAGTTTGAATAGAAATTTTGTACTTGAATACTTTAAGTTTGGGATTATATTTGAATAGCAGTTTATCATGATATCATTTCATGTCTTGAAATATTGTGATATAATGCGCACCTTTACTCTGGGCCTTCCAGATCCTTTTCTTTCTGAAAAAACTTGCTGTTTCAAAATGTTGACCTATTCTCCTAATACACTGCCTGGCCAAAAAAAGGTCACCACCTGGATTTAACCAAGAAAATAGTTAAATAGTTTTAAAAAAGAGCCTCCCATCGGATAATTACTGCACTGGTGATTACGCTTCAGCTGGAAACAAGTTCTTTAACCCTAACTGATCCAGAGAAATACAGAGAAAAGATGTTCATCTGTTTCAGAAGGGTCAAACTGTGAAAGAGTGGTTCAGGGAGCATGGGCCATCATTTTCACACATGGATTGGCCACCACAGAGTCCAGAGCTGAACCCCATTGAGAATCGTTGGGATGTGCTGGAGGAGACTTTGTGCATTGGACAAATCTGCCATCATCAATGCAAGATCTTGGGAAAAATTAATGGAACTCTGGACAGAAATAAATGTTGTGATGTTGCAGAAGTTTGTGGAGACCATGCCACAGCAACTGCATGATGTACTCAAAGCTAAAGGAGGTCCAGTGAAATATTAGAGTGTGTGACCTTTTTTAGGCCAGGCTGTTTCGCTTAGAGTGAAATAGGGGTCTCTGTTGAAATTTGGATTTGTTTGAAAGTTGGATTCCAATCCCAATGTCGTAATTTTTGTTCAAATTTAGGAGCAAAAAAAAATGTTGTTCAATGTTGGTCAGATAAAGAACTGTTCAAATTCCGAGGTTCCACTGTACAATCATTTTCAAGTAGAAGATGCTTCAGATACATTTAACCATTACAGACACCACAGTAATGGAGAGAGACTTGCACGCAAACGCACACTCCAAATAAAGCATGTCTTCCTGGTATTTTCCTTAATTAGACAGCAACTGGAAGTCACAGGAACTCACAAACAGACTGGGCTCTGAAACAATAAGCCCGATCTAACTAGACAAAACCAAACCAATTACTAGTGCCGTCACATCCGCAATCGTTGTGGCTAATGAATACGTGGAAATATGTCATTGAAATGAGATTAAGAATAAGAAACATGCTCTGCATCACTAAAATAACTGGCGAGCACAACCGGTGGGTATCACGCAGTGCGACAGCTGTGCGGTTAAAAGAGAAGACAGAGAAAAATATGCGAACGATGGTGTTTTTTCACTGCCGCCTGTGCGTTTGTGCAATGGTGTCACTGAAAGCCGGCGAGCCGGCAGTAAAGTACGCGCCGTCTTATTTGATACTCTTACAAATCTTCCTTAAATCACAGCTAAACCGCGACAAAGCACTCAACAAAGGAGGCGAATTAGGTAATGCATCATATCAATGACCTCCCTCTCTCTCAGTTCATCCTGCTCACAGTCTAAACTAGCTCTGTCAGAGAGCAGGAGTTAAGGCTGCGGCAGGATTTTTGCAGTTTATCGAAGCGGCTGGCAGAAAAAAAAAGCTCACTTCCTCCCTGCTTTCTGCCCTCAAGTGGTGATCTTTACCATTTCGAATATATAAACGTCTGAGGCTTTTTTTCTAAGCAATAAAATTTTAATGGTTTCTTTTCTGAGGTATGCTCTTTTATTGGCCCGAGGCGAACACTGTAGAGAAGTGGTACAGAAGAAATGTGTGGATGCGTTTAGCTAACTGAGCTAAAAGTTCTCCTAAAAACAAAATCAGGATTAAGTGAATATTTCTGGTCTATTTCATTCTATTTTCTACTAAAACAGACACTACTGCTTTTGAGCTGATCAGATGTAATGTAATCTAGTACAGAATGACAAGATTCCCACAATTTGCCAGTTTTGTATTAGCAATTAGCTTGGGTGCGCTAGTGATAACTGTAATTATTGCCTAATCTGACATGTTTGGCTACTAAATGAATCAAAAAATGGAAATGAAAACAGTAAAAGCAAGTTTCTATCAGTGCAAGTTATCTTATCAGCAGTTTCCTGTACAGTTAGCTGTGTGCAATCGTCATTATGATGGTACGTTTGGTGACTGTGAAATAAATAATGGAGAAAACACGATATCAATTGAGACTCATACTAAATATGATTAGGGTAATTAAGAGATTAGAGTTTTGGACTAATCTGTCTCCCACACACAAACTGCCCTGAGCTTAACCCAGAACATAGCTCAAACATGACTCAAACAAAAGTGGATTTCTACTTTGCAACGAGACGATAATCTCATAATATGTGACGTAAACTTCAAGCTTTAATAAAAAATAATGAAATTCTTAATTTCCTCCAGTATATTCTCCGTTTCAGTCTCCACAAAGTGTTCGATAGCTGTTTCGCTGCATTTAATTACATGGCGCATTTAACCCTGGGCTTGCCTGATTCCGCAAGAAACAAAACGCCACAGTCAGTGGGAAAAGAGCCCAAAAAAGCCAAGTCTTTAGAATAAGCGGACCTGGTAACCATGCAGGTTAGGCTCGAGCGCATGAGCAGACTGAGAAGACCAACCGAAATCGTGGTATACATGCTGTGAGAAATCCAACTATTGGAGTAAAATCCAGCTCTCTTAATCCGATTTCTAGATTGGAGTACTATGATCAGATTATGAAGTGCATGTAAACGCACTCAGTGTTTTCAGACACCATTTGAGGCATCTGAAGATGCCATTTTATGCGTCTTATAGTTTGTGGGTAAGATTTGAACTCTCTCTCTCTCTCTCTCTCTCTCTCTCTCTCTCTCTCTCTATATATATATATATATATATATATATATATATATATATATATATATAGAGAGAGAGAGAGAGAGAGAGAGAGAGAGAGAGAGAGAGAGAGAGAGAGAGAGAGAGAGATAGCTATGTGCCCTTGGACATAAAAATCGGTCTTATATACACTTAATTCATGTCTGAATGACAGAAAACTAGTAGACAAAGCCTTGCAACACCTGCTGAGAGAAAAGAAAATCACAGACTTGAAAGGCATCAATAACTTGGTATTGTTGTATGTGCTTTCGTTTTGGTTAAGTTTTATAAAAGATACAAAGACAGGAATTACTGTAATGTACTGTGCAGAACTAAAAGTTTTCATATTGTGTTTTCATTAATATTACTGTTTAAAATAAAAGTATAGTGAAACAACAAAGTATAAATATTGTGCAAAGTATATATGTGACTAGATAATGTCTGGTCGACGTCCATGTCAGTTTCACAGAACGTAATGCGGACAGTATGTGCAAGTCGACTTCGGGACTTCCTCAACCGAATGGGTTCAGCCCCTAGGTGGTCGGAACCAGTACTGCTTTTGCGATTGGGTCCAAAAACAAAAACCCGACCGGTACTGTAGCACAATTGGGTACAGATGTGAGAGGTTTGGGGAGCAGCCAAAATAAAAGTAGTTCAATTTGCTTATCATCTGAAACAGAAATGCATTTTGACAGGTTGGGCAAATATTACATACATTTCTGAGAATCTGTTCTCTAATCCCAGGTGGGGCTTGCAACATGAAGGCTGAGTGGGGCATTTATGGAAAGAACTCCAGTCACTGGGGATGCAATCCTAGTGCCCAGATAAATGGGGACGGTTGCATCAGGGAAGCCATCCTGTGCCAAATCGAATTTGCAGTGATCCGCTGTGGCGACCCCAAAGAGGAGCAACTTAGAGAAAATCATAGCACTGGTCTAATAATAAAATCCTACTACAAGCATCAAATATGAGCTAACGTACTGTAGTAGTTATACATGTTTTATTATGGGATGTTTAATATGTAGAGATATTTCTAGGCAATCCACGAGCCCACGTAGATTGGTTATATCAAAGTATGAGCTATACAAAATTAGTATCAAATTCATTCTGAAGTACTAAGTCATATGTCACCATGCTTAACACTGTAACCACAAGGCTTTCTTTGCAGAGGCTCTCTCTCTCTCTCTCTCTCTCTCTCTCTCTGTAATAAAGGGTGCACCACAGAAGAACTGAGATTTCCTTTAATCCAAACATGAAAAAAAGATAACATGACCTCATTGGCTTGGACTACAAAGATTTACACTTTGCGATAGAGCTCCTCTAGCCAGAGACACGAGCGCACTCGCCGCCGCCGCCTCCCTTCGCCAGCCTTTGATTCTCATGCCTTTATTGACACAGACTGCAAGCCTCATTTCACTCTAAAAATTCTCAAGGCATCAATATTTTATGAGAAAATTCCATTATCTTCACTCAGAGCTCGAACTTTAATTAATGACACGGTCACAAATTATGCTTAATGAGACACGATTTTACATTCTCAAACGGTAAGAAAGAAGAAAAGAAAATTGGGGCTGTCTTTATTCAAAGTCTCTGACTGTCTTTGACTGCACAGCTTTTTTTGTCTGTCTTCATTCTGGAAAGCACTGCAAGATGAATGGCATTACAGCCCTGATCACAGGTCTTGGCTCCATCTGTTAATTAAACCCAATCGATTGTAATATAGGGTTAGGGTTAAATGGGGCTTTCTTACTATTACTATTTCACCCAAAATTACTACTGTGGAAAATGAATTTTTTAAATGTTTTAAGCAAGGCTCGGCTACAGTTCCCTATTAAAAATGTAAGCTGGTGAGCCTATCCGGCCTCCCCTCCCTCAGACGTGGCCAATCATGACTTGGGTGATGATTGACCCAGCCAAGACTCAAGTCACCCAAGCATGTAGGGCTGTGCAAAAAAATCGATATGGCAATATATCGTAATATTTAATTTGATTATATACTCGAATTTCAGCTCATAATATTGATTTTTTTGAAGAACAAACATTTTAAATGGAGTGAAAATCTGAGTTTTCCCATTAACCCACATTCATATGTGGTATCAAATCCAATCGGAATCGGTCATGTGACCTTGTTCCCACTGCTGCTCAAATATGGGTAGGTCCACTCTTTTTGGGTAGGCCGTTCACATTACAGAGGTACCTTGGTTGTTGTTGTTAGTTTGTTCCAGAAGGCTTGTCGAGAACTGAAAACAATGAGTACAGAGAAAATGTTTCCCATAAGGACTAATGTAAATTGAATGAATCCGTTCCAGACCAGCTGACCAGCCTGAAAGCCAGTTTAGCATTTTGGCTGTCCAAAATGGCTAACCATTTTAGTACCCATGGGGACTCATTTGCACGAAGACTACAGTACAGTAGATGGAAAAATAAAGAGAAGCACGATCAAAATAGCAGATATGTTCTCCGAGGGCTATTGTGAAACTGAATCACTGAATCGCTGTGTACTGAATCATGAATCAATACATCTACTTGAATCTAATGCCACAGAGAATGAAGGTAGTTCTGAAAATGTACCTAATAAAGTGCACATCAAGATGAGTTAAGTTGTGATTAAACTGAGACGTACTTTAAGTTCTGAACTCCCTGGGCATATAATGAGTTATTAAAGATTCATGAATCAGTTGGCATTTAAATATAATGGCTGTGCATAAAGAACGGTCTTCCTCCCACTCAAACATTTATTCATGAGCAAGACTCTACATCACCTTATGAAAGAAAAGGCAATTTGGTTTAGAATGACTGTAACCGGCTGAATCAATTGCCGCTTCGATATTAAGCAAAAATAATCCAGATGATGGTTTTAGCCGTTGCTGCACAGCCCTAATCCTGGGATAACATTTAGCGAAATGAGAAGAGATCAGTTTTATTGCAGTAGCAAAATGCTGCTGAGTGTATGTTTAATTCACTGGCTGCTGGATATCATCAGAGTAATTAGAGAGACATGGGCCAGAAGTGTTTATGAAATGAGACCAGGTGCTGCAGAGCAGATGATGCCATTAGATAGCATTGCTCAGAGGAGCCTTGCCCAGGAGGAGGGCTCTGACAATGTCTCTCTCTCTCTCTCTCACACACACACACACACACACAGAGCATATGCCCACACACACATGCTTGCTTGTACAAAAGAATCACTGCGATGCACAAACAACCACACACAACCTGCTGAAGGGCATGAGCAGTCCTCTAACAGTACTCAATATGCTCACCTAATCGATTAGTGCTTACCTATTTTTGTAAGCGCTTTGACGCTACACTCACCCATCACTTTATTAGGTTCACCACCCCGTTTCTACACTCACTGCCCATTTATCAGTTTCACTTACCATATACAAGCACTTTGTAGTTCTACAATTACAGACTGCAGTCCATCTGTCTGTCTACATACTTTGTTCGTCCCCTTTACACTGTTCTGGAATGATCAGGCCTTCCACACATACCATTTGCATTCAGCTAGTGTTGTAGTCAAGAGCACAGTCCGAGTCAAGACCAAGACCGGAAGTGACTGAGACCGAGACCAAATTGTCATCATACAAGAATAAAAAGAAAATGGGAAAGCCTAATTAGTTTGTAAGTCACTTTACACATTATACATAATATACCATTATAATTATTAATAAATAATATTGTATTTGATCATAGATTTTGTAAAATATAACATGAAAATATACACTGCCCGGCCAAAAAAACTAAGCAAATAGTTAAATAATTAAAAAAAAGAGCCTCCCATGGGATAATTACTGCATTGGTGATTATGTTTCAGCTGGAAACATGTTAAAAAAATGAATGCAACTCTGGACAGAAATAAATGTTGTGACATTGCAGAAGCAGTTCTGTCCAGAATTGCATAAATTTTTCCACAAGATCTTGTATTGATGATGAGAGATTTGTTCCACTGCACAAAGTCTCCTCCAGCACATCCCATAGATTCTCAGTGGGGTTCAGCTCTGGACTCTGTGGTGGCCAATCCATGTGTGGAAATGGTCTTATGCTCCCTGAACCACTCTTTCACAATCTGACCCTTCTGAAACATCTTTTCCACGACCACAGGATGTGTCTTTCGACTTGAGAAGCTACTGGGGGTTAAATAACTTGTTGCCAGCTGAAATATAATCACCAATGCAGTAATTATCTGCTGGAAGGCTCTTTTTTAACAATTTAACAATTTTTTTTTAGTTAAATCCAGGTGGTGACTTTTTTTTGGTCAGGATATCGCCTACAGTTCCTATTAATTATTATACAGTGGTATCTCGGTTCTCGTCCACCTCGGGACTCGTCGAATTCGGCTCTCGATGCATTTTGACTAGAAAAATTAGTTTCGGTTCTTGTCGTTTGCTCGGTTCTCGGTGCACATTCGAGCGACTCGTTCCAGCTGAAACTCACGATTCACGATTCATGATTCAGTACACAGTGATTCAGGTTCACAATAGCAGTTTTTCAGTGGAGATGTCCGCTGTGTTTATTTACATTTACAACATTTAGCAGACGCCCTTATCCAGAGCAACTTACAATTGATTCAGTCTTACAATGCAAGGCATTGTGGGTTAAGGGCCTTGCTCAAGGACCCAACAGTGGCAGCTTGGCAGAGGTGGGATTTGAACCCTGGACCTTCTGGTCCAGAGTTTCACTATCTTAACCAGTAGGCTATCACAGTGTTTATTGTCGAAGTCCTCCGGATCACTTTCAGGCTGAGCAGTTAGCATTAGCAGCCAGCGCCTTGAGTTGACCAACAGAGTAAGTGTTTTGCTTTTACTTTTCACTTTCAATCCATGACTCACTAAATTACATGAGATTTTCCAACACTTTATTTTAAAATAAGCTTTGTGCTAATGATTTTGGATACCAAACAAGAAGTGCAGTAACTTGTTTTTGCCTGCTAGCCAATCAGAGTGCAGATTTTATTTAGGCATGTAGAGAAAGGACTGATTTATTCTGTTCGAATGGATTGTTGATATTCAATAACGATAGAAGAAAAGTTCAGTTGATAATCACCATGGTCTCGGCAACAATTTCCGAGTCCACCTTACCCCAAGACCGAGACAAGACCGAGTCCAAATGATTCGAGACTGAGCTCATCTCGAGGCTAAACTCTCAGTACTGCAGTGAGACCGATGCAGTGGTGGTGTGTTAGTGTGTGTTGTGCTCGTATTAGTGGGTCAAACACAGCGGTGCTGCTGGAGTTTTTAAACATCTCAGTGTCACTACTGGACTGAAAACAGTCCACAAACCAAAAATGTCCAGCCACCAGCATCCTGTGAGCACCAGTGAAGAATAGAGGATGACTGACACAAACTGTCCAACAACAGATGAACTGCTGGCTCTGACTTTACATCTACAAGGTGGAGCAATAAGGTGGATGTTACTAATAAAGTACAGTGAGTGAACACAGTGTTTAAAAACTCCAGCAGGACTGCTGTGTCTGATTCAATCGTACCAGAACAACACACACCATCACCACCACCACATCAGTGTCAGATGGACTACAGTCTGCAATTGTAGAACTACAAAGTGCTTCTATATGGTAAGTGGAACTGATAAAATGGACACTGAGTGTAGAAACAAGGAGGCGGACCTAAAAGTGACCAGTGAGTGTATATAGTGCTACTGTCTCAACAAACCCACCACACACACACATGCAGGAGCAGGATTGAGGAGTCATAAAACAAGCACAAAGTGCGTGAGCGTTCCATCGGTCCCACCAAGAAACCATATGGAAGTGCCATCACTTAAGGGCAGGTCACTGTCTGGCGAATGTACTTAACACCCGCTCCTGTCATCCGCTCGCACTCCACACGGCTCCCGCTCAATAATTGAGCTCCTTATAGACAAACGATCGGTCTATACGACGAGGTGCCTACTGAGGCGTGGTGATAAAGGGCAGGAGACAAAAAAAAGAGTTATGTCGAGCATCGCGGTGACCTTCTGAAGTGAATGATGAAGAGCTCGAACAGATCGGGAGCTGCAGTTTATCTAGTTCTGCACACACCCGCGCACGCACGTCTCCTGCCCACATCTACCTCGTTAGCTCCATCCGTTCTGCCACCATCCGGCTCGAAGCAGTGCGACTCTGACACCCGCCGCTACCCGGCATGCACCGCGGCCTCGCTGGCACTTTGTGTGTGACGGGAGAGGCATTAATTTCTGCCAGCATGTGCTACCATGTGTGAATGGGGGCCTGGCGCTCCAGCAGAGGATGTGGAGCCCTTGAAAACTGGAGGAGGGGGATCCATATCCTGCTTTAGCCCGCCTACAAAGACAGCGAAGGGCATCTAGGGGAGAACAGGGTGGGGCAGGGTATTCTGAGCGACTAAGCAACTGTGGAGCTTAACGGCAAAATCCTCGCCGAAGCCACACAGCTTAAGTATGGTACACGGTATGGTAACCTAGTCGAAAAAATCAAGGTTGTATTGAATTAATCAGCAACTCACGTGTAGGCAGATGGTGAAAAACCACGCACACGTGCAATTGATAGAACGGCCTTATACTTGAACGGCATTTCTTTATTCCTTTGAACATAATGGTTTTACATTTCCTCATTCTTTATGGTCCTTGAGCGCAAAGGTCTGCATTTCAAAGTCTCTTCTCTTCTTCGACTTAAGTAACAGTGAGCAATAAAACTTAACACGTAACCCCTTAATTTCCCCTTTTGTGGCACAGAAAGGTGGGAACGGGTCTGGGATGAAAAGACAGAAGGGAGAAACAGATGGACACCCCTATTGCAGCCAAACCCTGTTATCCTGTTATCCAGTATTCAGATAACAGGAAAGCAGTGTCTATATTTAACATAGGAAAATCCCTACCTCATACCTGTATATTCAATACCTACTGTCAATTATGACAGGATAATACAGTGGTACCTCGGTTCCCGACGTTAATTCGTTCCAAAAGGCTTGTCGAGTCCCTGAAACAATGAGTACAGAGCAATTCTTCCCAAAAGGAATAATGTAACGTCAATTAATCCATTACAGACCCCCAGAAAATCCACACTGTGTAAGGCATTACAGGCATTAATGGATTTGTAATGTACAGGTGCTCCCTGAATTACCATGGGTACATGTCCCGACAAATCCATCCCAAGTTAAATGCGTCATGAATTGGGGACTTCAACGAGTGTTTGGCGTAGCATAGCGGAGATGAGGTTGAAATTCGCATTTTCTGATCCACCTTAAATGACTGCAGTTACATCATGGCGCCTGCAGATGGAGATTCCAACTCATTATATGTAACGATAAGTAAGTTAATGTTTAAAACACTTTAATCTACAGTTGGCCAAAATCATTGAGACAACGCTTATTTTACAGTGAAGTGTTGAAAAATCTTGTGCAATTTAGTGAGTAATGGATTGAAAGTGCAAAACACTTTATTTGTTAATTAACTGCAGCCTGTGTTCTGGAGCATTCAATTCCTGTTTAGCTTTCGGTTGGCTCTTATAAACTAACCGTTTTAGAAACCATGGAGACTTATTTGTAAACACAGTGCAGTTCTTCTCTGAGCAAGAGTTATTGTGAATCTGAATCACTGAATCACTGTGCACTGAATAGTGAATCTTAAATCGTGAATCATGAGTTTAAGCAAGTATCGAGACGCAATTTTTCTAGTCAAAATGCATCGAGAACCGAATTCCGCGAGTTCCGAGATGGTCGAGAACTGAGATACCACCGTACAATGGTGAAGTTCTCCCTTTTCACGAATAATGTGATAATTGTGATGGTCTACGGCACAAGCCAAAGGCAAGTTTGTAATTACACACGACCTCCAATGTTCTATTGCATTTATACTACAATTTTTACAACAAATTTTATACATACTGGCACTACCTTCGGCCAATATGTAGGTCGACAACAAATGAGTTGTTGCTATGCAACAATTTTCTATCCTGTATTAGCACAGTACGCTACAAGAGGCATATGGTTTATAAAACACTACTAAGTAACGATAATTTGAAATAGAAGGTGCAAATAAGCAAAGATGACCGGAACAATGGACTAAAAACCCAAAAATGAAACTGATTAAGAATGAAACGACAGAATTTAGCTATTTATTGGAAATGTTGTGTTATTGTATATGTTATATGTTATACATTTGTGTGCATAAAACTTGTCGTTACTTAGCAACATGTCACTCTGTATTTGGCAACCCTTCAAGGTTTGGTTATTCACAACAAAACGGTATAACTCTGCTGATGCGTTGCCAAGTAACAACAAGCAAGAACGCTTCTGAAACTAATCATATTGGAAGATCGGAATAGTTGTATAATATAATTATATATTAATAACCATTACCACATAATTCATCACTGTATCAATGAAAGTCCAGTCAGAGGTTAGAAACCATTTAGAACGCCATCTACTTCCGTTATTCTCCCAATCGGCATTTGTTAGAGTGGGTTAGAGTTCACATAGAGGGATGAGGAATAAAATATCAACGCTTGGCATTATGTTTGGTGGTTTAAAGCTTGCATGCTGCTGCTTGGACATTGAAACCCATGCCATAAAGCTCCCGGCACACAGTTGTTGTGCCGATGTTAATGCCAGAGGAGGTTTGGAATCACAGAGCATTGGGTACTTTCACGCACTACGTTCCTCAGCACTCTGAAGTGTGTCCCAATACTTTTGTGCATACAGAGTATTTTTTTTTATTTTTATACAGAGCCATTTCTAAAGCTTTGGGACTCCAGCAAACCACAGTGAGAGCCATTATCCACAAATGACGAAGACATGGAACAGTGGTGAACCTTCCCAGGAGTGGCCGGCCAACCATAATTACCCCAAGACCAAAGCGACGACTCATCCAAGAGGTCACAAAAGACCCCACAACAACATCCAAAGAACTGCAGGCCTCACTTGCCTCAGTTAAGGTCAGTGTTCATGCCTCCATCATAAGAAAGAGGCTGGGCAAAAATGGCCTGCATGGCAGAGTTCCGAGATGAAAACCACTGCTGAACAAAAAGAACATTAAAGCTCGTCTCAATTTCTCCAGAACACATCTTGATGATCCCCAAGACTTTTGGGAAAACGTTCTGTGGACTGACGAGACAAAAGTTGAACGCTTTGGAAGGTGTCCCCCCCATTACATCTGGCGTAAAAGTAACACAGCATTTCAGAAAAAGAACATTATAGCAGCAGTAAAATATGGTGGTGGTAGTGTGATGGTCTGGGGCTGTTTTGCTGCTTCAGGATCTGGAAGACTTGCTGTGATAAATGGAACTTTGAATTCTGCCGTCTACCAAAAAATCCTGAAGGATAATGTCCGGCCATCTGTTCGTGACCTCAAGCTGAAACAAACTTGGGTTCTGCAGCAGGACAATGATCCAAAACACACCAGCAAGTCCACCTCTGAATGGCTGAAGAACAACAAAATGAAAACTTTGGAAAGGAGGTCATACTCGAATACCCTAAAATGTGGCTGAATTACAACAATTCTGCAAAGATGAGTGGCCAAAATTCCTCCACAACGCTGTAAAAGACTTATTGCAAGTTATCACAAACGCTTGGCTGCAGTTGTTGCTGCTAAGGGTGGAACAACCAGTTATTAGGTTTAGGGGGCAATCACTGTTTCACACAGGGCTATGTAGGTTTGGATTTTTTTCTCCCTTAATAATAAACACCTTCATTTAAAAACTGCATTTTATGTTTACTTGTGTTTGCAAAAATGCAAAAAATTAGGAAATCAGGAAGGGGGCAAACACTTTTTCACACCCCTGTACAAGCCTGCAGCCAAAGCAGAGGCCTCTGGTTCTTTCAGCAGGCTAAGCATTACAGAGGCTGTTATCAAAAACTACCTTAATTCTAGTGTTTGGGTGTCACTCGTTACTTCTGTGCAGCAGAGTGAATAGCGGAGGCGGCGAGCGCAGATTCTCAGACACGTCCAAAAACGTGACGGTCAGTGAACCAAGCCAGAAATTTGACAATAACATTCATCACTCGCCCAGAAGAAACGGCTGAATCTCATAAAAAAAATGTAATGGATTCTTTAATTAGCCATGAAGAAACTTTACATATTGTCCAAAAGCTAGGTACAAGAACAGAAGAGAAAAGAAAAACTTGTGCTATGCTGATAGTCAGGATATTTGACTATGGTAGCCTACCGGTTAAGGTACTGGACTATGGACCAAAAGGTCCAGAGTTCAAATCCCACCTCTGCCAAGCTGCCACTGTTGGGTCCTTGAGCAAGACCCTTATCCCACAATTGCTTGGATTGTAACTCTATCAATTGTAAGTCGCTCTGGATAAGGGCATCTGTTAAATGCTGTAAATGTAAATGTAAATATTTCACAATACACAGTACTGTGCAAAAGTCTTAGGCCACCATTCGTTTTATTGTTTTAGTAATGGTATAATGACCATATTTAACATATTATCGACAATTGGACCCCAAAAACGTAGACATATCTCAGCATATCTTAGACTTTTCTCCCTGTTTCCCTTCCAAAAAGTGGTTTCTTGGCTGCTACCCTTCTAAAAACACCATTCAATCACCATTCATCAAGCTCAATCCAGATGAAGCTGCCAAATGCTGCCATGGCTCAAGTGTAAGGGGAGGTCACACTAAATACTTCCCTTTGTAGCTCACAGAAGCTGTTTTTTCAGTTTTTCAATACTGCGTACACATTTTATGTATTTTCTGGCTGTTTTCTAATAAAGGGGCTGCGAAATAGTGATATATGGTCATGATACCGCTGCTAAAACAATGGTACATCTAATCTAATGGTGGCCTAATGGAGGAAACGTTCAGAATAATCATCTTGGGACTGTGGTGGCCTAGTGGATAAGGTACTGGACTATGGACCAGAAGGTCCAGGGTTCAAATCCCACCTCTGCCAAGCCGCCACTGTTGGGTCCTTGAGCAAGACCCTTAACCCACAATTGCTTGGATTGTAAGACTGTATCAGTTGTAAGTCGCTCTGGATAAGGGCGTCTGCAAAATGCTGTAAATGTAAATGTAAATCTGTTAAAAAGCATTTAGGCAAATGCACTGTCCTGTTTTAAAGAGGTGAATAATACAGCCATGTAAAGCCCTCGCTATTTTCCTAAGCACAGCTTGGTCAGTTGTCTTACTCCCACTAATAATTAAGACTGAACTTTGTCTCATGTAACCACATCTGATGAAAAGCGTAGCAACAGCTTCGTTGATTCAGCCGTTAAGAAGTCAGATCTGAGCAAGGAAACACAGCAGGTCTGAAGCTCCTTAGCCGTGCGTTATGGTTACGCCAAGTTGCATGATTACTGAACATGGTGAGCATGTCCAGAGCCTCCAATAAAAGATAACAGAGCAATTACATCATTCTTACATCTAACACATACCGCAGGCTCTTAAACACAAGCTGCTGTCGGAGCATATTTATGGGACTGTACAGCATAACTCTGTATTAGTAATGTTGTGCAGGGCTACAGCCAAACTAAACCTATAATAGTAATGTACAATCTTTTACAATACTGGCCAAATGACCTGTTTTGCCTTTCCAAAATGAATGGATGGGAATAATGCATTCATAATGAAAGTAAATTAACCATTAATGTCAGTGGTTAATGGGGGCACTCATGGTTTGCATTACCTGAATGAGCCCTGCGAGTCAGAAGATTTTGTGAAGGTCGTACATAGCATCAACAAACATAATGGTGGCCTAAGACTTTTGCACAGCACTGTATATTGTGAAGCATCCTATCAGCAGAGCACATTTCTTTTCTCTTCTGTTGTTGTACCTAGATTTTTGGACAGTATGTAAATGGTGGCCTAAGACTTTTGGCACAGTACCGCAGTCACGTTGCCAAATCCAGAAGTACTGTGTTTAGACATTTTTCACTTTGTTGATGGTTCGGAGGTCATTATAAATTCAATCTATTTATAAATTAATTCCTTTTCCTGCTTACATCACGTAAGCCAAGTATAAATACCAAAAGGGTTCCGACTCCAGCATGCTTACTTTACATCGAAGTGCAATGAGTAACAACTGTAATTAAGTTCTTTAAGGGGAAACAACTACATCAGTCTTGCTATACGTGCGTCGCTGAGCAAATCAGGAATGAGGACCGAGGATTTGTTGGCCGTGGTCTAATAGTTTATATATAGCGCATTTAAATAAAGCTTTTTGTGCAGAGGCTCAGCTCTTAAACCCCCCACTACGCACGCATGCTAAGACACAAACACGAACAGCACTTTACCTCTCTGTCCTTCAGCTTCATGGCCAGGACAAGCTGATGCCTGTGATTGGTCAGGGCCTCGCGGTAATTGCTCTTGGAGAAGAAGGCTGAGCCGAGGTTCCCATGAGCCCTGCACTCACCCGCCTGGTCACCTGCAGAGATGACGAATCAGCAATTCAGACACATGCGCTCACACATAAGCATGACTTCACAGCCGCAACATGGCACGTTAATAATTCTGTCAGAGTGACATCTTAATACAGAAGAGCTCAGTCTTTTATCTATTCCGGACTCTACAGCAGTGGCACAGCAGATCCTGCTCATATGTTAGCACAAATCTAAAAAAACCTCACTCATACAGTGTACTGTAGGCTTCATCTATCACATCTGATGAAGACCGTGGTCATTTAGTTGAATCAGCCGCGCATGATCAGATCTGAGCAAGAACACACAAAATGCCTCCAAGTGCTTCATTCCTACAGGAATGCACTGTGGAATCGGCTGCAGCTTGGATGGAATGGAACCCCGCAGCCACACTGGCCCTTTGCTGATGAGCTTTCCCACCTGGGAGCCTATCCCAAAGATCACAGGGTGCGAACGCAAGCGTGCCCTAGATGGGACGCCAGTTCATCAAAGGGTCGGCAGGGGATGATCCCCCTCGAACGCAGCCCGCCAGCTGTGTCTGTAAAATGCCCGAGCCAGCCTGAAGGCACTACCGAGCCTAGCTAATTGCTGCCATTCGAGCTCCGATACAACAACAGTTCTTTATTTTCAGTCCAAGGTGTGTGTGTAAGAAAAACAGAAGCGAATACTTGAGGGAAATGCAGTTCACAGCTGCGGGAAAGTGGTAGCCTGGGACAACTGATCAGAAGGTCCAAGGTTCAAATCTAGGTTAACCTACAACTGCTTGGACTGTAATACTGTATCAGTTATAAGACCCTCTAATAAGGGCGTCTGATAAATGAGTAAATATAAATGCTACAAGGCCAAGACTGAGACACACTGAGTCCACGTTAAGCCCAAGACAGTTAGTAGTCCCCCCCCAAGATCTTGTATTCATGATGGGAGATTTGTTCCACTGCACAAAGTCTCCTCCAGCACATCCCAAAGATTCTCAATGGGGTTCTGGACTCTGTGGTGGCCAATCCATGTGTGAAAATGATGGCTCATGCTCCAGAACCACTCTTTCACAGTTTGACTCTTCTGAAACATCTTTTCTCTGCATTTCGACATGGTTGTTTAACAAATGAGAAGCTACTCATTCCATCAGTTAGGGTTAAAGGACTTGTTGGCAGCAGAAACAATCACCAGTGCAGTGATTATTCGATGGGAGGCTCTTTTTTAACCATTTAACTATTAGTTAAATCCAGTTGGTGACGCTTTTTTTTGGCTGGGCTGTGTACAGTGTACTAGGTTTGCAGTTGTGTCAGCTGTGGAGCATCAAGGTCGCATCACATGACCTCATCATTGATTATTGTCTTCAATAATCAACTTCCGACGTTAGTAATCCTGGCTTGACTACGATGCATTAAGTGCATAACGATCTATGCCTGCATTTGGATTTCCTCAATTTTAGTACTGGAATTGTTCAGGGGTTTCAGGTTTCATCGTAGAATCGCGGAATTTTGCGGAAATGTATGCTGAAATGTATCCTGCAGAAGATTACCGTTGGCCTCGTGTCTTGTCATTGTTCCTTAAACGTTAGAGTACAAGTATTTACATAACACCTCATTAGTATTAGATCATATTATGTACTTCGAGGTCATTTAAAGTATACAGGAGGCTGTGCTTAGGTTATTCCCTTCGAGGGGGGGGTTCTGTACAGTCCTGTGCAAAAGTCTTAGGCCACCATTAGATTTGTTGTACGACCATACATAATTATTTATCAGTCTCTTTATTAGGAAAGAAACAGAACATAAGTTCAAAAACACAATTTTCAGCACAAAATGGGACTGTGGGAGCCTAGTGGTTAAGGTACTGGACTCTGGACCAGAAGGTCCAGGGTTCAAATCCCACCTCTGCCAAGCTGCCACTGTTGGGACCTTGAGCAAGATCCTTAACCCACAGTTGCTTGGACTGTAAGACTGTACCAATAGTAAGTCGCTCTGGATAAGGGCGTCTGCTAAATGCTGTAAATGTAAATGTAAATGGTTTTTGCAGGCAGACGTCAGTATTTAGTGCGACCTCCTCGAAAAGTACCATTCTTCCTCAGACTTTAGAAACTTGGCATCCCGATGAAGCTCCCAGGTACACATATTACTCGAGTGTAAGGGGAGGTCACACTGTTGCCTATAGAAGCTGTTTTTCTTCCTGATTTTCAGTCCATACAAATATTCTAATAAGACTGAGAAAGACTTACACATGGTTATCATACCATTGCTAAAACACATCTAATGGTGGCCTAAGACTTTTGCACAGTACTGTATGTGATATGCCCACTGTACCGGTGTATAACACAGTGTGAAGTGGAACTTTTTCTGGATTTAAACTGAATTTAGAGTTCATTCTGACTTCTCACTCAGACTCCGGACTCCAGAGCGGCTGTGCAGTGTGTTAAACATGTGAGCCGAACGCCCAAGCTCATGGTTGAGCGAGCGCTCAGAACGCGTGAAGGGAAAGGAGAGCCTTGGTCAAGCGGCGAAATGCTTTCATGTCTCGACAACGCCGGAGTACAAGCCCGACCTCGGGGGCACGCGTCCAATGTTTGCGACGGTTTTCGACAGGAAGGGCTCTGCTCGCCATCCTGCGCTGGATTCCGAATGAGATACTGCGCATGGGGGATCAGATTGAGACGCTCTGTTTGCGTGCGCTCAAGATCCTAATCGTGTGGCTCATCTCGAGATAATGGAGTGACTACTTCAAATCCTCAGATCTACATTAATTCATCGATGCGGCTTTTCGCCGGTGCAGGAGAGCGAGTCACGCCACGTCTCCCAAGGACAGCCATTATTCTCATCAGCTTAACCTTGCTACAGGAGCGAAGCTCCATCTTCCTGCGTACAATGAACAGTTAAACCTCTACAGCGCATTTCGGTTTGGATCCAAGGACACCGTGTTATTTTGAAACAGCGCTGTGGTATGATAATTGTTATTTAACTCAACGTTCCCAAACGCTGAATTAAATCATGGTCTGCAAAGTGCAAACACCTACCGATGATGCTTTAATATGTCTGAGCTGTGATTATCATGCAGGGCGCTAAAGCAGAGGTGGCTAATCTGACCCGCAAGGGCTATACCTAAAAGCACTAATCAGCTGTTTAGTGCCTGAGCCCAATCAATTAAACATGTGGAGTAATTTGGAACTGCTGGTTGGCTGGAATGAGAACCTGCAGCCACGCCGGCTCTCTCATCGTCCCTGCCCTCGAGCGACTTGCTGGCACGTATATGGGACCATCTGGAACTAGTCAGTGTTGATACGTGCCATTTGAGATGGTGCATTATCATGCTGGAAGTGTCCAAATATCCAGGACTGAAAGGCTGAACTTGTTCAGCAGGAATCCACTTGTTTGTCCCCTTACCGCCACAAATAAAAACTAATTCTAAAATAGAAACTATTCCGCAACCGTTCAGCAATCCATGCATGGTTCTCGCACTGTCGAGTGCAAGACTGACCCGAGTGTAAACGCCCGCTCATCATCATCATCATCTCGGCGTTTATAATTGTTTTATTTGGCACCAGCCAAATGCTCAGCATTCAGTCTGTTCACGCTGATGTCACATGAGTTTAATAACACTTTCAGAACCAGACACTGCACTGTTATGCGTCATTACACATGCTGTACTACAACGTACAAGCTAACGCATCTGGGAAAGTAACACAGTCGTACCGCGTTCTCACCTACATCTAGTTCATGGCTATTTTTGGCAAGAGACGAGTTTGCCGACTTAAAGTCAGAAATAACTAGACAAAGGCACTGTCATAATGGGTGTTACTGAGCAGCAGTCCTTAAGTCGGATCCGATACCTCTCATATTCGAAGCACATCCAAATCCATTGCGGCACCTATTTGGGTGGATCCAGCACCTCTGCATGTTTATATATAACAGGAAATGTAAATAAGCAATATTAATAACAAATGAACTGTAATTATATGGTACTTGTTTACTACTGTAAACAACTGCTACTGTATTAGAAATAAAGCACTGCTTCGCAGCCCTACTGATCTTGGTGGAAAATAAGTATTTGGTCACCTACTAACAAACAAGATTTCTGGCTCTCACAGACGTGCAACTTCTTCTTTAAGAAGCTCTTCTGTCCTCCACTGGTTACCTGTATTAATGGCACCTGTTTGACCTCGTTATCTGTATAAAAGACACCTGTCCACAGCCTCAAACAGTCAGACTCCAAACTCTACCATGGCCAAGACCAATGAGCTGTCGAAGGACACCAGGAAGAAAATTGTAGACCTGCACCAGGCTGGGAAGAGTGAATCTACAATAGGCAAGCAGGTTGGTGTGAATAAATTAACTGTGGGAGCAATTGGAAGACATACAAGTCCATTGATAATCTCCCTCGATCTGGGGCTCCATGCAAGATCTCATCCCGTGGGGTCAAAATGATCATGAGAACGGTGAGCAAAAATCCCAGAACTACATGGAGGGACCTGATGAATGACCTGCAGAGAGCTGGTACCAAAGTAAATAGGCTACCATCAGTAACACACTATGCCGAGAGGGACTCAGGTTCTGCAGTGCCAGGCGTGTCCCTCTGCATATGCCAGTACATGTCCAGGAACATCTGAAGTTTGCCAGAGAGCATATGGATGATCCAGAAGAGGATTGGGAGAATATCATGTGGTCAGATGAAACCAAAATAGAACTTTTTGGTCATGTTTGGAGGAAGACGAATGCTGAGTTGATTCCCAAGAACACCATACCTACTGTGAAGCATGGGGGTGGAAACCTCGTGCTTTGGGGCTGTTTTTCTGCAAAGGGGACAGGACGACTGATCCGTATTAAGGGAAGAATGAACGGGGCCATGTGTCATGAGATTTTAAGCCAAAACCTCCTTCCATCAGTGAGAGCATTGAAGATGGAACGTGGCTGGGTCTTCCAGCATGACAATGATCCCAAACACACCGCTCGGGCAACGAAGGAGTGGCTCCGTAAAAAGCATTTCAAGGTCCTGGAGTGGCCTAGCCAGTCTCCAGACCTCAGCCCCATATAAAATGTGTGGAGGGAGTTGAAAGTCCGTGTTGCCCCAAAACATCACTGCTCTAGAGGAGATCTGCATGGAGGAATGGGCCAAAATACCAGCTACAGTGTGTGCCAACCTGGTGAAGACTTACAGGAAACATTTGACCTCTGTCATTGCCAACAAAGGTTATGTTACAAAGTATTGAGTAGAACTTTTGTTATTGACCAAATACTTATTTTCCACCATAATTTACAATGAAATTCTTTAAATATCCTACACTGTGATTTCCTGGATTTTTTTTCTCATTTTGTCTGGGTTAAACAGGTTAATAACCTTACTAATAAGGATAATGAACTTATCGGACCATGGACGTACTGCATTTGTGAATATACATGGATGTTGTCCAAATGCAGTGCACGCCTGTGTATCAGGCAGGATATGGTGCAACCCAGTGCAAGTTTTTTGTTTCATTATTCATACGCAAAGACCTTAATCAAACACACTTAAAAATGTACAATGTGTTTGTATTTTGAGGAAAAAAGGTTGCTTATCTAAATGCACCATTTAACGCAAGGATTTCACTCCAAAATGCTAAACATGCTAATAATGTGGACCAGTGCTACGCAAAAAAAAAATTAATTTTTTGAATGCTACATTGGTACTGGTAATATAATACGTCACAGTACATCGGCATTTGTTCACACTCACTAATAACTTAACCAATTTAGACACTGGCATTTTTCCGACATTTAGAAGGACCTTGAGAATCTGAATGAAGCGGACATTGACACCGGACGAACATCCAAACTCCATACAGAGTCTGAACCTGCGTTTCTGGAGCTGTGAGGCATCACCAGCAATCATCATAATTATTCTAGCCATTATTACACAGAGCTAATTTACATACTGATCAGGAGCCAAGGAAATTTCTTGTGCTTCGAGCATTAATCTCATGGCAAAGCTAAAAACCCATTAAAATATTGGCAAGTTTAAGTGAGCTTCACAACACCGGATAAAGCTTTTGAGTACATTCATGCTTTTGAGTGCCTAAGTGCTAATCAAAGTGCATGAATAAAATGCTGAGAATATTAGAGCATTAGGAATATCTGAAAACACTGTAATAGGTCAAGATGCGATAGTGGTAAATATTAAACCACCTGCTTAATAGATTCCCTTCGTGCCGCCAAGGTCTGACTCATGTTCTGACTTATGGACTCCACAAGACCTCTGAAGGTGTCCTGTGATATGTCACACCAAGACATCGATGGACATCGTTGCTCGTCCAGGACATCCCAAAGATGCTAGATCGGACTGAGAACTGGGGAATTTGGAGGCCAGGGCAATACGCTGAACTATTTGTATTGTACTGAACTGCAGAACTTGGCCATTAACCCAGTGCTCTACCTACTGAGCCACTCTGGTACCTAGCCCACCTTTAGTAAAGTGGAGGTAAGGCTTCCATCTTCCAAGTTCCCTAGGTTTGTGGGCCTTGGGTTTCAACACGAAGCCAGATCAGAGGTGTCCACAAATGAGAAATGTAGTGTCTTGCAACACAAGAGAATGAGGAAATGCACCAAAAAGCACTTGCCCAAAAACACCCATGTATAACACTCACTCACCTAAAGTCTTGGCCACCTCCAGGTCTTGCTGCATGTAGGCGGTGCTCTTCTCCGTGTTGCCCAACGACCAGTAGGCGCTGCTGAGGGCGGAGAAGACCGAGCCACGCAATTTGAGGCTGCACGTGCCAATCTTCAGAGCGGCCTCCAGCACCACCACCGAAGCACCGTGGTGGCCGGCGCTCAGCAGCTCCTGACCGATCACGGACACCACCACGAAGGGAGACTTGTCCAGCTTCATTTTCTGCAGCTGCTGATAGGTCGGCTCCAAAGACTCTGGAAAAGGGATGGGGTTAGGGTTAAAACAGGCAATTTCAAATCCCTAATACTAATAGACATGGGGCTTGGGTAGAACGGCAGCAATTTGCTAGCCCACCACCAGCGCGACATGGGCTTGAGTCCTGGCAGGGTCGTCTGACATGGTTGGATGTGCCAGAGAAGTTAGCAGCATCCTTCGATGCTGCAAGAGAGGCCCCTACCACTGGCACCCCATTCAGGTTGGTACTCTGCACCCTCAGATTTTGGGATAGGCTCCGAATGACAGCGCTCTTGGTTGGGAGTTTACTGTAAATAAGTTGTTTGCCGACTGTGATAATGCTTCTGAATCTGTCTTGTACCCTGCAGCAAGTGTCTCCCATCTTTGCTCCATTTCCTTCAGCAGGAGATGTCTTTCTGATGTCTTTGTGTGATACACAATCACACATTCAGTGGAGGGCAGACGGGAGACAGAAGGCCGGCATATGTGCAGAGGTGACCTCTGGCAGAGGGGCAGCGATGCAGGTAAGGAGTGAAAGTGCACGATGTCATAAATCAGTGCTTGCCATGACCGTGTCCCCACACTGCCCGCTGGGAATGATGACAGCCCCATTTTAGGTGTCCTTCCTCATCTTTTCAACACTCTAGCTTTCCAGCTGGCCTACACTGTGCAGATTTGTAAGTGTGTGTGTGTACGTGCTGGCTCTTATCCACCAAAGTGGTGCAGGTGCCCACTCTGGACCTGTTCCTTTCTTTAACGCAGAAAAAGAGCAGGTTCTTGGTTGATAAACAACAGTTCCGCAGTGCTGCTGGTCTGGTACCAAGAAACAGTTATGTCAAGGGTTTTGGTTAATTTGGCGAAAATTGAGCAGCTCGGATTATTTACACAATCTCCACACGCAATTTACACCAAAATAACACGAAAATTGAGTTTTTGTAAACTCTGCAATTATACCGTTCATGGTTTGGGTTCCTTTGTGTATTCTGTGCCAGTCCCCCCCCCCCAAAAAAAAACATGGTAGTAGGCACCAACTTGTCCCTGTGTGTACAGACATGTATGAGCTCTGGGATGAACTGGCACCCTCTCCACTGTATACTCCTGCATTTTGCCCAATTTATGCTCTAAACTCTTCAGACCCATGACGACCCTGATCATGACGAAGCGGTTACTGAAGAACAACCAATGGACAAACTTTTGGGCATACTTTTTTTAAACGCTCGGCGGGAACCAATCAGTTTCCTCAATTATAGTAGAACATCTGCAAACCATTGAAGGTAATGTTGCAGTAATAAACAGTCCATTGAAACAGGAAAACACAAGCGTGGTTGTGTTAGCTTGGAAGCACGCGAGCATGTGCCTGCGCCATTAAATCGACAATAGCGCCGCTGTAGCAGGAGAAAACCTGCCCATCCTTGGATGTTAAATGCGTTACACGCATCATTACACACCTGTAATCTGCTTCTAAACACACACACGCTGCACTGGATGCTGAGCTGAGAATACACTCCATAAATAAGCATATGGATAAACCAGTCTGATTACAGGTATCAGGGCAGCCTGAAACTTTGGTTAGGTTTTCTATATATATTCTGTATATTTTGGAGATTAATGTGTCTTGTCAACTGACACACCCCAAATATTACAAGTAAATCCTGTCAATATCACACCTGGTGCATTGTCTAGAACAGTGAGGATCTCTGGCTACAATCCAAAAACAGAATTGTAATTGTATTTTTGATAGGATAACTTTTTTTGAATGTGCTACATTTCTAATTTAAACTATTTAAGCCTCACATTGTCGTTCCATGACACTTAGAACAAAATATTACCTGCTCACACATGAATGATGACATTCAACGAGCAAAAGGTGTTAAGTTTTTGTGGAACAAGAATATATTCTTTATGTGAACTGTATCGCACGTGTTAATTATGCACAATATAAACCCTCAAACTATACTAATAACTGGATGTTGGAAAATGTATGTATAGTGGGCGCCAACAGTCTGAGACTATTAGCAAAAATCTTTCTATTCCTCTATTAGTAACTAAGAAGCCTGAGAAAAAAAGGGGCCACCAGCCAACACACTAAGATGTTCATCTGCTTCAGCTCCACCCAAGATGTTCTTCCATCATCAGCTCCAGCCCCACCATACTGAGACCACAGAGGAAGGTAACTCTCACTCCTCCGGTCGCCTGATGGTGCCATGCCAAGACTTTCCCACCAAGGACACAAGATCCTACAGTCACTCTGTGTACTGGATGCCGATATGCATATTTTCATATTATTCTATGGAATATTTCTCTTGTCTATTGGCTTATACACTATAGCTTTTATATTCTCGATTTTATCTCTCTCTCTTAAAACTTGCTTAATTCTTACATATAACATCTAAGCCATCTTGAGTCCTGGTCCTCCCAAGGTTTCTTTCTTATAACGTTTAGGGAGTTTTTCTTTGCCACTGCTCAACAATAACTTGGTCAATATGGGATTGGCCTTAAAAACTAGAAGCTAAAATTGTGAAGCTGATCTTAGACAATGCTCCATTGTAAAAAGTGTTATAGAAATATGGGACTATGGTAGCCTAGCGTTTAAGGTACTGGACTTTGGACCAGAAGGTTCAGGGTTCAAATCCCACCTCTGCCAAGCTGCCACTGTTGAGTCCTTAACCCACAATTGCTTGGATTGTAAGACTGTACCTTGACCTCACAGTGATTTAATAGATTCAGCTAGACAATGTTACCAGCTAAATCAAAATGGTGAGAAATCTCTGGTTTGGCAACTGCTGTGTGGGTCAAACTGATATTATTATGAGAACCAAATGTCCTCACAAGGATAGAAAGACATAATTTTTACTTTGTGGTGACAACTGGCTGGTCCCCAGAAGGAAAACAGCTTTGTAAACAAAACCGGCTAACAGTCTCACCAACATGTAGGTGTCTGCTGACATCGAAATATGGTTTTGAAGTCTGGCTTGACTAAAAATGACTATATTTTTTACAGCATTTAGCAGACGCCCTTATCCAGAGCGACTTACTATTGATACAGTCTTACAATCCAAGCAGTTGGAGGTTAAGGGTCTTGCTCAAGAACCCAACAGTGGCAGCTTGGCAGAGGTGGGATTTGAACCCTGGACCTTCCGGTCCAGAGTCCAGTACCTTAACCGCTAGGCTACCACAGTCCATATTTGGTGATCTGGGATGTTGGCTGATGGCGAACTTGGTGGCTAATGCCTCATGTGATGCCTTGTGTTACCTTCTGGGTCTACCTTTTCTAGCGACTGTGTTTTGAAAAGATTTGATTTAGTTTCCTGAGGTTAGGGTTTGGATAAGATGTAGGTGTAGCATTAATTAGCTACAGCTACAGTATGTCAGCGGGAAAGTCCCCGCAAAGATACAAAGACAAACTTGGCGTGTGTATGTTTGCGCGTGTGGGCGAGTGGGCTGCGAATCTAGTTAACCACAGCGCGCGGCACGATAAACAAGAGCTGGGAAACGCTTATGCAGCCGTTGCGATGAAGTGATGGCACGAGCAGGATTTAATGACGAGCCTCTAGGTGCCTATTTTTCTCGTTTCCCTCCCTCCACTCGCAAAGTCCTTGTCATGTCAAAAAGGCGGCTTTCACGGGGCTGTCTGGTTTCCCGTGGGAGAGCGTCTAAATAAAGCTGTAATAACAGCCACTCGCGATGCCGCCCACCTGGCATTATTTGCTTTCCTCCTATTTACTTTGCCATTCAAAAGATCTGGAGACGACGTTTCCTTTTCTGTGGATTGTCACATGAATAGACTTTTGACTCGAACTCGTCGACGCGGGCTGTGCTGGTTTGTTCTTCCAGCCTCGCGTTTGTCTACTGAACTGCGTGAACTCGGGTGGTTATTGTGCTCGAGTGTTTATGCTGCGTCTGAGCCTGAACGTAAACTCCGCTGGAAAAGGCATCAACGCCATTCTGACCGAGCTGCCAGAGAGCCCGATTAGCGCCGTTCTCTCATCGGCTTTGGCTCCACGCGGAGGGTTTGGATGGCACCGCGGAAGCCGGCGAGCCAAGAGCGGGACAATTCAATTCGGCTCCATTCAATTCGATTAGCGCGAGGTAATCCCCGGCATGCAAATCCTCGCATGATAGCGTCACCGAAACTGATAAAGGAGACGGCGGGATCAAACCTCTGTCAGGGAAACGACTTGAAATAAGTAGCCTATATGAACAGGGCAGAAACAAAGATGAACCGTGATAGACAGCGTCACTGTGGTGCAACAGATCATCTCCCCAGGCCTGATTATGAACGGCTGCTCTACATAATCTCCTCCCCGGCCACGTTCTGGCCTGTGTGCGCGCGCTGTAGTAGCCTGGGACGGCGAGGGAAATGAAGGGCTAACAGTCTCATCCTGGACACGGTCCCAGAACCGGCCTGTTTCCACGTCACTGATTTACTTACAAATAAAACTGGCTGTTTAGTCACAAGAGCCGCAGATTTATGTTTTCTGCCGTTTCATGCACACGAGTACACACCGATACGCCCAGAGACTAACAGAGCGCGGGCAGGCACGAAATGTGATACACACACATACACAGAAAATTCATCCAGCCACAGACAGCTGCAGAAACATATCTCTACCGGACAGCATTTCTAATTCAAAGCTCTCGTGCACAGTAAACAGCTGCCCGGGTCCTGCAGCTCTGCACGGCTGAGATTTCAGAATAGGAATACAGCTATGCTAACGATTCGTGCCATCACCTAAAGGCTGAGAATATATGCTATGATTCAGATGCTAACGGGCTCATACGGTATACACCGGACACTTTATTGGGTACACCTTGCTAGTACCGGTACTGTTGGACCTTCAGAACTGCCTCAGTTGGGTTGAGGTCTAGTGAATGAGCCGTTTGAGAGTATACATGTACAGTGGGGCAAAAACGTATTTAGTCAGCCACTGATTGTGTACGTTCTACTACTTAGAACGACGAGAGAGGTCTGTAATTTTCATCATAGGTACACTTCCACTATGAGAGACAATGAGAAAAAAATCCAGGAAATCACAATGTAGGATTTTTAAAGAATTTAATTGTAAATCATAGTGGAAAATAAGTATTTGGTCACCCACAAACAAGTAATGCAGATTGCTGCCTCTGCAGGGAGGAATGGGGCCAAAATACCAGCTACAGTGTGGTGCAAACCGGGGAAGACTTACTAGAAAACGTTTGACCTCTGTCACTGACAACAAAGGCTATTTTACAAAGTATTGAGTTGAAACTTTTGTTATTGGCCAATACTTTATTTTTCCCTTCCACCATCCATTTAACAATAAATTTCTTTAAAAATCCTACATGTGATTTCCGGATTTTTTCTCATTGTCCTCATAGTTGAAGTGTACCCTATGATGAAATTACAGACCTCTCTCGTCGAGGTGTCCTTCGACATCTCTTTGTCTTGGCCATGGTTTGAGTTTTTGGAGTCTTTTGAAAAAAAAAAACTGTTTGAGGCTGTGGCTAGGTGTCTTTTATACAGATATGAGGTTCAAACAGGACCATAATCATATAATAATAATAATACTAATAATACTTACATTTATATAGCGCCTTTCACAAAACCAAGGTCGCTTTACATTAAAAGCACCATTAATACGGTCACGAGTGGAGGAACAGAAGAGCTTCTTAAGAAGTTTACAAATTCTGTGAGAGCCAAGAAATCTTGCTTGTTGTGGGTGACCAAATACTTATTTTCCACCATACATTTACAATTAAATTCTTTACAAATCCACATGTCATTTCCTGTTATTTTTTTTTTCCCCCTTTTGTCTCTCATAGGTGAAGTGTACCTATGGATGAAATTACAGACCTCTCTCATCGTTTCTAATAGAGAACTTGCACTAATCAGTGAACTGACTAAATACTTTTTGCACCACGTATGTAATACATTGTCTGCCACCTTTAGCTCTGTCCTTTGGAAGGAGTTTAGTGTTGGAGAATGTGTGGTAATATGGCTGCTGGTCATTTTCCTATTTTTTGGGGATTCTCCGAATATTATTTCCTATTGAGTAAGGGCGGTGACAGAGATCAGAACAATAATTACCTTGATTTTAAGTTCAGTGTTGTCTACAAGGTGTCACGATGATGCAAGCTCTCCATCATCTCTACGACTTTGTTCTTTTCCCACAGCAGGTGGGGCTGTTGCCACCTGCTGTCCTTTTCTTAGGTTGTTTAGCTCCATGTGGTATTGTCTTGTTTGTTAGCCCTATGTCTTATTAGTTCATAGTTGTCCGTATCAGATTGGATGGTCTGTCAGTTTAGCTTGTTTTGTACTTAGTTTTAGTTTAGGTTCTGGTATTGTTGTTTACTCTATATGTCACTACGTCACTTGTAAATAAACCCAGCACACTTGTACCTACATCTGCCTCCCTTGTCTGTCCGTGTCCTAAGCCTGACACTTGGGAAAATGTACCTACTGGATTGGATAAGCAGTTACAAATATTTACTCAGGTAGAGCTAAAAAAGTGTGAGAAATACTCCAAAACTGGAATTCTTATTTGAATGCAAAGTCATCTCTTTAGCACATTTTGCCATGTTTGGAAGGTTTCTCTCCTCTTTTCTCCTATATTAAGGCCAGAGAAATCAGACTTCTGATTATAAAGAATATTAAAGAAATGATAAAGACTCTGACCCAACACAAAGCTACCGTCTAAGACCAAGGAGAAATTCCAAAGGGAATTCACGCACATTACGATCCACAGATCTCGATAACGAAATGTTTCACTTTCCCTATGATGAATTTCCCTGTAGCCCAGTGATCTGTCTTTTTCTCTACTATGTTGTCGTTATACAATTCAATAAAGACAAAAGAAATCAGTTTGAGGTGATCTGAGCTTTGTGACATGGCACGATATCCTGTGGAAGTACCCATTAGAAGACACACTGTGGTCATAAAGGGATGAACACTGTCAGCAGCGATACTTATGCGGGCTGTGGCGTTTCAACGATGTTCAAAGTGTGCCAAGAAAATATCCCCAACACCATTACACCACCTGAACTGTTCATACAAGGCAGGCTGGATCTCATGTTTATGAAAATTCTGACCAATTTTGGTAAGCCTGTACGAACTGTAGCCTCAGTTGCCTGTTCAGGAGTGGCACCCTGTGTGGTCTTCTCCTGGTGTAGCTCAACTGCCTCAAGGCTTGAGGTACTGTGCGTTCAGAGATGCTCCTTTGCATTACTCGGCTGTAACCAGCGGTCATTTGAGTAACTGTTGTGCTTCTGGAAAGACGGGACTCCCTCTGTTCTCCTGTCGCATTAGGGAACAAAGGGAGCTTAGCCCGGGTCCTGCCTTGCCGGGGGCCACCCAGGGTTTGGGGCCCCTTCAGGGATGAGGTTTGGGTTTGTGGTCACAGACCAGGTGCCTCCATCACAGCATGTAACTACATTGTGGTCGAACTGTGGTGGCTTAGTGATTAAGGTACTGGACTATGGACCGGAAGGGCAAGGGTTCAAATCCCATCTCTGCCCATCAGCCACTGGCAACTGCTACATAAGTAAATAGATATAACCAAGTTGTACAGAGAGTTCCTCGAGTGACACCAGCAGCGTCACCCACAAGGGACAAACTTGCCAGTAGTCGCCTGAGATTTAGCGCCCCCTCAGGGATGTACTATTGAGTTACTTTTGTTGTAGATGTCTCTAAACATATATTCTTGTAAAACAAGCACAGCTCAAGTTGGGTCAAGGCTGTGTTGAGTAGCGTCCACAATACACACAGCTACAGAGAATGCCAGCACACACTCACACACGTACCTCGCAGTGGCGATTTCATGGCAGCCTCCACCATGCCAACGAGCAGCTGCAGGCTCTTGGGGTCCTGAGCCAGACCGGAGGCGAAAGCGGCCAGAGCATCCGCATGCCGGCCCAAATACTGGAGGGCAACACCCTGTCGGAAGTATGCCTACACAGAGAGAGAGAGAAAGCACACACAAAGTGAATGGAGTGTTAAATTACATGGCTGTCACACAGTGTAACTTGATAAGAAAGTCTCAAAAAGTCATACCACAAAAAGGTTAGGAGGTAAAACATAAGAGCCTTTAAAGCATGTAAACTGAAAAATCCCCAACAAACAGCAAAGCAGTTGAGCTTTTAAAAACAGCTACAAAAATGTAAACGCACTCAGGTACATGTACTTGAGAAATCAGATAAAGGGGAAGCTCCGGCTTTACAAGACTTTACAAGGATTAATTCAATTTCCATTATTCCTTATGGGAAACATTTGCTTGATACTCATCGGTTTCGATGTTTTCACTGTTAATCCACATCAAGAAAACTGTGGATAAACATGATTTGGAGATGATTCATTATTTCCCCTACTTTCCCTAGGCGCGAGCGTCCTGCAAAGATCACACCTAGTGCAAATCCCAAACGAGGAAATACAAGGAGAATGGCAGAAGACCTGAAGATCTTCCCTGTTAATGAAAGGACACGTCGGAGTAAATTCACGTCTCGGTTTCCGTGCACAATCGTCCCATTTCTGTCTATAGTACAACGCTACATTAGTCAACGTCTCAGACGTATCTCCGAAATGAAGGACCGCTAATGTAGTCAGTCAGCATGGCAGATTTTGATTGACACGTCCCTTCGGTTGCCATCAGTGCTAATCTTCACTTTGTATGCAGCTCTGGCTTCTCGCTCCTGAGAGGAACGGTCTTATACATAATGACTTAATTTTCACTCAGAGGCTTGTTTCATTATGCTGCTAATGTTTGACTAGAGGGATCACTGTCTGTAGCCACACACACACACACACACACACACACACACACACACACAGCTCTGATGACAGCTCATTCAAACATCTGAACACATCTCATCTCTGGAAGCCTGTCCATATCAGCGGAAGAAAGAGAGCCACGGGAAGCAACACGTCGAATTTATGGACGCCAGCTGTAATTAATTTCGGTGTGCATGGGAGGGGAGTGACCCTCTTATTACACAGACATCATCTCTTTTTGGACAGCTTCATTGAAACGAATGGAGAGGCAGATTGGATTCCACACATTAACCTTTAGTCTAACCGTGTTATTATAGAACAATGCAGGCCACCATGCTCCATTCACTATTAATTGCCTTTGTGTGTGTGTGTGTGTGTGTGTGTGTGTGTGTGTGTACTACTGCCACTATAAAGCCACGAGCGCCATTTCCATCCCCAGGACGTTACATGTATAGATAATTAATATGATTAACTGTAAAAACATTTTATTACTAAGCAAAGAGTCCAACAGCAAATTTAAGGTATGTCATTTAAAACATTAATAAAAACTACAAAAGAACACTGAAAAATAGCTCTCCCTGCTCTCTAATATTACAATTTTACAATTAAAAATAAGGATTCAAATCCGTCAGAATTTTTTTTTCCATTGTTGTGTCACTCCACATCCCCTTTATGCTGCAAATATTTTTTTCATAAGAAATCCATAATATTTTTGTTTAAAATACATATTAGTCATGTCCGCAGATTTTCATTCAGTCCCGTTTCCCTAACATGTACAGTGGGGCAAAAAAGTATTTAGACAGCCACTGACTGTGCAAGTACTCCTACTTAGAAAGATGAGAGAGGTCTGTAATTTTCATCATAGGTACACTTCAACTATGAGAGACAAAATGAGAAAAAAAAATCCAGGAAATCACATTTTAGGATTTTTAAAGAATGGTCGCCCACAAACAAGCAAGATTTCTGGCTCTCACAGACCTGTAACTTCTTCTTCAAGAAGCT